>CM051241.1:187468603-187815822 GCA_027917425.1 Gastrophryne carolinensis | reverse complement strand
TCCCTCGTAGTCATAAGTGACACTGGCACAGAGGTGTGTATAGCCTTATAGACAACACCCTTCTTACCCGGCACCCCTGACTAACCCCCCACCCTTTTGCATTTGCAAAAATGCTGCCCTGTGATTGGCTTGGGGCCCAGTTTAAAGCGGAATGTCAGACACCCTGGAGTAATCCACTACTCCTAAATTGGGATGTCCTGCTATGTGCAAGATTCCAAATAGGTCTGATATCTTTACCTATTCCTGGAGCTGTCAGCGCGCCTCAGTGTTGCGACCGCATTCCCAACTCTCCTCTATCTGGGGTGCGTTCCTGTTCCAAGCCTTGCTGAATAACTGTTGAGGAAAACCCAGAAGAGTGAAATTCATGGGTGTTGGTCCTTGGTACATATGAAGCATCTGCTTATCCATCAAATATTACTGGAGCCTACCATAATTGGTCTCACCCACCCACTGCCCCTGGGCATATATCTGCAATGGCTAATCTAGCCACTATGGGCTAGTTCACCCCCAGATAAGAGCTCTCTTCAACCTGGGTTGCCTGTCGAAGAGAGGCCGTCTCCTACGCCCAGTGAACCCCCAACAGGGGATAGTCACTGCTTGGCACTACTTGCCATTTCCACTATATCTGACATCCACTATAGATCTTGTGGCGGATCCTGCCGCACTGCTTGATAGGCAAAAATCTAAATCTGGGGTAAATAGTAAACAAACCAGCAGAAGAGAACAAGAGTGATGGGGAACCACAAAATGGGATGGGGCAAGTTCCTTAGGCCACATTTAGTAACTCTTTGCACTCCGCAGTTTGAGAACTCTAGTCAACTGTACCATGTACACATAAATTTCTCATGCCTGTTGTCCCTTGAGAGCGTAAGGCTCTCAAATCCAATTATGTAATTTACCTTCATGACCCACATTGCCGTTGAAGTGTGCTCCGCATTCTTCCACGTTTGTGGGATGTAGGCTCTTCGCTGCATTTTAGAGATGACACAACAAAGATCTGCGGTACTTCTTTGATGGAACCTCTGACATATGAAGGAGACAAAGCGCCTGGTCTTCCGGCACCTTGTTGTCAGAGAAATCTGAAATGTGTCTTAACAGTGTCCCAGAACCCTTTAAGCTTTGGACATGTCCATAGGGTGTGTAATAGGTCCCCTCTCCACACCCTCAACACTCCGCAGTGGTTTCTGGGAACCATGTGCCGGCACCCTGTACCACTGCGTTAAGATTTGTAGCTGCATTCATGGTACTTGGTGCATATTGAAGTTTTATGGGGCGTAGACAAAATTTTTCTACATTGTTCGGGCGTGAATGAAATTTTTCTATCCTCCCTCTCAATAAAAAGGGGAGATTGTCTATGTTGGGGGGCCATCAGTATTCTGTAAATTTGCTAGAGTGTGTCTTTCAGGGTTTTTACTCAAGAAAAGCTCTTCGAAGGGTGTGAGCTGCCTTAGGTCTCCGGGTGTTGGTCCTTTTTCTGGTATCCAGCACGGGTTGCTTCATCTGTAATTCTTTACATTTGGGTAATCCGCCATCAGGTGGTGCAGTCGACTGCAGGAAGACTTGTGGCTCCTCCCGGACCATAAAAGGGCAGGAATTACCCAGAAGACCCAGAGTTTTTCTGCAGTCCTGGCTGCGAAGACAGAAGATTTTCTCTCTGTTCGCAGGTGAGTGGGGTATCCCAAGCCTGTCGGCCCTGCATGCACCTAGGGTCGGGTGTTCACAGAGCTCTGCTCACTTTTGGTCTGTTTGTCTCCATGTTCCCCCTTCCGTCCCCCCCCCCCCCCCCCCCCCCCGCGCCCTTTCTTCACATCCTCCGGCCTGCGGACCGTTGTTTCTCCTGGTCCAGTACCCCACTCCCACCATTTCCCACGTTATTTTTGCTAAGGGACACTGTGGGGGGATCCCGGGTAGGGCCTTAGCCCTGTTTACCTGTGTATTGCCATATCTTTTCTATTGCTACAATCACCATATGGAGGCTTCTGGGGTTAGAGCTTGGGGGCCCCTTCGGGGCAGGCTCAGTTGTGCCTTATGTGCGGGGCATCCCCTTTGAGCGATCGCAGCGCGGTCTGTGTCCCCTGCGCCCAGAGTGTCATTACGGAGCAGGATGTGGCGAGCGCTACTCTACCCAGTCCTATCCTGCCTACAGCATCCCCTACACCCCCACACCTGCATTTAGCCCCTAGCGAGGGGAAGCCAGCAGGGGGTCCCATTCGGACCTGGCGCTGCGCGTAGCCAGCCTTGAGCGGCAGTTGGCCCGTCCGGCCTTCTAGTAATAAGAGGCATTTGGAACCGGCTTATTCCCTCATTGCCGATGAGGATGACGTTTATGATACTTTTGGTGGCCGTGACTCCATGGAGGAGGGGGAGTTGTTTCATGATTCTGACTCCTCCGGGGACGTCGGGGCGTTTTTGACAGTGATCTTGGGTCTTCCTCGGACGAGGACACTTGGCTCCCCGACGATACGGATAGAATTTTGTCGGTGTTTTTTGAGACCTTGCATATTGTTCCCCCTAGGGCAGCAAAAAAGAAACGGGGTGAGCTTTTCCGCCCTGATAGACAACGCCTAGAGTTTCCGGAGCAGGGACATTTTTTCAAGATGGTCCTTAAAGAATGGGAACGGCCCAACAGGTTGTCTTCGGTGCCTAAGGGACTGAATAGACGGTATCCCTTCTCTGCTGAGTTGGTCCGTCTTTGGTCTTGTCCCCCGGAGGTGGACGCTCCCGTCCTGGGGCTTTCCAATACTTCGGTTATGCCGTCTCCTGACACCACTACCTTACGCGACAATGCTGATCAGCGCATGGATCAACTAGCTTGCCATGCTTTCACTTTTGTGGGGGCTGGTCTTCGCCCGGTCTGCGCCGCGGCTATTGTTGCCATTGCTATCAAGAAGATTAAGTGCCTTGTTGAGGCCGCCAGATCCCGCAAGGGAGCGGACGAGTATAATAACCTTTTGCTTTGCACTGACTTTATTGCCTTTGTGCTATCTGCCATGGATGATGCTGTCCGGCTTGGTGCGAGCCCTGCTGTCGTGTCCTCAGGTCTCCAGACAGTCCCTCTCGTGGTGGTTGAACTCAAGGAATCTTCTAGCGGACAGGTCCTTTCTGCCTCCGTGCTGGGAGATTGTCACCACTGACGCCAGTCTGACCGGTTGGGGAGGGCAATCGCTGAAGTTCCAGGGCCAGTGGGGCCCTCAGGAGGCCCACACGCCCATCAACCTCCTTGAGCTGAGAGCGATCAGGTTGGTTCTCTTCCAGTTGACTCCCCACCTACGGGATTGTGCGGTCCAGGTCCGCTCGGACAATCAGACGGCTGTCGCTTACATCAATCTTCAGGGCAGGACTTGGAGCAAACGAGCCCTCAAGGAGGTGTCCCTGATATTGTCTTGGGCAGAGGAGAATGTTCCCTGCATATCAGCGGTTTACATCCCAGGGGTGGAGAACCAGGTGGCGGACTCCCTGAGCAGGGGGACATCTCGCCTAGGGGAATGGTCTCTCGACAACAAGATCTTTCATGCCCTGTGTCGCCATTGGGGTCAGCCGGACGTGGACCTGTTTGCGTCCCGTCACAATCACAACTTCCAAGATTCGTCTCTCTGTCAAGAGATCCTCTGGCTGTCGCCACGGACGCTCTAGCCATTCCCTGGACGGATTTCCGGCTCCTCTATGCATTTCCTCCCTTTCCTCTCCTGGGTCGGGTGCTGCGCTAGATAGCCCAGGAGTGGGTACCGATCTTTCTGGTGGCCCCCCGCTGGCCGAGGAGAGTGTGGTTCGCGGACGTCGTCCATATGGCGGTGGATCACTTCGTCATGCCTGACGATCCAGGGCTCCTCACTCAGGGACAGTTGCGCCATCCCAATTTAAAAATGCTGGCTTTGACGGCTTGGCTGCTGAAACCTCCATCCTGATGGATAAGGGATTGCCAGCTCGTCAGTACTATGATTCAGGCTCGGAAGAAATCCTCTTCTTTGATTTATTATAGGGTCTGGCATGCTTACATTGCCTGGTGCGAGTCTAAGTCTTTTCCTTGTCGCACTTGCTCCATTTCCAGGATTTGGAGTTTTTACAACATGGTCTGGAGTCGGGTCTACAACTGAGTACCCTCAAAGGACAGGTTCGGCCTTGGCAATCTTTTTCCAAGATCTTTCGCTAGTCATAGGCTTGTCAAGACTTTTTTTCCAAGGAGTTACTCATGTACGTCCAGCGCGTAAGACCCTGCTACCGGTGTGGGATTTGAACTTGGTGCTTTCTGCTCTCCAGGGTCCTCCCTTTGAGCCCCTGCGCGATGCCACTCTGTCCATTCTGACTCTTAAGGTGGCCTTCTTGGTTGCTATCACTTCCGGGCGTCGTGTCTCAGAGCTGGCAGCGCTTTCTATTAAGCCTCCTTATTTTGAAAGGCATCAGGATAAGGTGGTATTCTGTCTTAAACCGGAATTTTTGCCCAAGGCTGTTTCTGGTTTCATCTCAACGAGGACATCCTTGTCTTGCCTTCCTTGTGTCCTGCCCCTTCTAATTCTAAGGAACAAAGCCTTCATTCTCTGGATGTGGTCAGGGAGCTCAAATACTATTTGATCGCCACCGAGTCTTTTCAGAAGTCGAATTCTCTGTTTGTGCTCCCTGCCGGTCCTAGGAAGGGCTTGCCTCCGGCCAAATCCACTATTTGCAAATGAATCAGACAGGCGATGGTGCAAGCATATTCTGCCAAGGGGAAGGATCTCAGTTTCCGTGTTACTGCTCACTCCACTAGACCTATTGTAGCTTCTTGGGCTTTTCAGCACCAGGCTTCTGTCGAACAGGTTTGTAAGGCCGCTACTTGGTCTTGAGGTCATACTTTTTCTAAGTTTTACAAGGTTGATGTTAGGGCCTCAGCTGATGCTGTTTTTGGCCGCAAGGTGCTTCAGGCGGTAGTGGCTTGAACTATCTGCTGTTGCTCAATGGGGATCCCACCCTTCTTCTTGGACACTGATGTTGGATGTCCCAAATGTAAAGAATTACAGATGAAGTAACCCACGCAGGATACCAGAAAAATACAATTCTGTGATTACTCACCTGTAGAATTGTTTTTATGGTAATTCAGGCCGGGTTGCTTCATCCCACCCTTGTTATCGTTATCCTCTTTTGCCTTGTTATGGTGATTTTTGTTGAGAGAGTTTTTTTAGTGGGCTGTGTTTTTTCTTAACATGGTCTTTGCCTCCCGGCTTCTTGCATTACTGCTTTTTTCCAAACAACACTGGGTCTTCTGGATAATTCCTGCCCTTTTATGGGCCGGGAGGAGCCACAAGTCTTCCTGCAGTCGACTGCGCCACCTGGTGGCGGATTACCCAAATGTAAAGAATTACAGATGAAGCAACCCGTGCTGGATTACCATAAAAACAATTGTACAGGTGAGAAATCACAGAATTGTATTTTTTAATCCGCTGGTGTTTTGAGAAATCGCTCATTGCACTTTAGCGGTTGGGAATTGACCTATTGTGCCACATAACTAGAAAATTTGCTTTTCATAGTTAAATATGATTATGAATAGTTTTTAATTTTAGTAACTGTTTTCTAGGCTCTATCCAGAAGAGGAGCACCCACAGAGCTACAAGGCGTTGAAGTAGCACTGGCTCCTGAAGAACTTGAACTGGATCCATCCGCCATGACTCAGAAGTATGAGGAGAGAGTGCGGGAAGCACAGGAACAAGTACAAAAAGAAGACTTTAGTGACATGGTGGCTGAACACGCAGCTAAGCAAAAGGTACTTTTTACTTTCAATAGTTTTGTTAGAATATTTTTAAAGTTTGAGATTGATAATCGGCACACCAAAATAGATATAATAGATGGGGTACTATAAGCGATCCAGAGTGCCTCACCACCTGACACTCAAAGGAAGCATTTATTAAATAAATTGGTTGGATCGAAAGCTCACCACAAACACAAAAGCTTGATATGCAATTAAAATTGTATTAGGGTATCATATATATACAGTAGTAACAACAGTTCTCTTGATCACATGCATCAGAAAAAAAGGATACAATGAATAATTCTGTAGGTATGGGGTTCTAGGTATCAGGAGCGTTTGTTCACCTCAATGTAAAAAAAGAGTAAGAGGGTTAACACTAACATATATCGCAGAATATAGTGCTCTATATAAAGGTAACCATGCATTACCATAAGAGGCTATGGGGTGAACCTGTCACTATCCTGATGAGGGAGCGTGGGATGCAGGCTAAAATGCTGAGTCAAGGAGAAAACCATGCACAATATATAAAGAAAATCATGTGAAATCAAGACACTTCTGGTCAGTACAGTCACTAGCATCCGCCCTGCATCATACCAGAAGTCACCCATCAAATATATACAACAGAGTATACATGAATAATCACGACGCCAATAAAGTGATCATAATGACAATACATGGATAATATTACCAATCGGTAGCAAGTTAGTCAGTGATCGCAGTACACATGCCAACGTTTTCGGAGCCCTCTGCCCCTTTGTCAAGGCCTGCGATACCTGAGAATACCTCACTGGTGCCTCTTATTCTGTCCCCCCCCCCCCCCCCCCCGGGCTTTGAGGAGGCAGGTAATGGGGGTGCTGGGGGTTAACGGCAAGTCACCTGCTAGCCACAGGTGACTTGCCAGACCCCCAGCCTTGTGAACTGGTATAAGGATCTCTTGGACCCCTTACCAGTTCACAAGGGGTTAAGTGTAAAAAAAACACAGAATTTTTTTTTTTTAATACTTGCCTTCGATCCATCTTGCACTGTGTCCCTTCCCAATCACTGGCTTTTGCTCACCTGCTGGAAGCCTTTTATAGCTGCTGGGCGACAGAGCATAAGGGGTTAATTAAAAAAAAGACATGGGGTCCCCCTTACCTGAAGTAACCAGCCCGGGACCAGCTATGCAGGGCTTGTAGAAACAGGGCGCAGGGGCCAGCTTTTGTGGCCCCTGGCCCTGCAGGCTACAAGCCCGCAAAGCCCATGGCTACGGGCCCCCCCCCCCGGGCTTTGGGGAGGCAGGTAATTGGGGTGCTGGGGGTTAATGGCAAGTCACCCGCTAGCCGCAGGTGACTTGCCATCCCACAGCCTTGTGAACTGGTATAAGGGGTCTCATGGACCCCTTACCAGTTCACAAGGGGTTAAATGTAAAAAGAGAGACAGACACAAAGAAAAAAAAGATCTTTATTTTTTTTTTTTTTACTTCCGATCCTGTGTCCCCCCGGCGATCTGCGATGACAGCTGACGGTCTGCTCAGGTGTTTAGAGGACAGGGCGATCACAGCCCTCTCCCCCTCCCCACCTCTCTCCTCCAAGCACCCGAGCAGACTGGTTCTGAGTCTCGGGTGCCGGTATTAAGAGGCTGGCTGCTGGTGACATCACGGTTACCCAATCCAGGAAGTGGGGGGGGGGGGCGATTTCTGCCCTCTCCTCGCCACGGAAGAGGCTGGGGGGTGATCGGAGGCCCCCCCAGTGAAGAGGAGACCCGTCGGGAGGCAGCGCAACCACAGGTAAGTAAATGTCATTTTTAATTTTTTTTTTTTTTTTTTACAGTTAGCAGCTGCTGCTGCCGAGGCGGGGTGGGGGGCGCTATTCCGGGGGCTCTCCTGGAGCCATCCGAGCCCCCACGGGGGATGGTTGGTTCTGCCGTATTGAGTCTATTGACGAACTCCAGAAGGGAGTCTGTGGGGCCGTCCCAAAGAAAGAAGATGTCATCTATGTAGCGTGCCCAGAACAGTACATGATTGGCATATGATGTGTCCGTATATACATGATGTCGCTCAAATCTGTCCGTAGGCTGGGGCTACATTAGAGCCCATCGCCGTGCCCTGAAGCTGTAGATAGTATTCACTATCATATCGGGATATCCTCTGCCCCCCGGGTTTTCACCAAGGTGCTGGCGGGCATCATGGCTATTCTGAGGAATCAAGGCGTTCGTGTGCTACCTTATCTGGGCGATTTACTGATTGCGGCTCAGTCCCTTCAGCAGGCCGAGAGCGACACCCGGACGGTGTTATCCATTCTCGAGGAGTTCGGAAGGGTTATCAATTACCCCAAGTCTTCGGTCACTCCCTCAACGGTGAGGTCCTTCCTGGGCATGACGTTAGACACCTCTCAGGTCAAGGTATTCCTGCCACAGCAGAAGGGGGTGGGGCTTCAGACACAGGTGCAAGCCTTGCTGTCTTGTCAGCGACCTTCAATCCGTCTGGGGATGAAGTTGGTGGGCCTGATGGTGTCCTGCTTCGAGGCAGTGCCCTTCGGCCAGTTCCACATGAGACCTCTTCAATTGAACCTGTTGACCGGCTGGGACCGGATGCAGGAGTCGCTGGAACAGGAATTTTCTCTCTCTTCTGTCCAGACAGTCCCTCTTGTGGTGGCTGGACCCCGTAAACCTGTTGGTGTGCAATTCCATTCTGACTCCCCGGTGGGAGATAGTTACCACGGATGCCAGTCTGACCGGCTGGGGAGGCGTTTGGCAGTCTCAGAAGATCCAGGGTCAGTGGGGTCCGCAGGAGAACCAATTGCCCATAAATCTCCTGGAGCTGAGAGCGCTCCAGTTGGTGCTTCTTCGCTTGACTCCCCATTTAAGGGGTCGTGCGATCCAGGTTCGCTCGGACAATCAGACGGCTGTTGCCTACATCAATCACCAGGGCGGGACCTGGGGCAAGCGAGCCCTCAAGGAGGTGACCCAGATTCTGTCTTGGGCAGAGGAGAATGTTCCCTGCATCTCAGCGGTTTACATACCCGGGGTAGAGAACCAGGAGGCAGACTCCCTGAGCAGGGGGGCCTCTCGTCTGGGGGAATGGTCTCTCAGCAACAAGATCTTTCACGCTCTGTGTCTCCGCTGGGGTCAGCTTGGATGTGGACCTGTTTGCGTCCAGACACAATCACAAGCTCCCAAGGTTCGTCTCCCTGTCAAGAGATCCTCTGGCCTTTGCAACAGACGCTCTGGCAATTCCTTGAAAGGAGTTCAGGCTGCTTTATGCATTCCCTCCATTTCCGCTCCTGGGCCGAGTGCTGCGCAAGATAGCCCAGGAAGGGGTTCCAACCATCACTGGCTTTGACAGCCTGTTGAGACCTCAATCCTGATGGAAAAGGAGCTGTCAGCCACGGTTGTACATACCATAATTCAGGCGCGGAAGAAGTCTTCTTCCATGATATATTACAGAGTCTGGCATGCCTACATTGCTTGGTGTGAAACCAAGAGTCTCCCTTGTCGCACTTTCTCCATCTCTAGGATCTTGGAGTTTTTACAACACTGTTTAGACTTGGGCCTCCAGCTGAGCAGCCTCAAGGGCTAGGCCTCCACCTTGGCCATTTTTTTCCAGAGATCCTTTGCCAATCATAGATTGATCAAGACTTTCTTCCAGGGTGTCACCCATGTACATCCCCCCGCGTAAGCCGTTGTGGGACTTGAATTTGCTACTTTCTGCTCTCTAGGGTCCTCCCTCTGAGCCGTTGTGCGATGCTGCATTGTCTATTTTGACCCTCAAGGTGGTCTTTTTGGTGCCGATCACCTCGGTGCATCGCGTGTCAGAGCTGGCGGCGCTTTGTATGAAGCCTCCTTATTTTGAGCGGCATAAGCATAAGGTTGTCTTTCACTTTAAATCTGAGTTTTTGCCTAAGGTTGTTTCGCCCTTTCATCTTAATGAGGAGGTGGTCTTGCCTTCCTTGTGTCCAGCACCGACTAATTCTAAGGTAAGGACTCTCCATGCCTTGGATGTGGTCAGAGCCATCAAGTATTACCTGGTTGCTACTGAATCCTTCAGAAGATCGGATTCTCTCTTTGTCCTAACAGAGGGGTCTAGGAAGGGTTTGTCCTAACAGAGGGGTCTGGGAAGGGTTTGTCCTAACAGAGGGGTCTAGGAAGGGTTTGACACCAGCCAAGTCCACTCTCAGTAAGTGGATCAGACAGGCGGTGGTGCAAGCATATTCTGCCAAGGGGAAAGAACCCTTTTCGTATTACAGCTCCCTCTACTAGAGCTATTGGTGCCTCCTGGGCTTTTCAGCACCAGGCATCTGAACAGGTTTGTAAGGCCGCCACTTGGTCAGCTTCAGCTGATGCTGTCTTTGGCCGCAAGGTGCTTCAGGCGGTAGTGAAATGAACTACTTGCTGTTCCGCACTGGGGATCCCGCCCTAGTGGACACTGCTTTTGGATGTCTAACATGTCATCACTTCTGGGACGACCTGGACTGGATATAGTGAAAAATACAATTCTGTAAAACTCACCTGTAGAATTGTTTTTGAATATATCTAGTCCAGATCGTCCCACCCCGCCCTTTTGTTCATTATTTCTTGTTTCCCTGTTATGGTGATTACCATTTATATATTGGACCGTTGTCCTTAAAGTGGGCCAACACCCAGGGGTGATCGGCCCGGGAATCTATAAGATTCCCGGGCCGATCACCTCACACACCGCGGGACATCCGAGATCGGGATGTCCCGCTGGGTGTAACCCCCCCAAACACCCCGAAAAACCTTACCTCTCCAGACGCTGCTTCCGCCGCCGCCTCACTCGTGCTCCTCCAGACCTGCCGCGCCGGCCGTCTCTGAATGGCCGGTGCGGGCGCGCACACGTCAAGAGTGACGCGCGGGAGGCGGCGGCGGGCCCGATCCCTTGTCCGCCGACGGACGTCACTTGTCCGTCGGGCATTGGACAGCGCAGTCACGTGGGATCGTGGAGAGGTGAGTTTTCGGGGTGTTTGGGGGGGTTTTGGGCAGCGGGGCACCCCCGATCGGGGTGCCCCAAGGAAGTGGACCAATACCCAGGATAGTCAAAATCCTGGGTGTTGGTCCACTTTAAGTTTTTGTTGGAGAGGGTACATGCTGAAGCTATGTGAAGTAATATAGTTTCTTGGCCTCCCGGCCTGTCTCTTTCTTACTGCTGTTTAACCACTGGGAAATCATAGTGAGACACCTGCTTTTATAGGGGGCCGGGAGGAGCGACAGCTTTTGATCTTGCAGTCGAGTACTGCCACATGTCATCACTTCTGGGACGACCTGGACTGGATATATTCAAAAACAATTCTACAGGTGTGTCACAGAATTGTATTTTTTTTTTTCTTTGTGAGACATCAGTAAAGCATCCTTGGGATCAACGTGTATCCTACAGTCGGTGACCTTTTCTATACTATTGAAAATATTTCCCCAGAATTTCCATAGCCCATAGCCAACAGATGTGGTACATTCCCTCCTATTGTCTCACACCACGAGAGTGGAGCCCATATACCATCTTAACATTGCCCTAAAACTAGCCTCAACCAGAAAGGCAATAAACTGGACCAACATGCTCTGATAGAGCGATTTAAATCTCCCCCAAAACATCTTCCTTTTTGGCATAAAACATAATTAACATGAATAATGTTCTTCCTCCTTATAATCCTCCTCCTTTTCCTTCTATAAAAAATATAAATGTTGTATTTAATTATGTTGTAGAGCTGGAGTATATTCCTCCCTGAGGAAGCCAGATGGGTAAAACGTGTTGCAGGAGTCTGACACAAATTTGTACATCACCTAACAAAAAATGTAACAAATATTTTGTAATGTATATTTTGTGAAAATGTGCAAATTATATTTTTATATTTAAAGTTTTGATAGAGTAAAAACAATTGGATTTATATTTAATGCTCTTTGAGTAGTATATGGCTGTAGGAGGTATTATCATGATTAGTGAGGTGCAAGTGGGTTATCCCACTCTTTATGAATTGAAAAATATGTACCCATACGGTCAGGGTTTGAACTCCTCCCATTTCATTATTTAGGATTTCAAGAGAAGAGATATTCACTGCGTGGGGTCAGTAACAAAAAGAGAAATTGGTAGTTCTCCTGTACATTGCTGATGAAGAATTAACCCATGTCCTAAATCACAAATTAACTTGCAAGGTCTTTTCCTTGTTTCACTTAGAAACATCACTCCCTAGGTTTTGAAGGGTTTGCCTCTCACACACGTGTGTGTGTTCCTAGATTTGGTGTTACCACTTGATCTCTGATTTTAGGGTAGGGCCTGTTATAGCTATTGAATTTTCTTCTGATGCTCGAGAGCACAAGGGGCACAATCTATAGTCTTAGTTGTTTAGGTATTTGTGCCTTTGTGCCTTTGTTCCTAGTATTGCCTTCCCTTTACACAGCTCTGGGATATTGTAGGAACAAAATTAACCTTTTACCTATATATATTTTAGAAGAACAATTTTATGGTGGGTACATTTAAATCTTTTTGCTGTATCCATCTGTGTTGTGATGATCCTCCATCCAGTGACCAAACTGAAGTGACTAGAATTATTTGAAAGGAATCCATCCCCAGTGTTGACACCAAGAAATTGCTCGCTCATGTTAGAGTAATATTAACCAGGACCTTCAGCATGATTTAATGAAAAGCCCAAACCCTTAAACTATTCCCTTGCATCTAAAATTAATATATTTTAAGTTTTTAGTCACTTATTATTTCCCCCACTGGGCTGCAACTCTGTTCAGGACTCTAGGATACGGGCGCCGCCATCTTGACTCGGAAGCATCACACTTGCTGTGGAGAGGGGAGCGGGATAAAGTGCAGGGGGGACGGGTTATAGCTGTGCTTTGCACAGACAGAGCAGAGCTGGGGTCAGGGAAAGGACAGCAATCCCAGAATGCAGAGCGGCAGTCAGAAGACACTTCTGTTTGCAGGCTGCCTGATGCTCCATGAGCCGCCATCTTGGATGTTTAAAGGCTCATAACATGCACTAGGTGCAGGTGGGATGATTTTTAATGTGAGCAATCTGTATGTACAGGGTGTGGGAAACATATAAGATGAGCTCTTATTCAGGGTGAAGGTCCGGATTAATGTGAGCAATCTGTATGTACGGGGTGTGGGAAACCTATAAGATGAGCTCTTATTCAGGGTGAAGGTCCGGATTAATGTGAGAAATCTGTATGTACAGAGTGTGCGAAACCTATAAGATGAGCTCTTATTCAGAGTGAAGGTCTGGATTAATGTGAGCAATCTGTATGTACAGGGTGTGGGAACATATAAGATGAGCTGTTATTCAGGGTGAAGGTCTGGATTAATGTGAGCAATCTGTATGTACAGGGTGTGGGAAACATATAAGATGAGCTGTTATTCAGGGTGAAGGTCCGGATTAATGTGAGCAATCTGTATGTACAGGGTTTGGGAAACATAAGATGAGCTCTTACTCAGGGTGAAGGTCCGGATTTATGTGAGCAATCTGTATGTACAGAGTGTGGGAAACCTATAAGATGAGCTCCTATTCAGGGTGAAGGTCCCTTTTTAAGATTTTTTTTTTTTTGGAACTTTCTTGACTTTCATCTTTGTGTTTTTGTTTAACTTTATCTTGACCCATATAAATAATTGTATTCTTTGTTCTTCCAGCAAAAAAAAAGGAAGGGGCAGCCACAGGATTCTCGTTCTGGAGGCAAAAAGTACAAGGAGTTCAAGTTCTGAATATTTCGCCCATCAATTTTCAATGTTTTTTTATTTTGTAATTAATACTGGTAAAATGTATTATAAGTCGTCGTTTTTACATGTAGTAATAAACAGATAAATATGATCATGAATGTGAGGTTAAATGTCCACCAAGTAACTACCATGCCTGGGATAAAGATGTCTAGACAATTCTGAGGCTGACCTGTGAGATTACTAATAGTAAAACCCAGTCTTGAATGAAATGTCCAGGATAAATGAAAAAAAAAACCAATAATTGTTTGCTGGCCTGCCATGCAGATGATTCATTCTGATGTGCTGCTGAATAAAGCTGTTGCCAAGATCTAGGACAGTTTCTGGGGAGGATAGCTTCTCTTGCTCTGCTCATCTGTATACTACAAAGATAACTGACAGCAGGAAGTAAATTGCTGCTCATTGAAATAACCCCCCAAACAAGAGTTTTTTTTAATTTATTTTTACTCGCTCCATTTTATCTCTGCTTCCTCACTTGCTACCTTTTTAAAACTCCCTAAACTAGGTGCTACGTGGAGGGAGCCCCAATGCAGAAAGGTAAAGTGCCAAGGGATGGAGCTGAGGTTAGGATTAAAAGCCTCCTACCCAGGCAGCCATTCAGTTTTAAAGTGGACCAACACCCAGGATTTTGACTATCCTGGGTTTTGGTCCACTTCGGCGGGGCACCCCGATCGGGGGTGTCCCGCTCTCTGAAACCCCCCAGAAACCCCAAAAAACTCACCTCTTCCCGCTCCCACGTGACCGCGCCGTCCAATCCCTGCCGACGTCCAAGCAGGTGACAGCGGCGGCCAAGACAGCGCGTCCGCCGCCGCCTCCCGCGCGTCACTCTCGGCGTGCCTGCATCTAGAGGGGCACGCGGGAGGCGGCGGCGGATCGGGCAAGGAGTTTGGGGGTTTTTTGGGGGGTTTCATCCCGCGGGACATCCGAGATCGGGATGTCCCGCGGGATGAAACCCCCCAAAAAAAACCCAAGTGAGGTGATCGGAATCTTAGATTCCCGGGCCGATCACCCCTGATGCTGGTCCACTTTAAGGTGCTATGTGATGGGGTGATAAAGAATCGGGGGGGTAGCAAGAAATAAAGGCACAAGGACAATGCTGAAGGGATTAGGGAGAATGGGCACTATGCAACTGTTCACGGATAATCCATGTAAGTTGGAAGTCTTTGCGGACATGTGATGGGGGGTGGGGAAGGGAGGGAGGCTGAGACACGTGGAGAGGGAGGGAAACCTAGAAGGTTGACAACAGGAGACCATACAGTCCATCTAGCCTGCTCTTGTATATACTGTATGTTCTCTTTATCTTAGTATAGATGGAGGCTTTTCCCAGGCATGTTTACATTCACCGACTGACTATTTTTGTTCTACCTCTGCTAGAAGTTTGTTCCAAGCATCTACTACTCTTTCTGTAAAATAATGTTTTCTAACATTGCTCCTGATCTTCCCCCCGACTAGCTTCAGGTTCTGCCCCTTGTTCTATCATTAAGTTTCTTCTTAAAGTGGACCAACACCCAGGATTTTCACTATCCTGGTTTTTGGTCCACTTCTGCTAGGCACCCTGATCGGGGGGTGCCCCGCTGTGTGAAACCCCCCAGAACGCCCCAAAAAACTCGCCTCACCCCGCTCCTACGCGAGCGCTCGTCCAATCAGAGTGCTCAGAGCCACTGTGGTATGTACGGACAAGCGACGGACAAACACAGCGGCTCTGAGCGCGCTGGAGGCCGCCTCTCGCGCTTCCTTCTAACAGGGAGCGCACCCGCGCCGGCCATTCCCAAACGTTGGAACGGGGAGAAGGTAAGGTTTGTGGGCGTCCTGGGGAGGTTCACACAGCGGGGCATCCGAAATCGGGAGAGGGAGCTGATCGGCCCGGGAATCTTATAGAGTCCCGGGCCGATCAGCCATGGGTGTTGGTCCACTTTAAAAACACTTCCCTCCTGAACCTTATTCAATCCTTTCACATATATAAAGGTCTCTATCATGTCCCCCCTCTCCCTTCTTTCCTCCAGACTGTACAAATTAAGTTCTTTAAGTCTTTCCTTCCAACATTTTTGTTGTCGGCCTTTCGACACGTTCTATTTGAATAATGTCTTTTTGCAGGTAAGGTCTCCAGAACTGCACACAGTATTCTAGCTGTGGCCTTACCAGGGCTCTATACAGCGGCATCACAACCTCCCTCTTCCTACTGGTGATGCCTCAATCTATGCAGCCGAGCATCCTGCTTGCTTTTCCCACTGCCTGGCTACACTGTCCACTTATCGTAGCTGGACAATACGACAGCGGTGGTATTTTGGTCACCTAGGCAGCACCAGGAGTGTCAATTGCACATTGTCACAGGTGGATCAGTATGTTCTTTTCAGGGGTATGTAAGCCCAATGAGAGCTCTGATTTTCAGGACCTCACCAGCTATTCTCAGTGTGCCACACACCCCGCTTCACCTTTAATTCTTCACGATTGGGTTACTCACCGCCAGGTGACGCTGTTGCAGAGAGGAAGTCTTGTAACGAGCCCGCTTCCGGCCTATATATACCTGGTACCTCCCATTTAACACCAGTGTTTTTCTCTCTGCATGACGACAAGACAGAAGAATGAAGTCTCCTGCTTGCAGGTAGCCGGGGTCTTACCCCGGCACCCCCTTTGGGTCTATTTCTGCCGGTTTGATTATTTGTTACCTTTGTGGTTAAATGGAAGCCTCCCAGCCTAGGCTGCTCACTGGGCAATTGGTAGATGGCACTATAGGTGCCTAGGAGCTTATCTCCTCCGCTCGACCTCCTGTTTTGGGGGCAATGCGGCTGTCCGGCATGGTGATCCGGATTTGGGATGCCCCTGTCCCGAGGTTCCCCTTGGCCCCTTGCTCTCCCGTTACGGTCCCTTCTCCCTTCACTATGGGGGGGGGGGGGGGGGGATGTGTATATGCATGTGTGTTTTACTTGTATGTTTTTACTTATTTAACCTTGTCTGTGTTCAGGTCTGCACCGCAAGATGGGTGCACATGGCCTGACTGCTTATTCCTTTTCACATTGCCACACGGATTGTCCTTTTTTTTTTTTTTTTTTCTCACTGGCAGTTCCGCCATTGGGCGGGCTGCTGCTGGGCCTGTTTGGCCAGAGTTTGGTTCCGCTTTAGGGCGGCCAGGGCGGGCCGCGCTGTGGCAGGCATGCCTGATGCTGCCTGCGTCCCTTTTTCCCCCTCCCCCCCTCTCTCTTTTCCCTCCCTTTAAATGGGGTTCGGCGGGCCACGCTGTCAGCGATTTTGGCGCATGGCTGCATTTTCCCTAGCAAAAGCTTCCCTCCCCCTCCGTTTACTGAGGGCGTCGGGCGCCCTCTTGTTTTGCGGCACCGCCGTCTGGCGGGCCGCACTATTTGAATCTGGAGGGGGCGGGGCCCGGATGACGTCAGAGGGGGCGTGGCTGGAGCGGCGTTGTCGTACAGCCCGGCCCCAGCCGCACTTCCTTCCTCTCATTAGAAGTTCAGGTGCGGGGCACTCAGCCGCACAAGTGTTTCATCTCTGCTGCCGCTGCTACTGCTGCTGTTCTGGTGCCTTGGTTATTCAGCCTTGCTTGGGCAGGTAAGCGGCCTCACCTCGTGTGGGGCCGTCTATTGTTTTATTATGACTGATTTTTAAAAAAAAAAGAAAAAAGGACAAGAGTTTTGCTGGTTAAAATTCTTTGACCTCTTTAGAGCACTCTGGTGTGTTTTTATTATGTGTTATATTGTTGCATGAATGTTGTACTGCATGCTGCCCCTTTTTTTCTGGGGATCTTACTGTTGGTTTTTCCCCACAGATCCTGGGATTCCCTCAATGCAGTGGCTTCCCGGTTCTATTATACCTGGCTAGTCCTATTACTCTAAATTGGGACATATTTATATAATATATATATATATATATATAAATTTAAAAGGGATGATTATTATAAATTAAATCCTCCCTCCCGGGACATTAATATAAAGGGGCATCCCGGGTGGCTTATGCCTAAAACCCATGGTTGTGCGAATACCATAAATCACCATATGGAGGCTTCCGATAATACCGGAAATGGTTCTTCTGGGCCATCCAGGCTGTGTGGGGGCTGCGGGACTCCGCTCCCAGGCGATGTTATATTATGAATTCCTTGTGCAAAGCAGAATATTGCGCGTCCGTCCGTCGCTCTGGCTGCTGGCTCCTCGCAACTTCCATCATCTCCTACCCCTCCCTCCCTCCCTGTTCCGGACCCCGTGTGACATTGTCAAAGGTGGGGATTCGCAATCCGAGGTGTCTGCACGATTGTCCAACCTCGAAGATAGTTTCCATCAAAGCAGGGTTGAAGGCCACTGCGAAACGGAAACACCTTTCTCCTGTACCTCCTGCTTCACAGGATGAGGTATGTGAGCCTGTGGATTGGTCCGATTACTCCCTGGACGAGGAGGGGGAACTCCTGGTGGAGTCAGATGAGCCTGCAGATCAGCTTGAGGTCAATGCTATTGGCGATCTGGCTGCGTGGGTTTCCCTTGACACCCCCTCCATTCTGGCTCAAATGTTTGAAATTTTGAATTTAGATCCGCCTGAGGCTGTCACCCTGCCAAAGGGTGCCTCAGCCGCGTTTGGTATTTCCCAGACAACAACACTTTGAGAGGGTTGTGCTTAAGGAATGGGAACATTCCACGCGGTTAACTGGAATTCCTTCCAGTTGGGATAAACGTTATCCTTTTCCGCCGGAATTGGTGAAGCTTTGGTCGGTTCCCCCTGACATCGATACCCCTGTACTAGGGCTCTCTAGCACGGCTATGGTGCAGTCTTCTGAGACCACTGCCCTTAAGGATGGTGAGGATCGTCGGATTGACCAGTACGCTCGCCATGGTTTTATTAGTGCCGGATCAACGATGCGCCCGGTGTGTGCTTCGGCGCTTCTTCTATTGGTGGTTAGGTCCGTTATTCAGGATCTGTGTGTGGATCTTGATCCCGCTTGTAATGAGTTTACTGCTCTTAAGCACTGTGAGTCTTTTATTTCCTATGTTCTGACCGGTCAGGACGATGCGCTGGCTATGAGTAGCAGGACAGCGGCTATGCTGGTGGCTATTCGTCGGTCAGTGTGGTTGCGCCAGTGGTCGGTGGATTTAGTTTCTAAAAAGGTGCTCACAGCTCTTCCCTTTTTGGGCTTGCGACTGTTTGGTGATAACATTTATTCAGTTGCAAAGGGTGGTAAAATGCCGCAACGCAAGAGGCCTTGTCGTCCCTTTCGGGGGGCAAGTACTGTTAGGACTTCCTTTCGGGGATTCAGAGCGGGTAGGGGGGCTTCCTTTCCCGCTACCAGAGGTGCAGGTTGGACCCGGGGGAGGGGCCGTGGCCGTCCCACTCAGTCCTGGGGCACCAAGCCCAAGCCTGCTGGTAAGCCCGCTCAGCAATGAGGGGCTGCGCTCACCCGTGCGGGTGGGGGGGACGATTGCGACACTTCTCCCAGGTTTGGGACCAGGAGGTTCCGGACAGATGGATCCGGGAGGTGGTGTCGTCCGGTTACAAACTGGAATTCGAGTCTCGCCCTCCTTCACGGTTCTTTCGGTCTCGGGTGCCCATTGATCCTTCGGCCGCACAGGGGCTGCTTGCGTCGGTAAAGAATCTGTTAGAAATGGCGGTCATCCGGCCGGTACCGCGCTTAGAGATGGGCCTCTGTTTCTACTCCAATCTTTTCGCAGTACCCAAAAAGGACGGGTCGGTTCGTCCCATCCTGGACCTGAAATGACTCAACAAGTTCATCCGTATTCGGAAGTTTCGCATGGAAACTTTGCGTACGGCCGTCGGTTCCCTTCGGCAGGGGGACTTCATGACGTCCATAGACATCAAGGATGCTTATCTTCATGTTCCCATCTGCCAGGCTCATCAACGTTTTCTTCGATTCGTGGCACTTCCGTTTGGCCTTACCTCAGCTCCAAGAGTGTTCACCAAGGTGCTGGCAGGGGTGATGGCCATTTTCAGATCTCGGGGCATTCGTGTCGTACCTTATTTGGACGACCTTCTCATCATGGCTCCGTCGCTCAATCAATCGGAGACAGACACCAGGATGGTGGTCTCCACGCTGGAAAGCTTTGGTTGGGTGATCAACTTCCCCAAGTCCTCCCTCGCTCCGGCCAGGGTGGTGTCCTTTCTGGGGATGCAGTTGGACTCTCATCAACACAGAGTGTTTCTCCCCCAGTCCAAAATTCATCTGATTCAGGAGTTGGCTCGGGTCCTTCTTTCCAATCCTCGGCCGTCCATCCGTCTGGGGATGAGGCTGGTAGGGTTGATGGTTGCCTCCTTCGAGGCAGTTCCTTTTGCTCAATTTCACACGAGGACGCTTCAGCTTTATCTGTTGGTGTCTTGGGACCGGCAGCCTCGGTCGCTGGATCAGCCCTTCCAGTTGTCCTTTAGGGTCCGGCAGTCCCTCCAGTGGTGGTTGGTCTCGGCCAATCTCGTGAAGGGCAGGTCTTTCCTGACCCCTCTTTGGGAAATTGTCACCACGGACGCCAGTCTTTCGGGATGGGGCGGATTCTGGAAGGAGCTTCAGTTCCAGGGGCAGTGGGGACCTCAAGAGGCCCACTTACCCATCAATGTTCTGGAACTGAGAGCCATCCGTCGGGTTCTTGCTCTCCTGACTCAACACGTTCTGGGCCTTCCGGTCCAAGTGCGTTCAGACAATCGAACAGCGGTTGCTTACATCAATCATCAGGGAGGGACTCGCAGTCTGGGTGCTCTGAGAGGTGTCCCTGATCTGGGCGGAGGCCCATGTTCCTTGTCTCTCGGCGGTGTACATTCCAGGAGTGGAGAACCAAGAAGTGGACCGGTTGAGCAGGGGCTCTTCCCGTCTGGGAGAATGGGCTCTCCATCCGCAGGTTTTTCGCTCACTGTGTCTCCGATGGGGGACGCCGGAGGTGGACCTGTTTGCCTCTCGTCACAATCACAGGCTCCCGAACTTCGTGTCACTCTCCCAGGATCCTCTGGCAGTGGACGCCATGTCCCTGAGCTGGGGGGATCTGGGGTTTCTATACCTGTTTCCTCCGATACCCATGCTGGGCAGGGTGGTTCGGAAGTTGGCTCTGGAAAGGGTGTTTGCCATTCTCGTGGCCCCAAAGTGGCCAAGGCAAGTGTGGTTTGCAGACATCGTGCGGCTGGCAGTGGACCAGTTCGTTCTGCCTCTTCGGCCCGATCTGCTCACTCAGGGTCGGCTGTGTTACCCCAATTTACCAACGCTGGGTTTGACGGCCTGGCTGCTGAAACCTCCATCTTGAAGGAGGAGGGTTTTTCTGACTCGTTTGTTAAGACTCTGATCAGTGCCCGGAAGAGGTCTTCTATCATCTACTATAGGACTTGGAAAGTCTATATCGCTTGGTGTGAGATTAGATCTTTTCCTTGTAGGGTCTTTTCGGTCTCCAGGATTCTGGAGTTTTTACAATCTGGGCTGGACTCTGGTCTTCAGCTGAGTACTTTGAAAGGGCAAGTTTCTGCCTTATCTATCTTTTTTCAGAAGCGTTTTGCGCTTCATCCTTTAGTTAAAACTCTTTTCCAGGGGGTTACGCATGTGCGGCCCCCCAGGAAACCATTACTCCCGGTTTGGGATTTGAATTTGGTTCTTTCTGCTCTTCAGGCTCCTCCTTTTGAGCCTTTGCAAGATATTGCTTTGTCTACCCTGACTCAGAAGATTGTCTTCTTGGTAGCTATCACTTCGGTCCGGCGTGTCTCGGAGTTGGCGGCCTTGTCTATTCAGGCGCCCTACTTTGAGAGGCATCAGGATAAAGTGGTCTTTCGGTTCAAGCCAGACTTTCTTCCTAAGGTTGTTTCTGCTTTTCATTTGAATCAGGATATTGTTCTTCCCTCCTTGTGTCCTAAGCCTAAGAATGACAGAGAGGGTTTTGCATTGTTTGGATGTAGTACGCTGTGTTAAGTACTATTTGATTATTACTTCTCCTTTTCGTAAAACGGATGCATTTTTTGTTGTTCCCTGTGGGCCTAAGAAGGGTTTGTCGCCGGCCAAATCTTCCATTAGCAAATGGATACGTCAGGCCGTTATTGCGGCCTATTCTGCTAAGGGGAAAGTTCCCCCTTTTCGTGTCACTGCTCATTCTACTCGCGCCGTTGGAGCGTCTTGGGCTTTTCAGCACCAAGCTTCTGTTGAACAAGTTTGTAAGGCTGCTACTTGGTCTTCTGTTCATACTTTTTCTAAGTTTTACAAGGTTGATGTGCGGGCCTCAGCGGATGCTGTTTTTGGCCGCAAAGTTCCGCAGACTGCAGTCATTTAAGTTATGCTTCATTTTTGCCTTCGGATACCCATCCCTTGTGGACACTGCTTTTGGATGTCCCGATCGTAAGAATTAAAGGGGAAGCGGGGTGTGTGGCACACTGAGAAGCGGGGTGTGTGGCACACTGAGAATATCATTTTGTGAGTACTCACCTGAAAAATGGATATTGTCAGTGTGCCACACACCCCGCTTCACCTGCCCTTTTCGGTATCCCGAATCCTTTATATGGTGAAGCTTTTCTTTATTTTGAGGTTACCGTTGGATTTCCTGGTACCTTGTCTTTCTGCTTTTTAAATCACTGGTGTTAAGTGGGAGGTACCAGGTATATATAGGCCGGAAGGGGGCTCGTTACAAGACTTCCTCTCTGCAACGTCGTCACCTGCTGGTGAGTAACCCGATCGTAAGAATTAAAGGGGAAGCGGGGTGTGTGGCACACTGACAACATCCATTTTTCAGGTGAGTACTCACAAAATGGTATTATTCAGGCTTTGCTTAGGCCCCTTTTTGCCATTCGATTGTCAGTCACCTAAAACTGGTATAAATGCCCAAAATGGCAATTTAAACTGAACACACAACTAAAAGCAATGTAAGTTTTAATAAACTTTAAGACTTATGGTGCAAACTAGGCTTGGGTGAAGTACAGATAGCAGCAAAGAAGGTTAGGGTACCATGTGTAGGTTGGAAGCTCCTCTGATTTATATGAAACTGCTCGTTTGTTGTCCATATTTATATGGCTATATATCCCAGCTTCCACACCAGGCCCATGTGAATGTCTGGCACAGATAGGAAGTGGCTGTAGGTATGCTTGCCCTTCTCCCATTTATCCCACATGCTGTTCATTAAAGTGCAACCATACTCAGAGGGAAGTATACGTAGTCGGCTTCTACCCCCAGCCCAGTGCCACAAAGCCGCCTGTGTTTCCTTTTTTTTTTTCTCAGCCTTTGCCCAATATTCAACACAAAATAGATGCAGTTGGCCATATTGCTCCCTGGCTAAGCGGTTGTGCCAGGCACTGGCATGTCCCCTCTTATTACAGTAAATGGGCGTGATGTAAGCACCTAAGTGTTTCATTCTCACCACTGAACTCCTCACTAATTCCTTGTCTTCATCCGTGTGGGCAACATGAAAGGAAGATGCTTGATTTTTAGGTGGACTGGGACGGGACACCAAGGGATGATGGACAAACGATCGCTGACACTACCAATAATTCTGTGGCAGGAGTGTACTGCGTTGGTGATGGGAAGACTCTATAGCCACAGGGGGCACAGCTGCCTATTACCCCAATACAAGAGCGGACAAGGAACTTACAGGGCGTAGCAGTGGTGAAGAGGTGTGGCTGCTATGCCCGTTGCAGCGCACTGGATGTAGTGTCTGGCGCTTTATTCCCCAGCATGGGCCCCATTCCCTTCCCGACTCCGGTAACACCGTTTGCAGTGATCTGTAATAATAATCTGTAATAATATTGATGGAAGAGCCCAGTAGTGTATATCTATTAGATGCATAATTTTACTTTTTCTAATATTGGTGACATTTATGTCCTGTATTTGAACTATTTTGGATCCCGTGTTGCCACATTGTGCTGTTCATCAGCCAGCTTGTATGGCTGTTATATAATGTGCTTGGATGGAGTGACCTCCGCTTAGGATATAAGGAACTGGAGTAGAGCTTCTTGGATTTTTATAGGTGTAAGTATAGTTGTTCTAGTGTGTACTTCAATTTAATGAACAGTAACAAAGTTTTTAGGAAAAATATCTCCTATTGGTTTTCCCATTGTGACCCAAAAGTCTGTTTTTTTTGCTGATAGTGAATTTGTATAAGGCAGGGGTCCCAAACTTTCTAACCATGGGAGCCACATTTACCACTAAGGAAGAGTTGGGAGCCACATTTAATGTGAAGTGATAGTAGACGTCATATAGCACTTATAGACCTGGAAACCAAACTATGGCAATGCGGTTGGTTTGGCGGTTGCTCAGCTTTACATATTGAAAAACAGCTTTTTTTTTTTTTTTGCACCGTAACCACGCCTGTCAGGATTACAATCGATGATTGGATGATCTCAAATGTGCTGGCTCACATCAACAAGCCCGCTGGTCACACCACTAGCTTATCTCTAGTCTGTGGCATGCTCCCACTCACAGGCTATATGAATGGCAGGATGCTGGAGCAGGCATCATTTAAAGGGAGGCCATTGCATCCCGTGATCGCGGTGGGAGTGCCAGAAAGTTGGGTGATTTGGAGCGATCGCAGGGGGCTCAGACAACTGGACTGCCAAGGCCGGCACACGCAGGCTTTAAAGCAATATACCATTTAAAGTGGACCAACACCCAGAATTTTGACTATCCTGGGTTTTGGTCCACTTCAGGGGGGCACCCCGATTAAGGGTGCCCCGCTATGTGAAACCCCCCAGAAAGCCCCCAAAACTCACCTCACCACGCTCCCACGTGGCCGCGCTGACCAATCAGCGCCAACGGACAAGCGGGTGACAGCTGCGGACAACACTGCGCGTCTGGCGCTGCTTCCCGCGCGCCCCTCTGACAGTGCGCGCGCCTGCGCCGGCCATTCACAAGCGGGCGTGCGGGAGGCGGCGGCCGCTGCCACCGCCGGTGAGGTGAGTTTTTCGGGGGTTTTGGGGGGGGGGGGCACCGCGGGACATCCCGATCTCGGATGTCTCGCGGTGAGGGAGGTGATCGGTCCGGGAATCTTACAGATTCCCGGGCCGATCACCACTGGGTGACGGTCCACTTTAAATATTAACCCCCGGTACTGATACCGGATAGGGGGGTTACAAAGAAAAACTCTTACCTTCCAGTACTGATCTACAGGGTTTGTGGGGTCTGTTGCAACACGGAAAGTCACAAAGTAGTATGCCCCGGCTCTGTGCATGCTCGCGCCCACCAATTCAAGTAAATAGGCAGACGAGCATGGAGCTGGGGGATAACGCTTTGAGCTTTCACTCAAGATGCCGAAGCCCAGGATCCGGAGCGCCAGGAGAGCAGCACTGGAACGCGGTGGAGGTAAGGTTTTTTCCCCTTTGTAACCGCATCCTGCCTCATTTGACTGGACTTCCGCTTTAATCTGGACTCGGCCGAGCTGCAGGATCGTGGCGGGACATTGAAGAGCTCAGTTAAGGCTGTGCTGGTCAGTGACGGCTAAGCAGGCGGTAGGTTGAGGCCCTGAAGCAGCCAGATGTCGCCACATCCAAAAGGTAATGGCCGATGGGGGGAGGGAAACCGGACCCTTTTTATTTTAGGTCCAATGTCCTTCTTTAAAGTGACTCAAACCCCAGCTCTATCGATTCCCTCCCCCGGGGCATTCAAAATCAGGATGCCCCCCCTTTGTGAAACCCCCAGGTCGTCCCGTTCACTCACCTTTGTTCCCGCTCCAATGGCACATGCGCAGGCCGCATGCCCGCTATCCCTCTAGCAGGGGGTGTGCCCTGTTAGAGGTAAGCGGCCGCCAGTGCGCTCGGAGCCGCTGGACTTAGATGGCGTCCGAGAGCGCAGATTAAATGTGCGGCTCCGCATGCGCCCTAGGACCAGGAGGAGGTGGGTATTTTCAGGCGATCTGGGGGGTTTCCCATAGCGGGGCACCCCGGGGGAAAGGACCAAAACCCAGGATAATCAAAATCCTGGGTTTTGGGCCACTTTAAAGATGAGCATAGCATAGTATGATTATAGTATATTCTCCCCCTGCCTACAGAATCCAAAGGCTCTTTAATTGCAGAGGCAGCCCAAAATGGGATGCCCCAGGGGAGAGTGTTGAAGGAGAAACTTTCTTATTAAACTGTTGGTCCGCTTTAAACCGGATCTACACCTTAAATAAGAGCCTATCTTATGTTTCCCCCACCCTGTACATACAGATTGCCCACATTAAAAATCATCTTCCTGCATCTATTGCATTTTCTGAGCCTTTGAACATACAAGATGGCGGCCCATGGAGGTGCAGGCTGCATGCATACAGGAAGTGTCTTCTGATGGTGCCACTCTGCATTCTGGGATTGCTGACCTTTTCCTGACCCCAGTTCTGCTCTGTCTTTGCAAAGCATAGCTATAACCCCACCCCCTGCACTTTATCCCGCTCTCCTATCCTCAGTATGTGATGCTTCTGAGTCAAGATGGCAGCGCCCGTATCCTAGAGTGCTGAACAGAGTTGCAGCCCAGTGAAGGAAATAATAAAAAGTGATTAAAAACTTTAAATAGATTAATTTTAGATGCTGGGGAATTATTATTATTGTTTATTTATATAGCGCCATCATCTTCCGTAGCGCTTTACAAAGTAGTAATTACAGACAGGGTAGAAACATACGGTACATATACTATTTCAAATGCAGTTTTACAGGTTTGACAGTGGATAGGGGAGCTTACAGTCTAAAGGAAGAGGGGTGAAGACGAGGGGGAAGGATCACACACAGTCAGTATTGAGCTTTGTGCCCTTTAGAAGATTGGTTAGGCCAGATTATATGCTTTCCTGAATAAGTGAGTTTTAAGGGTTGTGGAGTGGCGGATTGGGTGGGGGAGGGCATTCCAGAAGATTGGAGTTGCACGTGAGAAGTCCTGGAGGCGGGCGTGAGAGGAGGTGACCAGGGTGGAGGACAGGAGAAGGTTGGCAGCAGAGCGGAGGCTGCGTCTAGGTTGAGACTAGACGAATCGCTTTTCAAGGGTTTGGGCTGTTCATTAAATGATACTGAAGGTCTGCTTTAAAGTGGACCAACACCCAGGGGGATCAGCCCCCGCGGGGCATCCGAAATCGGGATGCCCCCATGTGAAACCCAGCAGGACGCCCGGAAACCTTACCTTATCCCCGTTCCAACGGCGTATGCGCGAGCCACATCTCACGCTTCTCTCTAGCGGGGCACGCACCTGCGCCGGCCGCTTGTGAATGGCCGGCGCAGGCGCGCTCCCTGTTAGAGGGAAGCGCGAGATGCGGCCTCCAGCGCTCAGAGCCGCTGTGGTTTTCTGTCGCTTGTCCGTCCATACCACAGCGGCGCTGAGCGCTCTGATTGGACGAGTGCTCGCGTAGGAGTGGGGTGAGTTATTTAGGGCGATCTGGGGGGTTTCATGCAGCGGGGAAGTGGACCAAAACCCAGGATAGTGAAAATCCTGGGTGTTGGTCCACTTTAAAGTGGACCAACACCCAGGGGGGATCGGCCCGGGAATGTATAAGATTCCCGAGCCGATAAGATCCCTCCCCGCGGGGCATCCGAAATTGGGGTGTCCCGCAGGGTTAAACCCCCCAAGCCTTACCTTCTCCCCGTTCCAGCGCGGGCCGCCGCCTCCCACGCTTCCCTCTAGCAGGGCGCGCAGCCGCGCCGGCCGTTTGTGAATGGCGGGCGCGCTCCCTGTAAGAGTGACGTGCGGGAGGTGGCAGCGGGCGCGCTCGCTTGTCCGTCGGTGGTGATTCGCTGGAGCGAGTCACGGGGGAGCGGGGTCAGGTGAGTTTTCGCCGCTTTCTGGGGGGTTTCACACAGTGGGGCGATCGGGGTGCCCCACCGAAGTGGACCAAAACCCAGGATAGTGAAAATCCTGGGTGTTGGTCCGCTTTAAGGTTGCCATGTGTGCACAGTGGCCTGGATGTGGCCGCGCTTCCTCCGGCAGGATGTCAGTGTGGGGAAGGTGCGCACATATAGCACAGCCATAACAAACCCCTCAGCCCACCCACATCCGGGACTTCTAATCCAAACAACGTGCTTCAGCACCCTGCAACGCCGTGATTGGCCAACACAATGACGTCACGGAAGGAAGCCTCGCCTGTAAACATCACTCAGGAGCGCCAATAGTGGCGAACTCGGAGCAGCGGCGTGTGTTGGCCACGCCCCTTCTCGTCACGAGTCGCGCTCCTCCCTCCCCTGTAATCGGCCGTCAGTCTCCTGTGGGCTTTATTCGCCATGTCTGAGCGCTCCGCTTCCGCCGTGCCCTTGGCGGCCCCCGTGACCGCGGTGCCAGCGAGCGGCGACTTGTCTGTGGCCAACCCTGCCCCGGCTGTAGGAGGGCCCGTCCGCATGAACCTGTATGCCACCTGGGAGACTGACAGAGGCAGCGCCGCCTGCGTACCCAGGCACGTATCTCCGGCATGTCCCCCCCCGTGACGTCACTGACAGCCCCACACACACACACACCTCTTATTTACTTACCTGTAACCCTTCACTCTCCAGTGCTGTGCCTGTGACTAGTACCCGCCCCCTCCCTCCATCGCCCAATCACCTGAATGAGCGCTGCAGCCATTCTGCTCTGTATGGGATGTGTGGGGGATGCCCCGTGTGTGTGGGATGCCCTGTGTGTGGGATGCCCTGCCCTGTGTGTGGCATGCCCCGTGTGTGTGGGATGCCCTGTGTGTGGCATGCCCTGCCCTGTGTGTGGGATGCCCCGTGTGTGTGGGATGATGCCCCGTGTGTGTGGGATGATGCCCCGTGTGTGTGGGATGATGCCCCGTGTGTGTGGGATGATGCCCCGTGTGTGTGTGTGGGATGATGCCCCGTGTGTGTGTGTGGGATGATGCCCCGTGTGTGTGTGTGTGTGGGATGATGCCCCGTGTGTGTGTGTGGGATGATGCCCCGTGTGTGTGTGTGGGATGATGCCCCGTGTGTGTGTGTGGGATGATGCCCCGTGTGTGTGGGATGATGCCCTGTGTGTGGGATGCCCTGTGTGTGTGGGATGATGCCCTGTGTGTGTGGGATGCCCCGTGTGTGTGGCATGCCCTGCCCTGTGTGTGGGATGCCCCGTGTGTGTGGGATGATGCCCCGTGTGTGTGGGATGATGCCCCGTGTGTGTGGGATGATGCCCCGTGTGTGTGGGATGATGCCCCGTGTGTGTGTGTGGGATGATGCCCCGTGTGTGTGTGTGGGATGATGCCCCGTGTGTGTGTGTGTGTGGGATGATGCCCCGTGTGTGTGTGTGGGATGATGCCCCGTGTGTGTGTGTGGGATGATGCCCCGTGTGTGTGTGTGGGATGATGCCCCGTGTGTGTGGGATGATGCCCTGTGTGTGGGATGCCCTGTGTGTGTGGGATGATGCCCTGTGTGTGTGGGATGCCCCGTGTGTGTGGGGTGCCCTGCCCTGTGTGTGTGGGATGTCATAAATGCCCTGTGTGTGTGGGATGCCATAAATGCCCCGTGTGTGTGGGATGCCCCGTGTGTGTGGGATGTCATAAATGCCCTGTGTGTGTGGGATGCCATAAATGCCCCGTGTGTGTGGGATGCCCCGTGTGTGTGGGATGTCATAAATGCCCTGTGTGTGTGGGATGCCATAAATGCCCCGTGTGTGTGGGATGCCCCGTGTGTGTGGGATGTCATAAATGCCCTGTGTGTGTGGGATGCCATAAATGCCCCGTGTGTGTGGGATGCCCCGTGTGTGTGGGATGCCCCGTGTGTGTGGGGTGCCCTGCCCTGTGTGTGTGGGATGCCATAAATGCCCTGTGTGTGTGGGATGCCATAAATGCCCTGTGTGTGTGGGATGCCATAAATGCCCTGTGTGTGTGGCATGCCCTGCCCTGTGTGTGGGATGCCCTGTGTGTGGGATGCCATAAATGCCCTGTGTGTGGCATGCCCTGCCGTGTGTGTGGGATGATGCCCCGTGTGTGTGGCATGATGCCCCGTGTGTGTGGCATGCCCCGCCCTGTGTGTGGCATGCCCCGCCCTGTGTGTGGCATGCCCCGCCCTGTGTGTGGCATGCCCCGCCCTGTGTGTGGCATGCCCCGCCCTGTGTGTGGGATGCCCCGCCCTGTGTGTGGCATGCCCCGCCCTGTGTGTGGCATGCCCCGCCCTGTGTGTGGCATGCCCCGCCCTGTGTGTGGGATGCCCCGTGTGTGTGGGGTGCCCTGTGTGTGGGATGCCCCGTGTGTGTGGGATGCCCCGTGTGTGTGGGGTGCCCCGTGTGTGGGATGCCCCGTGTGTGTGTGGGATGATGCCCCGTGTGTGGGATGATGCCCCGTGTGTGTGGCATGCCCCGCCCTGTGTGTGGCATGCCCCGCCCTGTGTGTGGCATGCCCCGCCCTGTGTGTGGCATGCCCCGCCCTGTGTGTGGGATGCCCCGTGTGTGTGGGGTGCCCTGTGTGTGGGATGATGTCCTGTGTGTGGGATGCCCCGTGTGTGTGGGATGCCCCGTGTGTGTGGGGTGCCCCGTGTGTGGGATGCCCCGTGTGTGTGGGGTGCCCCGTGTGTGGGATGATGCCCCGTGTGTGTGGCATGCCCCGCCCTGTGTGTGGCATGCCCCGCCCTGTGTGTGGGATGCCCCGTGTGTGTGGGATGATGTCCTGTGTGTGGGATGCCCCGTGTGTGTGGGGTGCCCCGTGTGTGGGATGATGCCCCGCCCTGTGTGTGGCATGCCCCGCCCTGTGTGTGGCATGCCCCGCCCTGTGTGTGGCATGCCCCGTGTGTGTGGGGTGCCCTGTGTGTGGGATGATGTCCTGTGTGTGGGATGCCCCGTGTGTGTGGGATGCCCCGTGTGTGTGGGGTGCCCCGTGTGTGGGATGCCCCGTGTGTGTGGGGTGCCCTGTGTGTGGGATGATGCCCCGTGTGTGTGGCATGCCCCGCCCTGTGTGTGGCATGCCCCGCCCTGTGTGTGGGATGCCCCGTGTGTGTGGGATGATGTCCTGTGTGTGGGATGCCCCGTGTGTGTGGGGTGCCCCGTGTGTGTGGGGTGCCCCGTGTGTGGGATGATGCCCCGTGTGTGGCATGCCCTGCCCTGTGTGTGGGATGCCTTGTGTGTGGGATGCCATAAATGCCCTGTGTGTGTGTGTGTGGGATGATGCCCCGTGTGTGTGGGATGCCCCATGTGTGTGGGATGCCCTGCCCCGTGTGTGTGGGGTGCCCTGTGTGTGGGATGATGCCCTGTGTGTGTGGGATGCCCTGTGTGTGGGATGCCATAAATGCCCTGTGTGTGTGGGATGCCCTGTGTGTGGGATGCCATAAATGTCCTGTATGTGTGGCATGCCCTGCCCTGTGTGTGTGGGATGCCCTGTGTGTGGGATGCCATAAATGTCCTGTATGTGTGGCATGCCCTGCCCTGTGTGTGTGGGATGCCATAAATGCCCTGTGTGTGTGGGATGCCCTGTGTGTGTGGGATGCCCTGTGTGTGTGGGATGCCCTGTGTGTGTGGGATGCCCTGTGTGTGGGATGCCATAAATGCCCTGTGTGTGTGGGATGCCCTGTGTGTGGGATGCCATAAATGTCCTGTATGTGTGGCATGCCCTGCCCTGTGTGTGTGGGATGCCATAAATGCCCTGTGTGTGTGGGATGCCCTGTGTGTGTGGGATGCCCTGTGTGTGTGGGATGCCCTGTGTGTGGGATGCCATAAATGCCCTGTGTGTGTGGGATGCCCTGTGTGTGGGATGCCATAAATGTCCTGTATGTGTGGCATGCCCTGCCCTGTGTGTGTGGGATGCCATAAATGCCCTGTGTGTGTGTGGGATGCCCTGCCCTGTGTGTGTGGGCTGCCCTGTGCTCTCAGTCCCTATCCCAGCTTTAAGCCGGACCTTCACCATGATTTATTGAAAACCCTTATAAAACGATTCCCCAGCATCTAAAATTAATATATTTTAAGTTTTTAGTCACTTACTTATTATTCTTTCCCCCACTGGGCTGCAACTCTGTTCAGGAACTTAGGATACGGGCGCCGCCATCTTGACTCAGAAGCATCACACTTACTGAGGAGAGGAGAGTGGGATAAGGTACAGGGGGCGGGTTATAGCTGTGCTTTGCTCAGACAGAGCAGAGCTGGTGTCGGGAAAAGGTCAGCAATCCCAGAACGCAGAGCAGCACAGTCAGGAGGCACTTCATGTTTGCAGGCTGCCTGATGTTCCATGAGTCGCCATCTTGGATGTTTAAAGGCTCATAACATGCAGTAGATGCAGGTAGGATGATTTTTAATGTGAGCAATCTGTATGTACAGGGTGTGGGAAACATAACATAGGCTCTTATTCTGAGTGAAGGACCACTTTAAGGTGGACCAAAACCCAGACTGATTGGCCGGGTATCTATAAGATGCCCGTGCGAATCGATTTCCCCCCCCCCCCCCCCCCCGTGGCATCCAAAATCGCGATGCCCCGCTGTGTGAAGCCCCCAGTTGGCCCCATTCACTTACCTAGTTTCCAGATCCCACGTCGCATCCCGCTCTCCCTCTAGGCATTTGTGAATGGCCGGTGCCAGCACGCTCCCTGTTAGAGGGTAGCTGAGGATGCCGCTGCTCCAAGACGCGGCATGAGCTGGTCTCGGCGTCCTGGGGGTTTCACACAGCGGGGCACCCCCCGATCTGGGTCCTCCCGGGGACAGGACCAAAACCCAGGATAGTCAAAATCCTGGCTTTTGGTCCACTTTAACATCCCCCCACCTTGCCATAATCAAAGACAAATTTTGTTAGCGAAATACAATATTAGCGCACCTTGTCGAGGACGTAGCCGCAGCCTGCTCATGCGCTGTGGGGGCACGGGCAAACCCAGAGGGGCATCCTGGCATTGTCCTTTCATGGCATAGGGAATTGCCCATATGGCCATCCAATATCTACTCCCTGTTGCATCCCAACCTGGGATGCCCCACTGTGTGAGACCCCATTAACTCACTGCACCCACTCATCTAACGTCATTCCAATGAGGCATGTGCAGGTCACGCATACCCAGGCAAGCCATTTGTGATTGGCTGGCCCTGGACACGCCCCCAACTAGAGGTGAGCAGGGATGCTCTGCACCATTCAGTTCGCTAGCTGCTGTGTGATGTCACAGCATCTTGCATAAGGCTCTGTTCACACCTCTTTGTTGCATTAAAGCAGCCCAACAGTCAAAGAGGACTTAAAGTGGACCAAAACCCAGGATTTTGTCTATCCTGGATTTTGGTCCTTTCACCCCGATCAGGGATTCCCCACTCTGTGAAACCCCCCAGATCACCGGGCGCAACTCGCCTCTTCCCGGGCCTATGGCGCATGCACGGCCGCTTGTGCAATCAGCGCCCTCAGAGCCGCTGGCGGCCGTATCACCCCCTTTCCTCTTACAGGGGGCATGCCCGCACCAGCCATTCACAAATGGCTGGCGCGGGAACGTGCCCTGCTAAAGGGATAGCGGGGATGCGGCTCACGCGTGCGCTGTTGGACCTTGAAACAAGGTAAGTGTATGGGGCGACCTGGGGGGTTTCACACAGTCGGGCATCCCGATTTTGGATGCCCCGGGGGAGGGAGTCAATCGGCCCAGGAATCTTATAGATAGTGTGGGTTTTGGTCCACTTTAAACCAGACCAACACAACACTCATATGAACCCCTCCCCAGGGCAATTTAGATTGCCGCGCATAAAAATCCTTTTCCTTTTTTTCTAACTCCTGCTGTAGTAAATTCTAGAAACAAAACGGCGGCTCATGCATCCGCAGGCCGCATGCACACAGAAAGTGCTGCTGGGCTTCCTGGTGCTGTGCATTGTTGAATCCAGGCAGCAGCATGGCTGAAATGCTGGGAGAGGAAGTTCCAAAATGGTCGCTACCTTACTTTTCCAACTGTGCCAGGCTGTTGGTTGGGTTTAAGAGCAAAGGTAAATATGCCAGAGGGGCATTGTATCAAAATGTGTTTTTGCTTTGCATGTACATTGCGTTTTTAAAGAGAAATACATTTTTTTGACATAAAAAGTAAATGGTAAAGTCTATGGCAGCGCAACCCCAACACAATGCAAGTACAGTGCTTTATACATGCAATAGACCTCTATTGACCTGACGTTGCTCTGAAAAGGTGTCTGCAATGCTTTTTTTTTTTTTAATTCAGTGCACAACACAGTGCAGATGTGTGAACTATTCCATCTAGAATCATGTACAGTGTTTCCTCTGAGTTGCGAGTGCAGAGTTCTGAACAGGGCCTGATATACTGAATGGAGCTGAGCACACTCTGCATTCCACCTACACCGAAAAACAAACAAACTGGGGTCTATAATTGGGACACTGCCCCAATCAATCCAAGATAATCCGTTTATTTAAATCGGTTGCTCATGAATAAAACCAGACATAGCCCTACAAGTTAAAGTGGACCAACACCCAGGGGATCACCTCACTCACCACGGGACATCCGAGATCGGGATGTCCCGCGGGGGGGGGGAAACCCCCCCAAAAAAACCCAAACTCCTTACCTGATCCGCCGCCGCCTCCCGCACGCCCCTCTAGACATTTGCGCGCCTGCGCCGGCCGTCTGTGAATGGCCGGCGCGGGCGCGCGCACGCCAAGAGTGACGCGCGGGAGGTGGCAGCGGCGGACGCGCTGTCTTGGACGCCGCTGTCACCTGCTTGGACGTCGGCGGGGATTGGACAGCGCGGTCACGTGGGAGCGGGGAGAGGTGAGTTTTTTTGGGGTTTCTGGGGGGTTTCACACAGCCGAAGTGGACCAAAAGTCAGGATAGTCAAAATCCTGGGTGTTGGTCCACTTTAAAAACAAACACCCGAACACATCCCTAGGCTCCGGGTAATACTCCACCAGATGCCAATTAATATCCACTAGGAATTATTTGTACAAGCGTAACGGGTAAAATGACATTGCGTTAATTTCATTTTACCTATTATGGTTGTACAAATGATTAATTGTGGAAATTAGCATCTCGTGGATTATTACCCAGAGCCTAGCAATGTGTTTGGGTGTTTTTAACTTGTAGGGTTATGTGTGTTTTTATTTATGTGCAACGGATTTAAATAAATGGATTATCTTCGATTTATTGGAGCAGTGCCCTGATTATAGACCCCAGTTTGTTTGTTTTTCGGTTTATGTGCAATAGTAATAGCAGGGGTCGGGGGAGCAAGTCCCTTAATAGGAGCTTTGAGTATCAGGCTGGGCCTACTTTGTTGAAGTAGTTCCCACCCTCTGCATTGTGTTAAAGTGGACCAACACCCAGGAGTTTGACTATCCTGGGTTTTGGTCCACTTCGGTGGAGCACCCCGATCGGGGGTGTCCCGCTGTGTGAAACCCCCCAGAAAGCCCGGAAACACTCACCTCACCACGCTCCCACGTGACCGCTGCAGCCAATCCCCGCCGACAGACAAGCGGGAGGCAGCGACGGACAAGAGAGAGCGCCCGCCGCTGCCTCCCGCGCGTCACTCTTACAAACGGCCGGCGCGGGTGCGCGTCCTGCTAGAGGGCCGCGCGGGAGGTGGCGGCGGGCGCCGCTGGATCGAGGAGCAGGTAGGGATTTAGGGGTTTCTGGGGGGTTTCACACAGCGGGGCACCCCCGATCGGGGTGCCCCGCAGTCAGGGGGCTGTTCGATCCGGGAATCTTATAGATTCCCGGGCCGATCAGGGGAGGGTGTTGGTCCACCTTAACCAGCACCCCTCACTCGACACAGCCTGTCCATTGAGTGCCAACAAAAAGTTGCCAGTGATCTGACCCTGTCTCTGGGGGCCCTATGCATTTGCCTGGGGTGTGTCGTGCACTGTCCAAACAAGGTTTAAGGTTAGTCAACTGTGATTGTTTGGGAGTTTCACAAAGTAGGCTTCCAAATTGGAATATCTGCTTTAAAGAGGACTCATTTATATTAGTTGCTCCCCACCCATTCGAGCTATAGTCTCCTAGGTAAATGCACGGCCCTCCCCCAGCTTACCCCCTGTAAGTGCTTGCACCACCCAGAAGCTTTCATGGGCTGCCAGGGGGGACTACGACAGTGATGCAGCAGTAAGCGTCTCCCAGCCATGTTTTTGCTAGTTGCACTTGTGCCCGCAGCCATTCAAGGCTTCTGGACCGCCGTGGGCGTGCACAGGTGTGAATGTTTGGTGAGGTCTGTTCATGCGCTGTGGGTGTGGGATCGTTTAGATTTTTCTGATTACCTTGGAAGGGCTGGTTAATAACTCAAAACAATACAAACTACAAAGCCATTTAAATGTATAGTTAGAGCTGCAGAATGATTTTGCCCAGGACATCCGCAGCATTATTTTGCCCAGGACAGATGCATATGCAGCATTATTTTGCCCACGACAGGTGCGGCACTATTTTGCCCACGACAGGTGCGGCACTATTTTGCCCACGACAGGTGCGGCACTATTTTGCCCACGACAGGTGCGGCACTATTTTGCCCACGACAGGTGCGGCACTATTTTGCCCACGACAGGTGCGGCACTATTTTGCCCACGACAGGTGCGGCACTATTTTGCCCACGACAGGTGCGGCACTATTTTGCCCACGACAGGTGCGGCACTATTTTGCCCACGACAGGTGCGGCACTATTTTGCCCACGACAGGTGCGGCACTATTTTGCCCACGACAGGTGCGGCACTATTTTGCCCACGACAGGTGCGGCACTATTTTGCCCACGACAGGTGCGGCACTATTTTGCCCACGACAGGTGCGGCACTATTTTGCCCACGACAGGTGCGGCACTATTTTGCCCACGACAGGTGCGGCACTATTTTGCCCACGACAGGTGCGGCACTATTTTGCCCACGACAGGTGCGGCACTATTTTGCCCACGACAGGTGCGGCACTATTTTGCCCACGACAGGTGCGGCACTATTTTGCCCACGACAGGTGCGGCACTATTTTGCCCACGACAGGTGCGGCACTATTTTGCCCACGACAGGTGCGGCACTATTTTGCCCACGACAGGTGCGGCACTATTTTGCCCACGACAGGTGCGGCACTATTTTGCCCACGACAGGTGCGGCACTATTTTGCCCACGACAGGTGCGGCACTATTTTGCCCACGACAGGTGCGGCACTATTTTGCCCACGACAGGTGCGGCACTATTTTGCCCAGGACTGGTGCGGGCGCTGAATTATTTTGCCCAGGACTGGTGCGGGCGCTGAATTATTTTGCCCAGGACTGGTGCGGGCGCTGAATTATTTTGCCCAGGACTGGTGCGGGCGCTGAATTATTTTGGCCCAGGACTGGTGCGGGCGCTGAATTATTTTGGCCCAGGACTGGTGCGGGCGCTGAATTATTTTGGCCCAGGACTGGTGCGGGCGCTGAATTATTTTGGCCCAGGACTGGTGCGGGCGCTGAATTATTTTGCCCAGGACTGGTGCGGGCGCTGAATTATTTTGCCCAGGACTGGTGCGGGCGCTGAATTATTTTGGCCCAGGACTGGTGCGGGCGCTGAATTATTTTGGCCCAGGACTGGTGCGGGCGCTGAATTATTTTGCCCAGGACTGGTGCGGGCGCTGAATTATTTTGCCCAGGACTGGTGCGGGCGCTGAATTATTTTGCCCAGGACTGGTGCGGGCGCTGAATTATTTTGGCCCAGGACTGGTGCGGGCGCTGAATTATTTTGGCCCAGGACTGGTGCGGGCGCTGAATTATTTTGGCCCAGGACTGGTGCGGGCGCTGAATTATTTTGGCCCAGGACTGGTGCGGGCGCTGAATTATTTTGCCCAGGACTGGTGCGGGCGCTGAATTATTTTGGCCCAGGACTGGTGCGGGCGCTGAATTATTTTGGCCCAGGACTGGTGCGGGCGCTGAATTATTTTGGCCCAGGACTGGTGCGGGCGCTGAAATTTTTTGCCCAGGACTGGTGCAGGCGCTGAAATTTTTTGCCCAGGACTGGTGCGGGCGCTGAATTATTTTGGCCCAGGACTGGTGCGGGCGCTGAATTATTTTGGCCCAGGACTGGTGCGGGCGCTGAATTATTTTGGCCCAGGACTGGTGCGGGCGCTGAATTATTTTGGCCCAGGACTGGTGCGGGCGCTGAATTATTTTGGCCCAGGACTGGTGCGGGCGCTGAAATTTTTTGCCCAGGACTGGTGCGGGCGCTGAAATTTTTTGCCCAGGACTGGTGCGGGCGCTGAATTATTTTGCCCAGGACTGGTGCGGGCGCTGAATTATTTTGCCCAGGACTGGTGCGGGCGCTGAATTATTTTGCCCAGGACTGGTGCGGGCGCTGAATTATTTTGCCCAGGACTGGTGCAGGCGCTGAATTATTTTGCCCAGGACTGGTGCAGGCGCTGAATTATTTTGCCCAGGACTGGTGCAGGCGCTGAATTATTTTGCCCAGGACTGGTGCAGGCGCTGAATTATTTTGCCCAGGACTGGTGCAGGCGCTGAATTATTTTGCCCAGGACTGGTGCAGGCGCAGAATTATTTTGCCCAGGACTGGTGCAGGCGCAGAATTATTTTGGCCCAGGACTGGTGCAGGCGCTGAATTATTTTGCCCAGGACTGGTGCAGGCGCTGAATTATTTTGCCCAGGACTGGTGCAGGCGCTGAATTATTTTGCCCAGGACTGGTGCAGGCGCTGAATTATTTTGCCCAGGACTGGTGCAGGCGCTGAATTATTTTGCCCAGGACTGGTGCAGGCGCTGAATTATTTTGCCCAGGACTGGTGCAGGCGCTGAATTATTTTGTCCAGGACTGATGCACGTGCAGAATTATTTTGCCCAGGACTGATGCACGTGCAGAATTATTTTGCCTAGGACTGATGCACGTGCAGAATTATTTTGCCCAGGACTCTAGTGCCAGCCGAACTGAGTTTTGTTCCACTTTAAATTGTTTTGAATTTATGACTTTATGTTATCGAGAGTAGGTGACCCATTTTGATTTGGTTTTAATGCTCATGGGATGCTATGTGTATAACCTGCTTTGCCCCAGACAATAGATCTGGGTGATAATTAAAAATAAAATCTACCTAAACTGGAAGTTAAATAAGGAAACGACTTCCTCTGACCTGCACAGCATGAGGGCATCCGCTTCCAGCAACCCCTATACCAGGCAGCTGGTACTGCTTCCACTGCTTTCTCTGAATGGCCATTGGCAACTTTTCAGGTTTGTCAGTGCAAGCCTGCTCAGGGAACCTGAATTTTAGCCTGGACTATGTCTTTAAAGTGGACCAAAACCTAGGTTTTTTGACTATCATGGGTTTTGGTCCTTTCCCCCGGGGCACCCTGATCGGGGATGCCCGGCTGTGTGAGAGCCCCCAAATCGCAGATGCCAACTCACCTCTTCCCAGTCCTACGGCGCATGCAAGGCTGCTCATCCAATCGGTGCACTCTGAGCCACTGAAGTCACTTTGTCTAAGGCCAGCGGCTCCAAGCGCGCTGGCGGACGCATCCTCCGCTTTCCTCTAACAGAGAGCGTGCCCAAGCTGGCCATTCACAAATGCCTGGCACAGGCGTGCGCCGTGCTAGAGGGATCGCAGGCTGCGACCACGGCTCGTGCATACGCTGTTGAACCCTGGAAGCAAGGTAAATGGGGCGACCTGGGGGGTTTCACACAGCGGGACATCCCGATTTTGGATGCCACGGGGGAGGAAACTGATCGGCCTGGGAATCTTATAGAGGCCTGGGCTTATCGGCATGGGTTTTGGGCCACTTTACCTGCCCAGATCATCTCTTAGTCACACAGGTCTAATCACCATTTGTGCGCTGTCAACCCTGAAACACTACTGACTTGATTGTTTACCAAGCTGACTAAACGAGTGCCAGAATGTATGTCCCCCCTACTTCAAAATGGACCAAAACCCAAGATTTTGACTATCCCAGGGTTTGGACTTTGCCCCTGCTCCCCCCCCCCCCCAGGTCGCCCATTAAAACTCGCCTCTTCCCGGGCCTACAGAACATGCGCGGGTTGTCTTCCAATCTGCTCTCTTGGCTGCATTTGGCAAAATCTAGGCTAAGACTCGGCTAACGACTGAATCTAGTTGAAGGGAGCCAAGCATGCCAGTGGTAGCATACCCACTAACCTCTAACAGGGTGTATGTCCACGCCAGCCATTCACAAATGCCACACGCTCTGCTACAGTTATAGCTTACAGTGGCTGCATGTGCCATTAGATCGGTAGATTTAGGGGAGCTGGGGTTCACACAGAAGGGCATCCGATTTGGGATGCCCTGGGGGGAGGGAATCAGTAGACCATGGGTTTTCTGTGGACTTTTTCTAATACTCCAGTTCCGGGCAGTCCAAGAGGTGACTAGAGGATATGCTTACCTTGCTGCCCATTGCCACCTTTCTGACGAGCCCATGGGGCATGCACGGCCGGCAGCGGCATCTATTTGTCCCGCTCTGCGCGGCCCCACTTGCAGTGACTGAATGGAATGGCTGCGCACAGCTGAGAGATGCAGGTGGTGCTAGAAAGTGCCACAGTTCATAATGTGTGCGGCCAAAGAAGCTGGTTGGAGGATAGTTGTGTCTGCGCCATGGGAATGCCAGTTGGGTATGTATAGCGGATCTGTATCTTTCACTCAGACGGGCATCCCAAGATAAGGGTCCAATTTAAAGGCCCTCTCTGGGCAAATACAAAGAACAGAAGATACTCAACAGTAGTCCCGCATGGCTGTTTCACCATATAGCGACTTGCTAGTCTGCCATATACAGCACAGCCAGAAGTGCGGCACCCAGCTTAAACCAGACCTTCATCCCGAATCTTCTATGTATCCCCCAGGCTGTACATACAGATTGCCCACATTTAAAAATATTCCTACCTGCATCTACTGCATTTTATGAGCCTCTAAACATCCAAGATGGCAGCCCGTGGGGGTCTCAGGCTGTCTGCAAATAGGAAGTGTTTTCTGACTGTGTTACTCTGCATTCTGGGATTGCTGACCTTTTCCTGACCCCCAGCTCTGCTCTGTCTGTGAAAAGCACAGATATAACCCCGTCCCCTGTACTTTTCTCTCCTCTCCTCAGTATGTCATGCAAGATGGCGGTGCCCGTATCCTAGAGTGCTGAACAAAGTTGCAGGCCAGTGGGGGAAAGAATAAAAAGTGACTAAAACCTTAAAAAACTATTCCCCAGCATCTAAAATGTAAATATTTTAAGGGTTTGGGCTTTTCATTAAATGATGCTGAAGATCCACTTTAAGATACCAGGGCTGCATGAGGGCAGATGGAGTGTAAGCTGGGGATTCTTAGACCCCTGGTCTAATGACTGACTACTTTTATACAATTTATTTCTGCTTTGCTGTTTAGTCACAATGCAGATAAAATGCTGCCGACTTACAGGCTTTTGTTATGTTCTGGCAAAGTGTTTTGTCAGCAATGTGAGGTGCTACCCATATAAAGTCTCAGGTGAAGGGCAGTGTATCACGTGTTGCTTGTATTGCTTTGTGTTTTGTATGGTATAGAATACAAAATACAGCTCTAGATTAACATGATAAAATGCAGCAAGCATGCATCACAAGAGCACAACTGACCTTCTCCTTTGCGGAACAACCATACAGGTGTTTACATAGCCTGAGAGTAGGTAGTTGGCTAGTTTGGGGTTAGTGGTATGAATGCGTGGGCTGGGTTGAGTAGTGGGCCACTTACCAGTAAGAATGGGTACTATGGACCCAAGGGATAAATTTGGTCACATTTAGAGTTGCACCCTCCGACGGAGATAAAAGATTAGTCGTTATTCAGGTTTCTGAGAAGTCTTGGGGCAGGAGTAAGCAGCACAGTCATTTTTCTGTCGGACACCAAGCAACGCAACACATTCTGGAAGTTGGCCAAGATAAGTTTTGATTAGCAGCAATTCACATGGAGATTAACATATATATAGTGTTAGTAATTGGACACATTTCCTGCAGTAATAGGATTGTTGAATGTGTCATGTCTTGAATAATAATGGAAATGAGAATTGGGTTTAGGCCGATGCTGGTGACCGGGTACAGCTGCTGTCAAAAAGCCGGCAGTGTGATGTGCTGAAAATTGTTTTCTATGGTTGTGCTTAATATTGGTACAAGTCTAGGACTAATACGTTTCAGTCCGAGAGCTTGGCTTATCAACTTCTAGCGAGAAAGGACAGGTTACTTGAATCATCTAGTACGGGGGTGTCAAACTCATTTTCATTTTAGGCCACATCCGCGTTCTGGTTGCCTTCAAAGGGCTGGTTAATAACTTGAAACAGAATACAAACGCAACCATTCAAATATATGGTTAGAGCTGCAGCATTATTTTGCCCAGGACAGAGACACACGCAGAATAATTTTACCCAGGACATGAAAAAAAAATTTTTTTGACCAGAACAGCCGCATAATTATTTTGCACGGAATAGATTTGACCACAATAGCCATCACGTGGCTGCGACACACACACAGACGAAAAGACATTCTGCCAGCGTCATTAGCCTTGGAGTGACCAGTTCGGCTAGAAGGGGTGCTGTCCCACCACCATCTGGCAGCTCTCAGAGGGCCACCTAAAAAGGCTTGGAGGGCCATATCCGGCCCCCAGGCCTTGAGTTTGACATGTGATCTAGTAGTTACTTTCTGCTTATTTGAATGTGTTCGCTCTTTTTGGTGATTTGAACTCTAATACTGAAAACACAGCAGTTCTGTTTCAATGCACTTTTTTCCTCACAGTGCCACAAGTTTACTACAGCTATTTAGGAGCTTACACAAATCTTTGCCCACCCCACTCTTCATTTAACCCTTCTAGTGCCAGCTACGTGAGACTCATGTAGCTGACTTTAGAGCCCCATAAAAAAAAAAAAAAGTAAAAAACATACAGACTTACCTGAACCCTTGTGTGAAAGTGCCAGCGATTCTCTACAAGCATCACCTGTTTGATTTCCGCCCCCGGGCCTCTGATCTTAAGGGGAGAGCCCGGAATAGCCCGCCCCCCCCCCCCCCCCCCGCTTCCACCGGCGACATCTGCAAGGAAAAAAAAAAAACGGTAAATGTCAGTACTCGCCTTGCAGCGCAATCGCTCTCCCCGGGTCTTCTCTTCACCGGGGGCTTTCCACGCTGCTACGGGTCCTCACCATCCTCTTTGGGCGGCACTGACCCCGCCCCTAGCCCCGCCCACTTGTGGGAGGAGCGGGATGACGACATCCCGCTCCTCGTATACCGGCACCCGGCTCCGATCTGTCACTTGTCGGTAGCGATCGGAGTAGGGAGGGTGGGAGGCAGGGTGGCTCTGATCTCTCTGCCTCCCACCCTCCCTGCTCTGATCACTACCGACAACTGTCATCTGCAGCGGCGCGGGACACGGGATCAGAGGTAAGTATAAGTGAAAAAAGAATAAATAAACAATTTTGTGTCTGTCTTTTTTTTTACTTAACCCTTTGTGAACTGGTAAGGGGTCCATGAGACCCCTTATACCAGTTCACAAGGCTCTGGGGCTGGCAATCACCTGCGGCTAGCGGGTGACTTAACAAAACCCCCAGCCCCCCATTGCCTGCCTCCCCAAAGCCCAGGGGGGGGCAGAAGGGCCCGGGCCACTTAGTGGCTATATGGGCTAGTAGCCTGCAGGGCCAGGGGCCACCAACGCTGGCCCCTGTGCCCTGTTCTACAAGCCCCCATAGCTGGTCGGGGTCGGTAATGCTGGGTAAGGGGGACCCTACGTCATTTTTTGGGGGGGATTTTAAGGGTTTTTAACCCTTAAAATTCCCCAAAATTAGCCCCCCCCCCCCCCCCCCCAGGAGGGGGGACCCTATGTCATTTTTTTTTTTTTTTTTAATTAACCACTTACAACTATGCAATCATATTGTATCTCCTAAACTGCTGTTTCAGTTTGGGGGAGTTTCCTGGGCAGGAAAGGGTGTATCCAATACATATGTGATACCGTTGTAAGCGGGAGAAATAGGGCTTTCACACACAATAATATTTTATTAACAAACTTACATTTTTTATTACAAAAAAACACTACAAATTGTAAAAAATAGATTTTTATTTTTTTGCACATATTTCACCCAAAAGTATTGAGAATACACTAAAAAAAGTGGCCAAACAAGACATTTCATGTTGAAGCCCAGCCCAAACAATATATAATTGTCCTGGAAAATCCCTGGAAATCCCTTCAAAAATCAAGGTCGAACATGTGTAGCGCAAAAACGTGAAAAGTAGCCTGGCAACAGAGTGTGACAAAAAAATCTAGGTAGGCTGGCACTTAAAGGGCTAAATATTTAGTGTGGCAGACTGTTTTGATCTTATATGTTAAATATTTTATAACGGACCAAAAGTCAAAATATACTTTAGGTTTGCTTACGGTTATGTTAAATATTTTATAACGGACCAAAAGTCAAAATATACTTTTGGTTTGCTTACGGTATATGTTTCCTAGTGGCCATGTCTAGGCAGTGAAAAGCCCTTGGGAAACTTTGCCAGCCGCAATCCAACTGGAATACTCTCCTGTCTCGGGGATCCTGCTCTGGTCACATTTGGCACTGGACAGCCACATACTCTGCTGGCAGACCGTTGGGTATGCTGGACTCGCAGAGCAGACTTGAAAAGGATCTAGTGCAAGTATACATCTGCTTAAAATGGGCTGTAAACCCAATTACAATAAGGCAGCAAGCAGCTTACCGTGTGCCTCTCCATTTCATTTCCTGCAGTACAGGGTACAATCCATAGCAGGGTTCCAAAGTACCGGTATGTTTGATTTCATTCCTCCAGAACCACACAAAAAAGTGGTCTAACAGTTAATCTGTCCTTTTGTTGCTCTTTGCATGAGCATGACAAGGCACTGTGGTCACACAGCTATCTCTGACTACAGCAGAGCATGCTCAAGACTCATAAAGCTGCCTCACGATTTTCCCTATTCAGCTCCTAGAACCTAGAAATGGCTTCGCGGAGGAGCTGCAGGGGACAAAGGGTGAGTACGTACTCTTGTCTTGACGGGACTTTTAACTTATTTGTTCAGAAATTGTATGCCAAGTATTATTTGGATGTTTTTTGAGTTAAACTAGAATGGCATCCCAAATCAGTGGTCGTGCAGACTTGGGTGCTTCATAGACTCGTCTAACATACTTCTGTACAAGCTACCACTTTTGTACTGGGACCTGAACTTGGTCATATTAATTCTACAAGGACCTCTCTCATTACCTAATGATGGGTTTCTCTGTTACATTTGCAACTATACATAATTCATTTCTTTTTATCATGGTCAGTCTCGGGACCCTGGAGTCAAACTAATTCACTGTTTTCTGAATTAAAGGCCTTGATTCATCAAGAGTTGAAAAAGATTCTCATGATAGAAAAAAATTAATTTCATGAGAAAAAAGCCTGAGAATTTCAATGTTGATGGATCACCAGATAGGAAGTCAAGGGAAATTTTTACTACAGAGTAAAGAGGGGTAAAACGTTCACTACTTTTCTGAGGAGTAAAAAGTTGCCATTGAGTTACATTGTCTTCCTGTTTGATTCATCAACGCTGCAATTCTCAGGCTTTTTTCTCATGAAATGACTTTTTTCTACCAACTCTTGATGCATCGAGGCTAAAGTGTCCCAATTTCCTCTTTAAATCTTTTTTAAAACGGCAGTGGATGGGGGCGTGTCCCGAACGTGATGCTGAGCGGACGTTCCTAGAGGAGCTCCTGTCCTCTGAGTCCGGACTGACCCTTTATTTAACGCTTACCAACACAACAATTAAATGGCCGAAAAGAAGAGCAGGAAGGGAAGCGGCGGAGGTGGGCAGAAGAGCCCGCAGAAGTGGCAGACGGCTGGAAAATGGCTGAGGAAAGAAGAGGAGGAGGCGGGCAACATGGCGCCCAGAGAGTGAGGAGGAGAATGGGGCAGAAGAGCTCTCACTCACCGGGTCAACTGGCGCAGGATCGGGAGATGAGCAAGGAGGCGGGTGCTGCGCTGAGAAGACCCCGGCAGAAGGTGTGGCAGAAGAGCGGGAGCAGAGACCGCGGAGCCCCGCAGAGAGGCATGTACACCCTCGGGAGTGTGAGTGTAGCAAGATGGCGGCGGATGCGCTCCTCACAGCCGCGTCATCAATACCCGGGCCGTCGGCGGTGCAGGGGGGGGGGGGAGAGCGGGCAGCACAGCCAGCTGCCTGTCAGTGCAGCAGCCCCTGTGACCGCTGCTGAGGAAACCCCAGCAGTCCTCATCCACAAATCGCCACATATTGCAGGTGGCCAGGGGAAAGGTCTGGGAGGGAATAAAGAGGTGCCCAGTCCCAAAGACAGCTATGCAGAGACTAGCCCTAAAATAAAGGGCAATATGAAACTTGGCTCATCAGCCAAGTTTGTGACGGATGCTCAAAGAGGTCTGCCCCAATTTGCTTATGTGCCTCGGGCTTCATCTGATTTCCATACCTGTTCAAGGGCTGACGGGGAGGATCTTTATGATGCTCTGCCACAACGGCAGAAAAAAGTCGGGAAAGGCAGTCGTGTTGCTGAACGGGTGGAGTAAGATGGGAATACATTGCCGGGCTCCCCGCTATCCTCCTTGACATCATCCCCAGAAAGAGAGGCAAGACCACTCACGGGAAGCCCCACGCCAATGTCTCCGGCGGACCCCTTTAATGTATCCTCGCCAGCCACAAGGATAGAAACGCCAGTTGACTGGGGACGGCAGCCCCCTCCACTCCATCGGCTAGCAGAGCGATGTGCGAACCAGAGATCCACCTTGCGACCATCTCCCTTCTGAAAGGCCTCCCCACTAAAGCTGATATTGAAGGACTGATCGAGGCTGCACATAAACGAGAGATTGCGGCAGTGAGGCAACAGGTGTCAGCCGTTGAATCAAGAGTCAATGCGCTCTAAACTGAGAGATCCTCGGAGTCAAGTCGTATACAAGCGCTGGAATCGAGGTGTGATAGGCAAGAGGCCTTGATCCAAGAATGCAACTAACACCTGGATGATTTGGAAAATAGAAGCAGACAAAATAATCTGCGGCTGAGGGGCATCCCAGAAGGAGAGGTGAGCGAGGATTTAAAGTCGATAGTGACAACCATTTTCAATTCGATATTGGACAGAGACTCGTCCGACACCATAGAGCTTGATAGAGTCCACAGATCTTTGGGACCAAAGAGCCTGGACCCTGCGTTCCCTAGAGATGTCATTTGTCGAGTCCACCATTACACACTTAAAGAGATCGCCCGGAAGGCCTGGAGCGAAGGCGAGGTGGAGTATAAAGGTGCGTCCGTCAAGATTTTTCCGGACCTATCAAGGCGGACTCTACAAATGCGGAGATCCCTGAAACCCCTCTTAGAAGTTATTACAAAAAATGGAGCCACCTACAGATGGGGTTTTCCGTTCCATTTGATAGTCCGAAAGGGCCAGAACGCGTACGTGCTTAAATCTTATCAAGATCTGGGGGGGCTTTTCGCCTACCTACACTGTGAGCCTATTCAGATTCCAAATTGGCTCGAAAGTGACCTGCCACCGCTGGGAAGAGAGAAGCAGCAAGGCCCGAAGAGATTCCAAGACCTCAGGCGGATCAAACGGGTGCCAAGGCGTCCTGAGGAAGAAGCTTGATCGATTCCTAGCTAAGAACTTTTTTCTTTTCTCACTTTTTCTCTTCTTCCTTTCATTAAAAAAAAGGCATCAGCAGCTCTGTGTTTGAAGTTTGTATTCTTGACCTCCCTTGCCCTCCCCTGTAGACCAATCGGGACGGGGGGGTAAGGAAGATTCGAGAGCAAACGGATTTAATCATAATAATGTTATGTGTTTTTTCCGATGTCCGGAGCTCGAGACTGAGTACACAGAGAGTACTATTGTTGGTTCTATACCGCTTTTACTTACTTACTTACATTTGGCTCCAATTGAGACCACAGGACAAGCTACACTGTTTAATTCGTAGCCTTGCTTTCTCGTTGTCGTCTCATAATGATACACTGACTTTGTTTTAAAAGGTTTGTTGGCTGTTAATATGGTTTATTGACCTCCGGCCAGAGGAAGGTGGGCAGTTGCTCCTGAACGCTCTCCTCTTAGATCGGACGCGTTTCCCTAGTAGGCCGGCCTTATTGACTCTAGTAGTTAAGACCCTCTTGTTTTCCCTGGTTTTGGGGATTGTTTAATGTTCCCCCTCTTTTTTCTTTCCCCGCTTTTCCCGGTGTCCCTGCTCCTTTGTGGCCCAACCCCCCGGTCCCTCCCTGTTTTCCCCGTACCCCAATTTAAACTTAACAGGCAATTCATAGAGGTGCCCCCTAACTCGGTGAGATACCTCAGACTAGGAAGGTAGGGCGTCCCAGAAACCAATTGACCTACCTAAAGATAACGGACTAGGTGAAGGGGCCCTGCTGAGAGCAAGGATGGCGGATTTCAAAATAGTCTCGCTCAATACGAAAGGGATGAATAGCCCAGAAAAAAGATCCTTGGTGTTGGGGAATTTAAGGGGATTGGGAGCCCAGGTGGCCTTCCTCCAAGAGACCCATTTTAGGTCATCTAACCCACCCTCCTTTGGCAATAGACATTTCCCCAAAACCTACCACAGCCACTCCCCAGACTCTAGATCAAGAGGGGTGAGCATTGCCATATTGGCATCCCTGGCTTGGGAGTTGGTTGATTTTAAAACTGATGAGGAAGGGAGATGGATATTTCTAAAGGGTCGGATATCGTCTTCTCTATTCACATTTGCCAATATCTATATGCCAAACTCCGCTCAGTTGACGTTCCTGGGCAAAGTGCTGGAGGAACTTTCTATGTTCCGGGAGGGTGAATTGGTGGTGGGCGGTGACTTCAACCTGACCCTGGATCCACTTCTAGACACGTCCAAGGGGGCCCCTCATCTATCATACCTCAAACTGAAGAAGCTTAAAAGGACCCTTGCCCAACATCAATTGGTTGACCCGTGGAGAATACAACACCCAGATATGCGGGATTACACCTTTTTCTCCCCACGGGTCATACTCTAGAATTGATATATTCATGATAGCCCATGGTTCTTTGAACCGTGTTATAGACACAGAAATAGGCTGCATTACCACTTCCGATCATGTGCCGATCTCGTTTAGACTTGCGCTCCCCCACCCAGGACCAAGGAGTTGGACCTGGCGCCTAAACAACTCCCTCTTAGGGGATCAAAGAGTTCTGGCAGAGCTCCAGAAAGACATTAAAGATTTCTTTGAATTGAACAGATCGCCCAAGATCAACCCAGGGACTCTTTGGGAGACACATAAGTGTTATATCAGGGGAACTCTTATAAAGATAGGTTCAAGGTTAAAAAAAGAGAAATCAGAATGTGTCTTGAAGCTGCTTAGCGAGATCAGGAAATTAGAGACCTTGCATAAGAAGTCTCTCTCTGTCATTCACCTCTCGGCTGACAGCGGCCAGAGAAAAACTTGAACTGCTTTGCTGCGATAGGCTCAAAGTACAAAAAATCAAATGCCGCAGAAAATTTTACGAGTCCGGGGATAAATGTGGCAAACTCCTGGCGTGGGCTTTAAGAGCTGAGAGGGTGAAGGCATTCATCCCGAAAATAGCCGACTCGAGGGGTGGGGTGGTTCACTTGACCAGTGAAATTGCAGATGCCTTTAAGAACTTCTACGAGAGATTATATAATCTTCCAAGGATAGAAGGCCGAGAGCGAGATGAAGCAATAAGACTATATATAAGAGAGTCTGGTCTTCCAAGTCTGCCAAGTGAGATTGTGGAAGAAATAGAGGGGCCGATCTCGCTGGGGGAGGTCCGGGAAGCAGTCTCGGGGGGGCTTCGGGGGGAAAGGCATTACGATTGAATACTACAAAAAGATGCTCCCCTTGTTGGCCCCGGGGCTCTTGGATGCCTTAAACTCATTTAAGAAGCCAGATTGCATACCCCCAGACTCGCTTAGGGCGCATGTATCAGTTATCCAGAAAGAGGGGAAGGACCCTGGCCTCTGCGCGAGCTACAGGCCTATTTCCCTGTTAAACACAGATATCAAGATTTTTGCAAAGGTGCTCGCCTCCAGGATAGCTCCCCATTTACACCACATCATAGCCCTCGACCAAGTTGGCTTTATGCCGCATAGAGAGGCGAGGGATAACACCATTAAAGTGCTCAAAAAAAGTGGTATCCCATCCCTTTTGCTTAACACCGATGCAGAGAAGGCTTTTGATAGAGTTAACTGGAACTTTATGCAGAACACTCTTAGACATATTGGCCTCAGCCCCGATGCTTTAGGTTGGATAAGTAGTTTGTACAGTGCCCCCTCCGCGTTGTGCGTGTAAATGGGGTGCTCTCGGGTTCTTTTGGGGTTACAAATGGGACGAGGCAGGGGTGTCCCCTTTCCCCTCTAATCATACTTACCTTGAAACCCCTTTTATGTAAAATTAGAAGAAATGGTGACATTAAGGGTATGGGAGACCAGGGAGGTGGGTACAAGGTTGCGGCATTTGCTGACGACCTTATCTTTGGTCTGACGCTCCCAGAGACCTCTATTCCGAACTTAATGAGGGAATTAAAAGATTACGGAGATTTGTCAGGATATACAGTAGAATCAATTACCAGAAATCCGAAGCTCTTAATATCAATGTCCCTGCGAAAAGATTCAATAATATACAGAAGTCCTTCCCCTTTAGATGCTCGGAGGAAAGTGTAACGTACCTTGGAACAAAAATTTGTAGAAACTTGGCAAATATTTTTGCTCTTAACTTCCCTCCCTAGGAGCAAGAATAAGGGCGGTGTGGGTCTCCCTGACCCAGGACTTTACTATGCAGCGGTTCATCTTAATTGACGTCGATTGGTGTCTACACCGGGACCATAAGCAATGGGTGTCAATTGAACAGAGTCTTGTTGGGGTCCGAGTAGACTGCATCCCGTGGGCAGCTCGGGAAGACATACCACTAGTACTGAAGCACGCCCTGGTAGGAACCACGCTAAAGGTGTGTGGCCAATACTTCCAGCGGGCGAACCTTTCCCCGAGGCCTTCGCCAATGGTCCCGGTATTGGGTAATCCCGGATTTCCCCCAGGTTGTAGGGGGGTGACCCCGGAGGCCTGGAGAGCTGCGGGTGTCTTTAGGGTGGGCCACTTTTTGAGGGAGGGAGAGTGGGTTGCCATGTGAGATTTGGCTACCGAAAGAGAGCTACCTGTTTGGTCGGCATGGCAGCAACAACAGCTAACACACTTTCTTTACACGCTGCGTGATCACAAAAGAGCTGTAGGGGCCTTACCCCCTTTGAAGAGCTGTGCTCTAGTAGGGACGATGTAAGTCACACCCTCTCGTATATATACAAGATACTGATTGACACCCCCCCCAGACATAGTTCCACCATCATTTTGTAGGGGAATGGGAGAGGGATTTGGGTAAGACCTTCACCCCAACGCAGATAAGCAGATTGATGGAAGCGCCCCATAAAACCTCGATTTGTACCAGGTTTCAAGAGTGCAATTACAAGGTCCTAGCGAGGTGGTATAGGGTCCCGGTGGTGATTAACAAATGGTGCCCTGAAGTGGAGGTGAAGTGTTGGAGGTGTGGAGATGGGGAGGGTAGTCTGCTTCACATCTTTTGGTCATGTCCTAAACTGAAAACTTTCTGGGATGGGGTCAGAGAAGTAGCGGGAAGCCTGTTGAGTGAATAGATTCCAGAGGATCCTGCCTTGTGCTCCACATGACAAAAACTCCACTCAAAAAGTATCGTGGCTCTTTGCTGTGTCACCTCCTAAATGCAGCCAAGATGTGTATTCCGCAATTGTGTAAAAAAAGAGGACCCCCCCACCCTGGCAATGTGGGCTTTAAGAATTAATGAAATAATGAGATTTGAAGACCTCATGACGCCTGGGGAGGATGGTTATGAGAAATACATGGCGACTTGGTTCTTGTGGATGCAATATACTGAATCTGAGGATTATAAGCGCGTCATTGCGAGAACTTAGGCCTCAGCTTTGGAGGTTATTTTTATTTTGCTCTCCATTTTTCCCTTCCCGGTGCCCCCCTTTCCCATTTGATCTCCCCCCCCCCCCCCCTTCTATTTTTCCCTTGTTGTTTCTCCTCGATTACATTAATTGTTTTGAAAAGTTCAAACTGAAGATTCACTATTTCGATGTCTTTCTCGCCCCCCGGAACCTTTTTTGGGAGGCATTGTCTATTATGTAGTGTCATGTACCTAATTGAAGTTTTTTGAAGCTTTGCTATGTATGACGTTATATCTCGTCTTCTGATGGATATGTCTAAATCTGTATCACTCTTGTAATATTGTGCTTTCAAACTTGTATGTTTTGCATAAGCTTAAATAAAGAATTTATTAAAAAAAACGGCAGTGGATGCTTTTCTCAGAAGACCTTTTAAAAACATTACAAAAACTATAATCAATAGAGAGGGAAGTGTTGATTTGAGGTTAAAATTGATTGCTATCGTGTATTTGGGAAGAGTTTTTTTTTTTTTCTAAAATAAATAAATTCGAACATACTTTGTATGGGTTACTTTCTTGCTTTTCTACAAGGACTCTTCTTTGCCTGTCCCATGCTCCCTTTTCTTGGCTGAACTTGATGAACAGATGTAATTTATCAGCCTAAATAACTATGCAAATATGTAGGTTATTAACCAACCGGCAGAACTGCTTTCTTGGTGTCCTCCCCATGGGAAATAAATCTTTTAGGAGTATCCTCCTTTCCCATCTAGTTTGCAGTTTTTTTGGGAAAGAATTTGTATTGTACTAAGTTGCAAACATATTGATTTATATTGTAGGTAAAGGGGTTTTGGGTACTCTTCCTCTGGAGTATTTGCGGGACAATGCAAATGCCATGAATGTGCAACCCATAGTAACCTGTAGGAGATTTCACACCACAGCTGCATTCTGCTTTTTGCAGCATTATTGCTTGTTATTCTACAGTATTGAATTGCAATCGCAAACGTTATCACTTGCAAAAACGCATTGCTTGATTGCATTAGTGCATGTGGTTTCAGAGAAAATTGCTAACACTATCCCCCCCCCCCCATTGTAAAAGTAGTGTTTTCTCTTCCATCCAGTCCAGGCCGTCCCGATATCTTCACGACTGGGTGTTCGCCCCTAGGTGGCGCTTGACTGCAAGATCAAAGATGTAGCTCCTCCCGGCCCCCTATAAAGGCAGATGTCCCTCTATCATTCCCCAGTTGTTCATCTTGCAGTTGGCTGCATAAGATCGTTGGTCACTCTCTCTCCCCGCGGGTCTCCTCCGCACCGCCGTGTGGGGGGGGTGCCGGCGACGGCGCGTAACTGATGCTGATTTTGCGCACAGGCTGGCTAGTCTCGAGAAGCAGATCTCGTTGACGGCCCCTAAGAAGCCCTCGAGTAAGAAGCGGCATCTGGAGCTGATTTACTCGGATGATGATTTCTGTGATTTCTTGGGATCTGCGGAGGAAGGTGAGTTGCCAGATGATTCGGTGGAGTTTTCCGCTGGTGATGACAGTATCTCTGGTTCCTCATCCGAAGAGGATTCTTGCCTCCCGGATGATACGGAGAGTTTGCTCTCTTCCGTGTTTGATACCCTACACACTGTTCCTCCCAGAGCGGCTAAGAGGAAGCAGGGTGATTTATTTCGACCTGAGAGGCACAGATGGGTCTTCCCGGAGCAGCCTCATTTCTCTAACATGATCCCTAAGGAATTGGAAAGGCCCAACAAGCTACCGTCGGTCCCTAAGGGCCTGGATAGGCAGCATCCCTTTCCTACTGATTTGGTTCGGCTATGGTGTCGCCCTCCCGAGGTGGACCCTCCCGTGTCTGGCTTGTCCAATACCACTGTTATGCCATCACCTGACAATGCTTCATTACGTGACGCTGCAGACAAGCGCATGGATCAGCTGATCTGCCATGCTTCCACCTTTGCGGGTGCTCTCTTTCGCCCTGCGTGTGCCTCGGCGATCGTTTCTCTAGCCAACAGGAGAAAGGTGAGACACCTTGTGGCTAGGGCTAAGGCTCGCAAGTAGGCAGAGGAGTATAAGGAACTCAAGGCCTGCTTGGATTTTATTGGCTTTGTTGTTACTGCCATGGATGATGTGGTCAGGCTTTCGGCCTTGCTTGTTGCTTTACGCCGCTCGCTCTGGTTGAAGCAGTGGTCGGCTGATGCGGCTGCCAAGAAGTCCCAAATCTACCTATTGTGGGAAGCCGGCTGTTTGGGGAGTGCCTGGACCTCTTGGTCAAGGATGGTAAGCTCCCTCAGAGAAGAAAACCTGCTCGCTCCTTTCGGAACCCCTCGTCTTATCGTTCCTTTCGGGGAGGAAGAGCATCTTAATTTCCAGGTGCCCGCAGAGATACCTGGGGCAGAGGTATGTCCCGCAGCCGGCCCAACTCCCCCTGGGGAGCTAAGCCCAAACCCCCAGCCAAGCTTACTCAGGCATGAGGGGGCGCCCTCACCCATCCGGGTGGGGGGACGGCTTCTGCTGTTTGCTCAGATCTGGAGGCGTCACGTCGTCTCGGATCGGTGGACTCAGGAGGTAGTATCCTCCGGTTACAAGATGGAGCTTGCAGCCAGACCACCCACAAAATTCCTCCATTCAAGGATATCCCGAAACCCGCTAAAAGCTCAGGCTTTGAGAACGGCTGTTCGACACCTTCTGCGGATAGGTGTGGTTTGCCCTGTACCCCCGCAGGAACAGGGTCAGGGATTCTACTCCAATCTGTTCACAGTTCCCTAGAAGGACGGAACGCTACGGCCGTTCTTGGATCAACAAGTTTGTAAGAGTCAGACATTTCCGCATAGAAACGTTGCGGTCGGCGGTGAGATCGCTTTGGCCCGGTGACTTCATGACCACGGTGGACATCAGGGACACTTATCTGCACATCCTGATTTTCCAGGGACATCAGAAGTTCCTGAGGTTTGCACTGGAGGATCAACATTACCAGTTTGTAGCACTCCCATTCGGTATATCCTCAGCCCCCCGTGTGTTCGCCAAGGTGCTGGCGGGCATCACGGCTATCCTGAGGAGTCGGGGGTAAGACACGAACACCCTATCTAGACGACTTGCTGATTTCGGCCTGGTCCCTTCAGGAGGTTGAGAGCGATACTCGGACTGTGTTGTCAACCCTGGAAGCCTTCGGTTAGGTAATCAATTACCCCAAGTCGTTTATCACGCCTTCTACAGTGAGATTGTTCCTGGGACTATAGACACTGCTCAGGTCAAGGTTTTTCTGCCACAGAAGAAGGTTTTGGGACTCCAGACCTGTCCCCCCTGGCCAGGCAGTCCCTCTTGTGGTGGTTGGACACTCGGAACCCGCTGGTGGGCAAGTCCTTTCTGACTCCCCATTGGGAGATAGTTACCATGGATGCCAGTCTGACAGGCTGGGGAGGCGTTTGGCAGACCCAGAAGATCCAGGGTCAGTGGGGTCCGCAGGAGAACCGATTACCCATAAACCTCTTGGAGCTGAGAGAAATCCGGTTGGTTCTTCTACGTTTGACTCCTCATTTAAGAGGCCATGCGATCCAGGTCCGCTCGGACAATCAGACAGCTGTGGCCTACATCAACCACCAGGGCGGGACTCTGAGCAGGAGATCCCTCAAGGAAGTAACCCGGATTCTGACTTGGGCAGAGGAGAATGTTCCCTGCATCTCGGCGGTCTATATCCCTGGGGTGGAAAACCAGAAGGCAGACTCCCTGAGCAGGAGTTCCTTGCGCCTGGGGGAATGGTCCCTCAGCAGTGAGACTTTTCAGGCTCTATGCCTCCGCTGGGGTCAACCAGACATGGATCTGTTTGCGTCCAGACACAATCACAAGCTTCCAAGGTTCGTCTTCCTTGTCGAAAATTTTCTATTTCTAGGATTCCGGAGCTTTTACAACACGGTTTAGACTTGGGTCTCTAGCTGAGCACCCTGAAGGGTCAGGTAGCGGCTTTAGCCATTTTTTTCCAGATATCCATTGCCAACCATCGGCTGATCAAGACTTTTTCCCAGGGAGTTACCCATGTCTGGGCATCACGTAAGTCAGTATTACCGATGTGGGACTTAAATGCTATCTGCTCTCCAGGGTCCTCCCTTCGAGCCATTGAGCGATACTGCATTGTCTATGTTGACTCTCAAAGTGGTCTTTCTGGTAGCGATCACCTCGTTGCGTCGTGTATCAGAGCTGGCCGCGCTTTGTATGAAACCACCCTACTTTGAGTTGCACAGGGATAAGGTGTTTTTTCGTTTTAAACCTGATTTTTTTTGCCTAAGGTCGTTTCTCCCTTTCACCTTAATGAAGAAGTCGTCTTACCTTCCTTGTGTCCAGCTCCATGCCTTGGATGTGGTCAGAGCCATAAAGTATTACCTGGTTGCGACTGAATCCTTCAGGAAATCTGATTTGCTCTTTGTCCTAACAGAAGGTTCTAGGAAAGGATTGCCACCAGCCAAATCTACTCTCAGTAAGTGGATCAGACAGGCGGTGGTACAAGCATATTCTGCCAGGGGGAAGGAACCCCCTTTTCGGATCACAGCTCATTCTACCAGAGCTATTTGTGCCTCTTGGGCTTTTCAGCATCAGGCATCGGTGGAACAAGTTTGTAAGGCCTCTACTTGGTCTTCTGTTCATACTTTTACAGGATGGATGTCAGGGCCTCAGCTGACACTGTGTTTTGGCCGAAAGGTGCTTCAGGCGGTAGTGAGATGAACTACATGCTGTTCCGCACTGAGGATCCTGCCCATATGGACACTGATTTTGGATGTCCGAATCGTGAAGATATCGGGGCGGCCTGGACTGGATAGAAGAGAAAAATACAATTCTGTGAAACTCGCCTGTAGAATTGTTTTTGTATCCATCCAGTCCAGGCCGTCCCACCCCGCCCTTGTGTTCATTATGTCCTGCATGCTTGTTATGGTAATGAACCATTTTTGCTCATAGGACACTAGTTCTTTTTTAGTTTTTTTGCATTAGAGAGAGTACAAGCTGAAGCTATGTGAGGTAACATGGTTTCTTATTTTCTTAGGCCTCCCGGCCTGCCCTCTTTAATTGAGTACTGCTTTTAAACCACTGGAGAATGATAGAGGGACATCTGCCTTTATAGGGGGCTGGGAGGTGCTACATCTTTGATCTTGCAGTCAAGCGCCCCTTAGGGGCGAACACCCAATCGTGAAGATATCAGGACGGCCTGGACTGGATGAATACAAAAACAATTCTACAGGTGAGTTTCACAGAATTGTATTTTCTGTTATAGAAAGTGGGGCATGCAGAGAATAAAGACTGCTTCACCATTGTCTGGCGTTCCTGTTGGGGGTGAATATACTTCCTTTAATGGGGGAGGGTTCTGCGCGCTGCCTGCGATGGGGGAGGGTTCTGTGCGTGCTGCCTGCTATGGGGGAGGGTTCTGTGCGCGCTGCCTGCTGTGGGGGAGGGTTCTGTGCGCGCTGCCTGCTATGGGGCAGGGTTCTGTGCGCGCGCTGCCTGCTATGGGGGAGGGTTCTGTGCGCGCTGCCTGCTATGGGGGAGGGTTCTGTGCGCCTGCTGCCTGCTATGGGGGAGGGTTCTGTGCGCCTGCTGCCTGCTATGGGGGAGGGTTCTGTGCGCCCGCTGCCTGCTATGGGGGAGGGTTCTGTGCGCCCGCTGCCTGCTATGGGGGAGGGTTCTGTGCGCCCGCTGCCTGCTGTGGGGGAGGGTTCTGCGCGCACTGCCTGATATGGGGGAGGGTTCTGCGCGGGTTGAGAGATTGCAGTGTTGTTGCACACACTGGTGTTTGTGATCTTAAATTATAGAAATTCATAACGGATGTTGTAAAGAGCACTCAAGAATTTGGCTTTAATTGAATTTGTTCCTCCCCGCTGTGTGTCCCATGATCACCTGCAAATGCACCTTTTCCTTGTCCCAAAACTGCATGCGCGGGCTGCTTAGCCAATCGGCAGCACTTCTTCCATTCAGATTTCTGCATCCCCCAGTCATCTCTAGCTGTAGGCGTGCCAAGCTGGCCATTCAGGCATGCTGGGGATGCCGTGAGTGGAACTGGCGATCCACAGGGGTTTCGCACAGCGGGGCATCCCAATTCAGGATGACCCATAAAGAAGTAGACCACCCCCCCAAGTGTCTTATATACTTCTCTTTAAACTAGATCAAAAGAAAACAACAAACTTTGATCTGAACATTAACTTTCCTAGAGGACATCCTAGTTTGGGGTGCCCTGTAAGCAGAGCCCAGGGAATGGTCACCCACGCCTGCCATGGGAGTGGGCGTCAAACCAGGACCAGGTGAATTTCTGTTTATTTTACCCACCTTACTAGGCATTGCTTTTAAGGTGGACCTTCACCCTGAATTAGAGCATATCTTATATATTTCCCACACCCTGTACATACAGATTGCTCACATTAAAAATCATCCTACCTGCATCTACTGCATGTTATGCGCTTTTTAAACATCCAAGATGGTGGCTCATGGAGCATCAGGCATCCTGCAAACAGTGTGTGTCTTTTTACTGTTGCTCTGCATTCTGGGATTGCTGTCCTTTCCCTGACCCCAGCTCTGCTCTATCTGTGCAAAGCACAGCTATAACCCCACCCCCTGCACTTTATCCCGCTCTCCTCTCCTCACTATGTGTGATGCTTCAGAGGCAAGATGGCGGCACCCATATCCTAGAGTCATAAACAGAGTTGTAGCCTGGTCAGGGAAAGAATAATAATTTACAAAAAACTTAAAATATATTTATTTGGATGCTGGGGAATTTTTTTTAAGGGTTTGTGTATTTATTTAAATCATGCTGAAGGTCCTGTTTAAGGATGGGTGGGGACATCTATCTATCTATCTCATATCTATCTATCTATCTATCTATCTATCTATCTATCTATCTATCTATCTATCCCATATCTATCTATCTATCTATCTATCTCATATATATCTATCTATCTCATATATATCTATCTATCCCATATCTATCTATCTATCTCATATCTATCTATCTATCTCATATCTATCTATCTATCTCATATCTATCTATCTATCTATCTATCTATCTATCCCATATCTATCTATCTCATATCTATCTATCTCATATCTATCTATCTCATATCTATCTATCTATCTCATATCTATCTATCTATCTCATATCTATCTATCTATCTCATATCTATCTATCTATCTCATATCTATCTATCTATCTCATATCTATCTATCTATCTCATATCTATCTATCTATCTATCTCATATCTATCTATCTATCTCATATCTATCTATCTATCTCATATCTATCTATCTATCTCATATCTATCTATCTATCTCATATCTATCTATCTATCTATCTATCTCATATCTATCTATCTATCTATCTCATATCTATCTATCTATCTCATATCTATCTATCTATCTATCTCATATCTATCTATCTATCTATCTATCTATCTATCTATCTATCTATCTATCCCATATCTATCTATCTATCTATCTATCTATCTATCTATCTATCTCATATCTATCTATCTATCTATCCCATATCTATCTATCTCATATCTATCTATCTATCTCATATCTATCTATCTATCTCATATCTATCTATCTCATATCTATCTATCTATCTCATATCTATCTATCTATCTCATATCTATCTATCTATCTCATATCTATCTATCTATCTCATATCTATCTATCTCATATCTATCTATCTATCCCATATCTATCTATCTATCCCATATCTATCTATCTATCTATCTCATATCTATTCTTAGTATACAGTACGTCCTGCTCCAGATATAATACTTACACTTGGGTTATCCTCCACCAGATGGCGCTGTGCACTGCAGACATGCAAAAACAGGCTCCTCCCGGCCCTTCATATACCCAGGGACCTCCCACAAATCCCAAGATTTCTCTGCAGTGCTGACTGCGAAGACATGAAGTATCACTCTCTTGCCGGTGAGCGGGGCTTTCAAAGCCTGCGGCCCTGTTGGACTATTCCCACCCGTCCTCCCTGTGAGTGCCGGGTGAAAGTAGGCAGCACCATGCGTGCTTATGGAGCCACGCTCCACCGCAGTCCCCCACCAAAGGGTAGGCGGTTTATGCTGATGGTGAGCCTCTAGGGGATGCCCCTCCCGCACTATTGCCCCGTGTAGCGGTGGGCCCTGTACAAAGGGTCGCCATCCTCCCTCGTTCCCCCCGTAGCCCGGGGGGAAAGAAAGGGGGGGGGTGTGGTGGTCTCAGTGTATGTTTACACGCTTATGGCCTTAGTACTGTCTTTGACTGATATTCCTGGTGTCAGAGCCGCGCTGTTTGCATTTTTATTATGTATCTGTCACCGCCACGCGCACTTTTTTCCCTTACATGGATGTGCTGCGCAGAGCGGCGACGTCGCCTCAGACGCTGCGGCGTCTTCATTGGCAAATCATATTCTAAGTGTACCTTACTCTTCGCTCTTCATGACAACGTTGAAACTATCTCAAGAGCTTCGTGCTCTTCGGGGAGGGGGCGGGGACTTGGTTTGGCGCGCTCCGCATCACAGCCGCTTGGCCCGCCCTCTGAGGTTCTTGGCGCCATTTTGATGCTGGTCGCACGCACGCGTGGTAGCGGTCCGCCTTCTCCCTTGGTCTGTAAGTGCCCTCGCGGGCGATTTTCATGATCCTTGATTACTGCGCATGGTTCTAACACCCTTTATTCCTATTATGTCTTTCAGACCGGTGAACACCATTGGCTTCTCCCGGCCCGGTGTAAAATTATAGCGGGCCTTGTAATATTCTCCCACTTCCATAGCGGGTCTTTGGGGCATCCAGGGTTACTTATAGTGTAAAACCCTACTGGCATATTGTGCCTTGATTAATCACCATATGGAGGCATCTCAGAATTATGTGACCGGGGTCCCTCTGGGACAAGACCAGCGGTGTATAGCGTGTGGACAACCCCATGCTGATGCTGACAGGGCACGGGTCTGCGTACCCTGTGCCGAGCAAGCAATCGGGTCGGCCAGTGGCTACACCTAGCTTCAATTCACCTATCTCCCCAGGCTTAAATCTCACTCCTGCAGCCTGCTGGGCCTTCCAGACTGCCTACGGCTGAACAGATTATTGCTAGGTTGTCAGAGCGAATGGGCCCTGGTAAGAAGCGGCACCTGTCGCCTCATGTTTCGGTATCTTCTATGAGAACCGTGGGGTTTACTACTCTGGGTGACTGTACCCTTTCTGATGAAGGGGAGCTGTTCTCTGACTCAAGCTCATCTGATGGGAGCCCGAGGAGTCATGACGATTCTGGCCCTGAATACTGGGGCCAGTGTGACACTGACGACTTATTGATTAAGGTCTTTAAGGCACTGTCTATCTCCCTCCCCGGTCAGGTCCCCAAGCCTAGAGGGGAGCGTTTCCATACTGCTACCGCACATTTGGAATTTCTAGAGCAGGCTCATTTCCATGCCCTGGTGCTCAAGGAATGGGAATGCCCCAGTAAACTTCCAGGGGTTCCAGGGGACTGGGATAGGAAATGCCCTTTTCCCCCTGAGGGGGTTAATTGCTGGATATCCCCCCCCCCCCCGTGGTGGATGCACCAATCATAGGGGTCCCGAATCCCCCCTTTATTACAACCCCTGCTTATAGTACCCTTCGGAATGCTGAGGACCGGCGCATTGAGCTGTTGGCCACCCATGCCTTTTCTTGTGCAGGGACGGCGCTGCGCCCAGTCTGTGCCGCGGCTATTACTACAGTGGCCACTAAAGCACTCATTAGAAAGTTACTTGATCATCACCCTGAGAATCTTCCCTGGGAGGTGTTTAATGCACTCTCCAATTGTGATGTTTTTGTAAAATGTATTCTATTGGCGTTGGAAGACCACAATGTGTGCAAGAACTTCTGCACTTGCGGTAGCCATACGTCGCTTGGTCTGGCTGCGACAGTGGGGTGCTGATGACGCTACAAAAAAGACTCTTACTGGGCTCCCCTTTAAGGCGCGACACCTATTTGGGGCCCGTCTGGACCTGTTCGGTAAAAAGGGCAGGTCACCCCTACGCAGGCCCTAGGGGCAGAGGCACCCCTCCTCCCCCCTACCTGAGTGTTGAGCAGGAACCAGGGGTGTCCTTCCGGGTTTTTCGTGCGGACTCCTGCCCCACGAGCAGCAGACAACGCCCTGGGCCCTCCGGCGGGGCTAAGCCCAAATCTTCCACCAAACCCCCTCAAGCATGATGGGGCGCCCTCGCCCGTCTGGGTGAGGGGATGGCAGCACCTTGCTATTATCAGGAGGCATCTCGCCTCATTCTGGCGGATTCAGGAGGTTGTGTGCTCCAGATACAGGATAAGGTTTGCTGCGCGGCCTTCCCCAGTTTTATCAGGTCCCAAGTACTCCTGGGCCCTGCCGCTCTTCAGTTACTGGCACGGGCCATGCTAGGCCTACGTGGCCTGAGGGTCTCTTGCAGATTGCCCGTAGCAGGTAAAAGAAGGGCCGCTATACCAACCTTTTACATTTCCCTAAAAGAGATGGGTCGGGTTGGCCATTCTGGATTCGCGGCAACTCGCTTATTACAGGCAGTTTCTGCGGAAACTCTGGGTTGGGCCATCTGCACCTTGCGCCCAGTGGGCTTCTTGCCGTCTGGGGACCTCTAAAACATTTGTTTACATCCCTGTGACTTCAGGTCCCCGAGGCTACTCAGTTTCGTGTTGTTGCCCAACACGACTAATTGTGACCTTGTTACCTGGCCTCTCTTCAACTCCCAGAGTGATCTCTCAGGTGCAGACTATGTTGAGGTCTCAGATGAGACCAAGGGGCGTCCGCGTGGTGCCTACCTGGACGCTTTTTCTCACTTCCCAATCGGCGTCGGCTGGATGCCGACTGATGGCGTCCATTGGGAGTCATTGGATGGGGGACCTTGTTCACCCCAAGTCCTCATTGTCCCCTTCAGTAGTAATCCCATTACCAGGACTGAATCTGGATCAGGTTCTAATGAGAATCTTCCCTTCTCCGCAATGCAGTGGACAATCTGGTCACTTGGACGCAGTCCCTCATTGCTGTTCCGGGCCCTTCACCAGACAGAGATGCAGCTGGTGGGGCCGTTCGGTGTCTTGCTCGGAAGAGGTCTCTTATGTTCAGTTCCCCCTGGGCCCTTCTGTGACTTCTATTGTCAATACAGTATAGGGATCCGGCATCCCTGGAGTGGGGTCTGTGGCCTTCCCACCTGGTAAGAAGTTTTATCTTGATTGAATGGTCTCAGGGAACCTGTCTGGGGGCAGTTCCTTCTTACCCATTCCTGGAGACGGCCTCCGTGGATGCCTGACTATCAGGTTGAAGGGGAGGTTTTCTTCGGAAACTCCTTGTGATTCTGGGGGTGGTGGGCCCTTAGATGGTCCTAACGCCTATTGGTTTTTAAAAAGAAAAAAGGAACGGTGAGCCTTATAATGGCTCTGCCTCGCTTGGCTACCTCCCTTCCGGGCCTGCCAGTTGGGGGGCGCTCGGTCTGTCTGACTACAGTGTCCTACAGTAACCATTGGAGGGGTCGGGGGCTGGAGACCCTTCCAGAAACGCCTAGGTTCCTAATCTGGGTGGAGTTAATGTTCCCTGCATTATATTCGCCCCGGTGCTGCCCCTCTGCGACAGGATGTGCTAATCCTTGTGTCACTATGGGGTCCGATCAGCTTGGATCTGTTGTGTTCCATCACTATCACAGGCTATTGGCCTTTTTGTTTCCCGGTCCCAGGATCCTCTGGCAGTGGTCAGGATGCCTTAGTAACGTCATGACTGGACGTTTTCGGTTCTGTATGTCCTTTTTTTCCATCCCCCCTGCTAGGCAGGGCTCTGCACATGTTTGCACTGGTAAGGGGACCAGTGTTCTGGTGGCCCCCAGGTGCCCTTGTAGAGGGTGGTTATGGTACCAAGGATGGTTGTCCTGTACCTTCTTGCCAGGAGTGCTAGCTAGACTCACTCAGGGCTCCCTTTAGGTCAATCCATTCCGGTTCTGGCCTAGTCGGCCTGACTGCTGAAACAACTATCTTACTGGAGACAGGCCTATCTGTCTCGGTGTTGGAGACTCTGGGAAGGCTATGAGCAAGTTCTTCCTCTTCCATCTGTACTAGGGTATGGCATACCCATGTTGTTTGGTGGTGAGTTTAGGTCTCTTCCCGGTTGGGCGTTCTCGGTTCCCAGGGTTCAAGTGTTGTTTGCAGCTTGATTGGAGTTGATTCTCCAACTCAGTACTCTGATGGGTCAGGTTCTGCCCTGTCCACCTTGCCTTAGTGGTCTCTGGTTCAGTCTTCCCTGGTTAGACTTCCTTCAGGGGGTACTCATGGTCCTCCATGTAATCTTATGGTCCCTGTTGGGATTGAGATTGATTCATTCGGTCCGATTGCAGGGTTGTGTTCCTTGGTCCTATTCTGGACGCTGTCTGGCTGTTCTTACCTCAAGGTTGTCCTTCTGGTGACTATTACCTTGGTCAGGCGTGTGTTAGCGGGCGGCTTTGTTTACCTAGCCCCCTTCCTTGAGATACACTAGGAATCGGGAAGTGTCTCTTGTTCATTGATTCGTGATATTGCTATTCCTGCCGTCCCCTTTTTCCTAGCAATGCTGAGGATAGGACTCTGCCTTCCTTATTCAGGTGTTGGAAGGCTTCCTTGGTAGTTTCTGTTCTTAGGGGGACTGATGTTCCTTGGGGCAGGTGGTCATTACCTCCTAAGGTGTCCGATACCTTCCGCTCTCGGATGTTGGGCGGCTTGGTCCTGGTTACTACCTTACTGGATGCTTCCTTTTTAGTCCTTGGTTAGGTCTTTTGGGCCTCTGCCAAGTCTATTTTAGCTATTGGATGATCAGGCTGTTACTCAGGCCTATTCCAGCAGAGGGAAGAATCTTCCTTGTTGCCTCTGTTCTTATCTTTTCGTGCTGGTTGCCCCTTGGGCCTTCGGCACAAGGCTTCTGTTGATCTGGTTGGCTAGGCCACTTCCTTTGGCCTTCTGCTCATACCTTTTTTTGCAAGTTTTACAAGGTTGATGTTAGGGCTTTCAGCTCATGCTGTCTTGGCTGTATGGTTATGCAGGTGACAGTGGTTCTAAACTGTCTGCTGTTGTCATCTTTTGTTGGGGATCCCACCCTACTTTATGGACACTGCTATTGGATGTCCCAAGTGTAAGTATTATATCTGGAGCAGGACGTACTGTATACTAAGAATAATACAATTCTGTGAAGTACTCACCTGTAGAATTGGTATTATAAGTATACAGTACGTCCTGCTCCACCCCACCCTGGTTTTGCATTATTCTGGATCCCCTGTATGGTGATTGTTTTCATTGTTATCATTACCAGTTGTTCTGGGTATTTCAATTCTCCCGGCTTCTTGTTCACTGCTTTTCAATGCTGGGGATTTGTGGGAGGTCCCTGGGTATATGAAGGGCTGGGAGGAGCCTGTTTTTGCATGTCTCTGCAGCACAGCGCCATCTGGCGGAGGATAACCCAAGTGTAAGTATTATATCTGGAGCAGGACGTACTGTATACTTATAATACCAATTCTACAGGTGAGTACTTCACAGAATTGTATTATCTATCTATCTATCTATCTATCTATCCCATATCTATCTATCTATCTATCTATCTATCTATCTATCTCATATCTATCTATCTATCCCATATCTATCCATCTATCCCATATCTATCTATCCATCTATCTATCTATCTATCCCATATCTATCTATCCCATATCTATCTATCTATCTATCTATCTATCTATCTATCTATCTATCTATCCCATATCTATCCATCTATCCCATATCTATCCATCTATCCCATATCTATCTATCTATCTATCTATCTATCTATCTATCTATCTATCCATCTATCCCATATCTATCCATCTATCCCATATCTATCCATCTATCCCATATCTATCTATCTATCCCATATCTATCTATCTATCTATCTATCTATATCTCATATCTATCTATCTATCCCATATCTATCTATCTATCCCATATCTATCTATCTATCCATCTATCCCATATCTATCCATCTATCCCATATCTATCTATCTATCTATCTCATATCTATCTATCTCATATCTATCTATCTATCCCATATCTATCTATCTATCCCATATCTATCTATCTATCTATCCCATATCTATCTATCTATCTATCTATCCCATATCTATCTATCTATCCCATATCTATCTATCTATCTATCTATCTATCTATCTATCTATCTATCCCATATCTATCTATCTATCTATCTATCCCATATCTATCTATCTATCTATCTATCTATCTATCTATCTATCCCATATCTATCTATCTATCTATCCCATATCTATCTATCTATCCCATATCTATCTATCTATCCCATATCTATCTATCTATCCCATATCTATCTATCTATCCCATATCTATCTATCTATCTATCCCATATCTATCTATCTATCCCATATCTATCTATCTATCTATCTATCTATCTATCTATCTATCTATCCCATATCTATCTATTTTTAAGCACTTTTAAGCAGAAGTCCATTGATGTGCGCCTCCCTGGCCCCCGCAGCTGAGACAGGACAGAGAGTTTAAAAAAAAGAAACAAAACCTCTTCCTCTTGGGCATTCCGCTGATGTCTCTAGCCATGAGCGTAGCCATTTTGGTCATGGCACTGGCCCATTATCTTGGCATTGGGTAGGGGCAGGGAACACCACTCAGCAGGTGTTTAATTTATTTTCTTTAAACCCCTGTCCTGCCTGGGAGCACATGGAATACATTGGATAGAGGTCTGTACCTGGCCATAGATTATATATTATCATTTTTTTAGTAGTAAATAACTTAGTAAAGATTTACTATAGGTTTTTTTTTTCTTTCCACAGGTTGTTTTCTCTGACTTTGCGGAAACTTGTTATGCTAAAAGACATGGATAAAGATGTGCCATCTGTTGTTATCGCTGTCAAGCTTCAGGTACTCGCCAAATATTTTCTTTATAGCCTTTTAACTAGCGCTACCCAACTTTAAATCTTCTGTCAGTGCTGGGTTTCCAAAATCAATACGCAGCCTAATACTAAGTTAAAGGGGAATTTCAAGGTGCTGCGCTTATCTGTTACTTTGTTTTTTCTATTTTTTCTATTTTTTTTTTGCAACCCCCATGTTATAAAAGAAAATAATTCTCCCTAGCAACACAGTGTTTACCTTAGCACATGAAAGTAGTGTTCTGATGTACAGATCAGAATACTTCCTGACTCTAGCTTGATAAGCATCTGATTGGCTGTGGCACAGACGACAAGTTTTTAACTGCATTCATTCAGATAGGGGAGAACAAAGTCTTGTGTTCTAGTAGCTAAAGGGTTAGTGGTAATTGCTGCTGCTTTGTTTAGCCAAAGTTGCTGATGAGCTCACCTGTAACACTGGAGGCATTCTGGGAGTTGTAGTCAGACAGGACACTAATAGCTTTACTAAGGGGCAGGAGACCCGCTCCTACTTTACTAAGACAGATACACAGGTTTATTAGAAACTTGGAAACAGCATGCTGAAAAGTAAATCACAGGTCTGGGGGGCACAATCTTAACACACAGGTTTATTTTAGATCCCAGAAGAAGAAAACTTGGCAAAAGGGGATTTTTCCTTTTAACCCTTTAAATGCCAGCCACGTAACATTTACGTGGTTGCCTCTCCGTCACTTAAGTGCCAGCCACGTAAATTTTACGTGGCCTGACTTTCCCCACTAACAGTTAAAAAAAAGTTTAAAAAAAAGTCACCTGACCCCTCTTTCGATCCGGCCGGGTCTCCTCTTCAGCCAGAGGGGCTCCAATCGCCGATTGGGGCTCCCCCGGCTGCAGGGGAGTGGCCAAAATAGGGTGCCCCCCCCCGTTTCCGCAGCCGCCGGGATTGCCTGCAAAAAAAAAAAAAAAAAAAAGACAAATTACCTGCCTCCCCAAAGCCCAGGGGGGGGGGGGGATTGGCAGAAGAGCCGTGGCCCTAGGCTATGACGGCTTGTAGCCTGCAGGGCCAGGGGCCACTAAATTGGCCCCTGCGCCCTGTTCTACAAGCCCCCATAGCTGGTCACAGGCTGGGTAGTGGGGACCTCACGCCATTTTTTTTTTTTGGACTTTTAAGGGTTTTAACCCTTAAAATCCCACCAAAAAATGGGGTTCCCCTCCCTGGGAGGGGGGACCCTATGTCATTTTTTTTTTTTAATTAACCCTATGTTACCTGTAACCCAGTAGGTATAAAAGGCTTCCAGCAGCAGCAGGAGAGCAGAAGCCTAAGTGATCAGCGTGGGACACAGGGATGGATGGGAGGTAAGTATTAAAAAAAAATATTAAAAAACATTTATTTTTATTTTTTTTTTAATAAAGATATTTTTAAAAAGTGTGTCTGTGTGTTTTTTTACTTTTAACCCTTTGTGAACTGGTAAAGGGTCCATGTGACCCCTATACCAGTTCACAAGGCTCGGGGGTCTGGCAAGTCACCTGCGGCTTGTGGGTGACTTGCCATTAACCCCCGAGACCCCCCATTACCTGCCTCCCAAAAAAACCCTTATATTCCCCCAAGAAATGGTGTCCCCCCCCCCCGTGAAGGGGGACCCCACACCAATTTTTTTTATTTAACCCTTTACTATGTACTAAATGTTATAAAGTGCTCTTCTAAGTTTAGGGGATCATCTGGACAGGAACGGGGGGCTACCGATACATATGTGGTATCATTGTAATCGGGAGAAATGGGGCTTTCACGTGCAATATGGTTTTCTTTAATAAAATAAATGTTTTTGTTAAAATAAAGGAGACAATTTAAAAAAAATATATATATATATATATTATTTTTTTATTTACTTAAAAATATATAAAAAAAGTAGAAAAAATACAAACAAGACATTTCATGTTAAAGCCTAAACTCTGCCACAAAAAGAAAATATGCCATTTTCTTGGAAATTCCTGCAAAAATCACAGTTAAACATAACGCAAAATGGTGAAAAATATCCTGTCAGCAGAGGGTGACAAAATCTCAAGTAGGCTAGCAGTTAAAAGGTTACAGGTACCTATGCATGTTGGGTATTGTCCTGCTCAGGGGGACCTTGCGCTTTCAGATTTAGCTTGCTTTTTCTTATTTGCATATTGATATTTTAGGAAAAGGTGTTTTTTATTCAGCTTTTTTATAAAAATTTTGTGAAACCCTGTGCAACCTAAGAATTCTTCGAGATATTACTTCCAGAAAGATGAGCCCACTACACAACAAGTTGGGTACGCTTAGAAAGCTTAACGTGTACTTTCAGGGAATATATGGTTTATTCCAAATGTAAAGGGTTGTTTTGGTAGAAAAAGCACAAGGTGCGCACTTTGTCTGCAGAGCTGAAATTTTGAAGTAAAATTACCGTTATGCTCATGCTTTACTTTGGGGTGTTTGGCAACTCTCTCCTTGACAGAACCTATGCAACCTATGCATCCTAGGTATTCTGTTTGGGGCATGTTGCTTTTTCAGATTTTCTGTTTTTTTCTGGTTTGCATATAGTTTTTTTTTTAGGAAAATGTGGTTTTGATTCTGCTTTCTGCTTTCTGAAAACCTGTGTAACCAAAGAATACATTAAGGGATTACTTCCAGAAAACTGCACCTATGTCAACATGCCTGGTACGCCTAGAAAGCCTGAGGTGTATACTTCTAGGGAATATATAGTTTGTTGGGGGTATTTCAAATGTAAAGGGTTGTTTTTCTTGAAAAACTGCAAGGTGCGCATATTGCATAGCATAGTTGTATTTTATCTGAAAATCTCCTAAAGCGCTGTTTCAGTTTGGGGGAGTCTCCTGGTCAGGAAAGGGCGTCTACCTATACATATGTGGTACCGCTGTAACCGGGAGAAATTGGGGTTTCACACAAAATAAGACATTCTCAGTGTGTCACACACCCCGCTTCCCCTTTCATTCTGACAATAGGGTTATCCTCCAGCAGGAGGCGACGTTGCAGAGAGAAGTCTTGAAAACGAGCCCCTTCCGGCCTACATATACCTGGGACCTCCCACTTAACACCCAGTGTTTTCTCTCTGCAAGATGCGACAAGACAGAAGAAAGAAGTCTCCTGCTTGTAGGTAGCCGGGGTCAGACCACAGCATCCCCTCATGGTCTATTTCTGCCCAGCTGCTTGTTTTTTGTATACTCTGTTAAGGATATTGGAAGCCTCCCAGCCTAGGCTGCTGGCTGGGCAATGGTAGACGTCACCTCATGGTGCTTAGGAGCTTATCTCCTCCGCTCGTCCCCACGCGTGGGGCAACGCGGTTATCCGGCCGGTGATCCGGATTTGGGATGCCCCGGCCCGGTCTCCCCTTTTAGCCTAGCCTTCCCTCGCCTGGTCCCTTCTCCCTTAGCGTGGGGGGGGGGGTGGCGTTTGTGGGGTGGCTATACTGGCCTTGTTTTGACTAGAGTGTGTTTGTATGTGCGAGAATCCATTGTGCCTTGCATGCATGTGGGACCGGCGCTGCGCTCTAGTCCGCAGGTGTTCCTGGACTGCGGGGGCTCCTTTTCCGGAGGTAAATGTGTCCCTGGTGGTCTAGTGGTATGTATTTTTTACACTGGTGCGGGCGGGATGCCTTGTTTGTCTGGCACTCGCCTCGCTCGTTTTGGCGAAGCCGTGGTGCTCGTCTCTAGGGGGCGGGGCCGCGCTGTGCTGACGTGGGCGGGGCCGGAGCGCTTTGCACGCTTTGTCCGGCCCGATCTGCGTCTTCCCTCCTCTGGAGTTGTCTGCTGCGTCCGGACTGCTGAGGAGGGCTCTGAGAGGCTTGCGCAAGTATTGGCTATGCTTATGTCTGTTGTCATGCAAGTTTTCTGGGACATGTTTCATGCAGTTATCTATTCCTATGTTGTGGCTCATATGGATGTAATTACTCCTAGGATTGCTTGCACTGGCTCATCACTGTGATGGTGCACTTTTTATAATGCCCTTTGGGGTATAAAGGGCTGCATGTTGATATCTAAAATGTCATATATATATATATATATATATATATATATATATATATATATATGTGTTTACCAGTATACCTTGTCTATTTAATGTACAGTGTCTGTATGTGTATGTTTGCTTGCAGCAGGCCTTTTGTTATATTTTCTGGGGGCTGATTGTGGTCTCTTTCCTTCAGGTCCGGGGATTTCCGCACTGCGGTGGGTCTCCCGGTCTGATATACCTGGCTAGTCTTATTGGTTAAAATCCTCCCACTCCCGGGACTTTAATTATAAAAGGGGCATCCCGGGTTGCTTAACGCGTAATTCCCTGGGTTATTGCGAATGCCATAATTTCACCATATGGAGGCTTCCGACATTACTTGAAACGGCTCTTCCGGGCTATCCAGGCTGTGTGGGGGCTGTGGGGCTCCGCTCCCAGGCGATGTCATAATATGTATTCCAGTTGCACAGCGGAATATTGCGCGACAGTCCGGCACTCCGGCTTCTGGCTCCTCGCAATCTCCGTCATCTCCTACCCCCCTCCCCACCTATTCCGGACCCCGTGTGACGTTGTCAAAGTGGGGATTCGCAATCCGAGGTGTGTGCACGGTTGGCCAGCCTCGAGAAAATGGTTTCCGCCGCGGTGGCTCAGAAGGCTACGGGTAAGCGGAAGCACCTTTCTCCGGCGTCGCCTGTTCCGGAGGATGAGGTGTTGGAAGTGTTGGATTGGTCCGATTGTCCCCCGGCTGAGGAGGGGGAGCTCGTAGAGGAGTCGGACGAGCCTGCAGACCAGCAATTGTTTGATACCGCTGGAGATCAGGCTGCGGTGGTGTTCCTTGACACTCCTTCCATTTTGGCTCAAATGTTTGAGATTTTGGCCTTGGATCCGTCTGAGGCGGTCCCCCCGCCATAGGGTGAGTTGTTTGATGTGCCCAAGCCGCGTTTGGTGTTTCCCAGACAACAACACTTTGTGAGGGTTGTCCTTAAGGAATGGGAACAGCCTACGCGTCTTGTTGGAGTTCCTCCTAGTTGGGATAAGCGTTATCCTTTTCCGGAGGATTTGGTGAAGCTTTGGTCTGTTCCCCCCTGACGTCGCTGCCCCCGTATTGGGGCTGTCTAACACGGCCGTGTTGCACTCCCCTGACACTACTACCATTAAGGATTGTGAGGATCGTCGGATTGATCAATTGGCTCGCCATGGTTTTATCAGTGCTGGATTGGCACTGCGGCCGGTTTGTGCTTCGGCGCTTCTTTTGATGGCTGTCAGGTCCATTGTTAGAGATTTGTGCGCAGATCTTGATCCCACTTGTGATGAGTTCTTTTCTCTCAAACAGTGTGAGTCGTTTATTTCCTTTGTCATGACCGCCCAGGACGATGCGCTTGCGATGTGTAGCAGGGCCGCGGCACTGTTGGTTGCTATTCGTCGGTCGGTGTGGCTGCGTCAGTGGACGGCGGACTTTAGCTCGAAGAAGTCGCTTACAGCTCTTCCTTTTGTAGGTTTATGCCTGTTTGGTGACAAATTGGATTCGGTTACCAAGGATGGTAAGTTGCCTCAACGCAAGAGGCCGCGTCGTTCCTTTCGGGGAGCGGCTTCTTTTGGTCCCTCCTTTCGGGGAGCTAGAGCGGACAGAGGGGCCTCCTTTCCCGCTACCAGGGGTGCAGGTTGGACCCGGGGGAGGGGCCGTGGCCGTCCCGGTCAGTCCTGGGGCTCCAAGCCCAAGCCTGCTGGCAAGCCCGCTCAGCAATGAAGGGGTGCCCTCACCCGTGCGGGTGGGGGGACGATTGCGACACTTCTCCCAGGTTTGGGACCAGGCGGTTCCGGACAGATGGATCCGGGAGGTGGTGTCGTCCGGTTACAAGCTGGAGTTCAAGTCTTGCCCTCCTTCACGTTTTTTCCGGTCTCGGGTGCCCACCGATCCTTTGGCCGCGCAGGGGCTCCTGGCGTCGGTGAAGAATCTTCTGGAAATGGCGGTCATCCGGCCGGTGCCACACTTGGAATTGGGCCTCGGGTATTACTCCAATATCTTCACAGTCCCCAAGAAGGACGGGTTGGGTGCGCCCCGTTCTGGATCTGAAGTTCCTCAACAGGTTCATCCGTACACGGAAGTTTCGCATGGAAACTCTGCGATCAGCTATCAGTTCGCTTCGGCAGGGGGACTTCATGACGTACATAGACATCAAGGATGCTTACCTTCATGTTCCCATCTGCCAGGCTCATCAACGTTTTCTTCGGTTCGTGATGAAGGATCGGCATTTTCAATTCGTGGCACTTCGTTTGGCCTTACCTCGGCTCCAAGAGTGTTCACCAAGGTGCTGGCAGGGGTGATGGCCATTCTCAGATCTTAAGGCATTCGCATCGTACCTTATCTGGACTACCTTCTCATCATGGCTCCTTCACTCAATCAATCTGAGACGGACACCAGGACGGTGGTCTCCACGCTGGAAAGTTTCGGTTGGGTGATCAACTATCCCAAGTCCTCCCTCGCCCCGGCCAGGGTGGTATCCTTTCTGGGAATGCGGTTGGATTCTTGTCAGCACAGGGTGTTTTCTGCCTCAATCCAAGATTTTTCTGATTCAGGAATTGGCTCAGTTCCATCTTTCCAATCCTCGACCGTCCATCCGTCTGGGGATGAGACTGGTAGGGTGATGGTTGCCTCCTTCGAGGCAGTTCCTTTTGCTCAATTTCACACAAGGACGCTTCAGCTTCATCTGTTGGCGTCTTGGGACCGGCGACCACGGTCATTGGATCGGCCCTTCCAGTTGTCCTCCTGGGTCCGGCGGTCCCTTCAATGGTGGTTGGTCTCGACCAATCTCTTGAGGGGCAGGTCTTTCCTGACTCCTCTTTGGGAAATTGTCACCAAGGACGCCAGTCTTTCGGGATGGGGGGGATTCTGGAAGGATCTTCAGTTTCGGGGGCAGTGGGGGCCTCGAGAGGCCCACTTGCCCATCAGTGTTCTGGAACTGAGAGCCATGCGTCTGGTTCTTTTTCTTCCGGTTCAGGTTCGCTCGGACAATCGGACAGCGGTTGCTTACATCAATCATCAGGGAGGGACTCGCAGTCTGGGTGCCCTCAGAGAGGTGTCCCTGATCCTGACCTGGGCGGAAGTTTACATTCCGGGTGTGGAAAACAGGGAAGCGGATCTGTTGAGCAGGTACTCTTCCCGTCTGGGGGAATGGGCTCTCCATCCTCAGGTTTTTCGGTCTCTGTGTCTCCGGTGGGGGACACCAGAGGTGGATCTGTTTGCCTCTCATCGCAATTGCAGGCTTCCGACCTTCGTGTCGCTCTCTCAGGATCCTCTGGCTCTGGCGGTGGACGCCATGTCTCTGAGCTGGGGGGATCTGGGGTTTCTGTACCTGTTTCCTCCGATACCCATGCTAGGCAAGGTGGTACGGAAGCTGGCTCTGGAAAGGGTGTCCACCATTCTCGTGGCTCCAAGGTGGCCAAGGCGAGTATGGTTCGCAGACATCGTTCGGCTGGTGGTGGATCAGGTCGTTCTGCCTCTTCGCCCGATCTGCTCACTCAGGGTCGGCTGTGTTACCCCAATTTACCAACGCTGGGTTTGACGGCTTGGCTGTTGAAACCTTCATCTTGAAGGAGGAGGGTCTTTCTGACTCGGTTGTTAAGACTTTGATCTGTGCCCGGAAGAGGTCTTCTTCTACCATCTACTATAGGACTTGGAGAGCTTATATCACTTGGTGTGAGATTAGACCTTTACCTTGTAGGGTCTTTTCAGTTTCCAGGATTTTGGATTTTCTGCAATCAGGGCTGGATTCTGGCCTCCAGCTGAGTACTTTGAAAGGGCAGGTTTCTGCCTTGTCTATCTTTTTTCAGAAGCCTTTTGCGCTTCATCCTTTAGTCAAAATTTTTTTCCAGGGGGTTACGCATGTGCGGCCTCCCAGGAAGCAATTGCTCCCTATTTGGGACTTGAACTTGGTTCTTTCTGCTCTTCAGGCTCCTCCCTTTGAGCCCTTGCAGGATATTGCTCTTTCTACCTTGACTCAGAAGATTGCCTTCTTGGTGGCTATCATTTCGGTTCTCGGAGTTGGCGGCTTTGTCGATTCAGAGGCCCTACTTTGAGAGGCATCAGGACAAGGTGGTTTTTCGTTTCAAACCGGACTTTCTTCCTAAGGTTGTTTCTGCTTTTCATTTGAATCAGGATATTGTTCTTCCCTCCTTGTGTCCTACGCCTAAGAATGACAAGGAGAGGGTTTTGCATTGTTTGGATGTGGTACGCTGTGTTAAGTACTATTTGCTTACCGGTACTACTTCTCCTTTTCGTAAGACTGATGCCTTTTTTGTTGTGCCCTGTGGGCCTAGGAAGGGTTTGGCTCCGGCTAAGTCTTCCATTAGCAAATGGATTCGTCAGGCCGTTGTTGGGGCCTATTCGACCAAGGGGAAGGTTCCCCCTTTTCGTATCACTGCTCATTCTACTCGTGCTGTTGGGGCGTCCGGGGCTTTTCAGCACCAGGCTTTATAAGTTTTATAAGGTTGATGTGCGGGCTTCAGCGGATGCTCTGTTTGGCCGCAAGGTTCTGCAGACTGCAGTCGTTTGAGTTATGCTTCATTTTGCTGTCGGATACCCACCCCTTGTGGACACTGCTTTTGGATGTCCCGATCGTCAGAATTGAAGGGGAAGCGGGGTGTGTGACACACTGAGAATAATTCCATTTTGTGAGTACTCACCTGTAAAATGGATATTGTCAGTGTGTCACACACCCCGCTTCACCCGCCCTTTTTGGTATCCTGGATCCTCTATATGGTGAAGCTTTCCTTTATTTTATTTTGAGGTTACCTTTGGATTTCCTGGTACCTTGTCTTACTGCTGTTTGAATTCACTGGGTGTTCAGTGGGAGGTCCCAGGTATATGTAGGCCGGAAGGGGGTCGTTTTCAAGACTTCTCTCTGCAACGTCGCCTCCTGCTGGAGGATAACCCTATCGTCAGAATTAAAGGGGAAGCGGGGTGTGTGACACACTGACAATATCCATTTTGCAGGTGAGTGCTCACAAAATGGTATTTTTATTGACAAACTTACATTTTTTATTACAAAAAAAAAACACTACAAATTGTAAAAAATATATATTTTTTTTTTTGCACAATTTTCACCCCAAAATATTGAGAATACACTTAGAAAATGACAAACAAGACATTGCATGTTAAAGCCCAGGCTCTGCTGAAAAAAACAATATATTACTTTCCTGGGAAATCCCTGGAAATCCCTTCAAAAATCACAGTTGAACATGGGGAGCGCAAAACAGTGCAAAATGGTCTGGCAACAAAGGGTGACAAAATCTCAAGGTAGGCTGGCACTTAAAGGGTTAAAAAGGAACATCGGGAGAGTTTAAACCCTCCTCCAAACCTCACCAATCTGCTGCCCCCCCTCCGGTTTTGCCTTTGGACCCTTTTTCTCACCAGGGCATCCATCTTCTGGGTCCCTCGGATTCCAGGCAACTTCTCAAGGGCAACGCCATCTTGCATCCCATTAGGCATTGCTAGTGGCCTCCGATCTCTCGCCCGCAGGATGCAGTGAAGCCGCTCAAAATCCTGCGATACTTCGCTGAGCGGCACGAGACTTTGAAGAGCATGGCTAAAGCTGTGCTGTCATTTATAGATGGCTAAGCCACCGATGGGGGCAGAGGATCGGGCCCAGAGGCAGCCAGATGTCATTTGGTTGATGTGGACACCTTTTTGCCCAGCCTAACATGTTAAAACGCTTTCCTTAAAGACCATGTCCTGGCAAAGAAACAAAAAACGCTATTCTCCCCTTTCGGCCCACATAAGACGATCGCTCCTAGTCTGGGATACAGCACTTACCTTATCGACAGAGCCATGTCCTGCACCACGTGTCCACATTGCTTACCTCTTTCATTTTCTCGTCAGGGCGGCACCCTCACTATCAGTCACTGTTCACTGCAATGGAAGGCATGTCAAGACCTGGTATGACCCTTTCCATTGCAATGAGTGACTGATGGTGGGGGGGGGGGGGGGGCGTTGCCCAAGCATATGGTAGAGACATTATCCGGCTACAGTGGACATGGATCTGCCAGTAAGTTAAGCGCCGAAGCCCTGGTCTAGAAATGGTCATCTGCATGGAATATATGTGAGTATAGCATTTTTGTTTTTTGCCTGGACAGGGTCTTTAAAGTGGACCAACACCCATCCCGATCCACCTGGGAATCTATAAGATTCCCGTGCCGATCCAATCCCTCCCCGCGGGGCATTCAAAATCGGGATGCCCCCTGTGTGAAACCCCCCAGGACGCCCGCAATCCTTACCTGAATCCCGGTCCAACGGCACATGCGTGGGCTGTGGCCGCATTTCGCGCTTCTCTCTAACAGGGTGCATGCCCGCGCCGGCCATTTGTGAATGATGAGACAATGTAAGTTAGTGTACAGCTTGTATAACCTTGTGAATTTTGGGTGCACTCAAAATAACTCCACACATAGCTATTAATGTCTAAACCCTTGGCAACAAAAGTGAGTACACCCCTAATTGAAAATGGACATATTGGGCCCAATGTATCAGTATTTTGTGTGGCCACTATTCTTTTCCAGCACCCTTAAAGTGGACCAAAACCCAGGATAGTCGGGGGTGCCCCTCTCGGAAACCCCGCAGGTCGCCGAATTCGCAGGTCAGCAAAATTCACAAATGCCTGGTGCGGGCATGTGCCCTGCTAGAGGTATAGCGGGGATGCAGCCACGGCTCGTGCATGCGCTGTTGGACCAGAAAAGAAGAAGTGTATGGGCGTCCTGGGGGGTTTCACATAGCGAGGCATCCTGATTTTGGATACCCTGGGGGGGAGGGAATCGATCAGCCTTCTAATCTTGATTCCCGTGGGTTTTGGTCCACTTTAACTCTCTTGGGCATGTAGTTCTCTAGAGCTGCACAGGTTGCCGCTGGAATTCTATTCTATTCCATTCCTTCATGATGACATGACGGAACTAATGGATGTTGGGAGGATGCACCACCGATGCTCAGTAGGGCATGCTTGGCCAGTTAAAGGAGCACTATCACAAAATTTTGTAGCACTTCCATTGTACAAAACTACATGGACGTAAACATTTGGGGCATTTGGTAACAAGCAAAAGAGTCAGTTGCTGTGCGAATACTAATGGGTACTCCTAATATATGAAAATATGGCACTGTCCTGCCGTTTTGCTAATGGCCAAAACCTACCCAAATGCCAAATATTTTACTATAAATGCCCAAGTCAGGGCTACCAATACTAATGCAGGTTCCTTGTAGATTGTTTTAAAGCGATTGGAGCATAACAATGAAAAATGTTCTTTTAAAGTGGACCAGAACCCAGGATTTTGACCTTGATCTTGGGTTTTGATCCTTTCCCCTGGGGCATACCCCCCCCCCCCCCCCCAGATCGCCGAGCGCAACTCACCTCTTCCTGGTCCTACGGTACATGCGCTGTACGCCACTTCCCTCTAACAGGGAGCATGCCCGCGCTGCGTATTTTGCATGCGCTTTTGGACCAGGAAACAAGGTAAGTGTATGGGGCGACCTGGGGGGTTTCACACAGTGGGGATCCTGATTTTAGGGGGGGGGGGGCGGAATAGATCTGCCCAAGCTCATCGGCGTGAGTTTTGGTCCACTTTACGAAAACTAGCAAAGGTAATGTAATATATACATATTACCTTACCACAGAAACAATCATTGTCTGTGAGATTCATCAGCCCCAGGATCAGGGTAGGCGAGAGCCAAGGCGTTTTTGGGAAAAACAACACTTGGGGCCTGATTTATCAAGCACTTCTGCCATACAATGCAGTTTCATTGCAAATTAGAGTAGTGCGAAATATGATTTATACATTTTTCAGCATGTTGCTGCACTGCCATTGTTTTAGTAGTTGTGCTTCTTGTAGTGCAGCAAAAAACAACAAATTGGGGATTTATAAATGGGCACTCACACTAGTAGTATGAAAAAGATAATATAGAAAATTTATTCAAGGTGCTATGTACTCAAATAAAAAACATATATACAACATACAAAGACAAGACAAGATTAAAAAGAGAATAAATGGGTCCCCGGGATCTGCTTAATATCTAATCAATCCAACAAATGCATATAAATTATAATGAGAAGCCAATCTATATTTCATACATATCTGCAAATGTATACATAAGTGCATGGAATGATGCCGCCCCCTAGTGAAAAATAAATGAAGAGCAGGGAATCACATAAGAGTAAAAAACCTAATTAATGAGCTATATACAACAACCTAATCAGTGTATACATAACACAAATTATTTACAATGTACAAGTAGGCGAAAGTGCAATGTGCATCAAAACAATCATTTAAAACCATTTATGGAACAACACTGAGCCTAAATGAGACAGAAAAGAGTCTCATCTAGCTCATAAATGTGTAGATAAATATACTATGTTCTCGCTCGTGCTCCTATAACCCCGGTGGAAGGTGAAAAAAGATAATCAATATTCAGAAAGAAATATATATATATGATAAGAAATGCCTATCTACAGTATTGAAACACTAAACTTCCCTGTGCTATGCATATAAGTAGTGAGTAGCTCCCTTCCCAAATGAAGTCAGCCAACAATATTCACGTGCAATACTTAAGGGCTAGAAAATGGCTAGCACAGAACCATTACTACGGCTAGACAAAAAGGGACAAAGGGAGCAGGGAGGGCACAATAACCATGCTTCTGATGATCAATCAAACATAATATAAGACAATACTACCGACAGCAGATCTGATCCCGGGACCTCCAGCTGCCCCACGCGTTCCGCCGTGCACCCACGGCTTCTAATTGGGGTAATGCAGTCTCCATTGTTAGTACAGGCTTGCTCTTGTAGTGCAGCAACATGCGCAAGTGTGAAAAGGAAATGATTTTATTATATTTTTCACCACTCTAATTTGCACCGATGTGGCACTGTCTGGCAGAAACGCTTTATAAATCAGGCCCCATGTCTTCTGACGCATGTAGTGTAGCTCCTTCATTCGCCCACTAACGTAGCATTACCCCTCAGTTATCACCTTTCCTATGGGAATGGTACCCTCCCTGGCACACAAGTGGCAGCTTCCTTGTGGCACCGTTTTCTATACCAAGACTATTGTTTTTAATGGGACTGAACAACAGCTATTTGCCCAATATCCATAAAAAATGCCAGGAAAAAAATGGAAGTAGTATTATGGTGAATGGAGGACATATGCTAATTAATTCAGTTACAGCCAGGCTGTCACATAATGGCAGTTCTTCCCAGTGCTGAGCTGTGTGTACTCTGCATCATCACCGGGGGGCGGGGCTGCTTAGCCAGGGAGCAATATGGTCGACTGCATACAAGTCATGTTGTTATGGATATAGGGCAAAGGCTGAGGTAAAAAAAAAAAAGAAACACAGGCTGTTTTGTGGCACTGGGCTGGGGATAGAATGTGACTACATATACTTCCCTCTAAGTATAGGTACACTTTAAAGTGGACCAACACCCAGGGGGGATCAGATCCCTCCCCGCGGGGCATCCGAAATCGGGATGTCCCGCGGGGTGAAACCCCCCAGGAAGCCCGGAAACACTCGCCTCACCCCACTCAATTGCTGCCCCATTGTCTCGGGCTACACGTTGCACTGTCTCAAACTTCAATCCGTTATCAAAAGACCCTGTAGTTTGTAAAAGTATTAGAGCATTGGAGATGCAGAGAAAAAATGAGAAACAGTGAGTGTGGCAACAGCGTTGTGATGTAAGCACACTGTGTGCTTTACATATATCATATCATAGTAAAAAAACGTGCATTATTGTTCCTTTAGTTATTACTGCCAGCACATCATGTGGCCAGAAAAAGGGGATGGGAGATGCTGCAGGCTAAGAGTGTCTCCAGTCTGCCAGCACATAGTGTGACCAGGGAGGAGGACGGGGTTTCATAGCTGCAGAGAGAGGCAGCCAATCGGGACGTCTGGGGAAGGAGTGGGGGGTGTTTCCGTTCTCGGTCCACTAAAGGTTGATTGAAGGACCAGATCAGCGGGGTGAAGACTGAAAGCTGAATGGTGAAGTGATTTTCTAAATAAGTAGACTGAGTTAACAGGAAGGAGAGCGCCGGAGGGCCTCTGTGTAAGGTGAGCTACTGATATTTATTTTCCCTATATCCAGGCCAGGTCGTCCCAGTGATGACATGTGGGTATTCCGCCCTCGGGGCGCTCGACTACAAGATCAAAATCTGTCGCTCCTCCCGGCCCCCTATAAAGGCAGGTGTCTCTCTATCATTTCCCAGTGTTCATCTTGCAGTCTGGCTGCTGAAGATCGTTGCATACTCTCTCTTGGAATTTTGGCAGCTGAGCGGGTCCTCCTAGCCCGTCGGCCACTGCGGACCCTATTACCACTGATCCCGTGAGACCCACTCCTTGTCTCCCAGCCGCTGCTGCTTCGGGACTGTGACAGTAGGGAGAACGCCGGGGTCAGGCGTTTGGCAGAGCTAGGCTCTGATTAATGGGTAGCCAGCCATAGGCTGATGGTGAGCCTACCCTGGGGAACCACATGGCTGGCTAATGCCTTATATCCCTCCCTATCCCACAAGTTTTATTTTGTGTGCAGTGTGTTTTTGAAACTTTACTTGTGCTGTGTGCGGTTTTGACTGCTGCTTACCTCCCTCGCAGTTCTGGCTGCTCCCTCTCCCCTCCATCTTGCTGTGGGGGTTGGGATTCGCGCGACTGTGTCAATGACAGGTGGCGGAGGTGAGCGGGGGCGGTGGTGTGCGCCACTCGGGCTGATGTGTGCGCCCGTGGCGGGCCGCCCTGCAGCTCACGCGGTCTCCCTGGTGGGCGGGTGCTTTAGCGCCGCGGGGGGGGGGGCGGGACCGCACGCTGACGCTTTTTCGCCCCTCGAGGATCGCGCTGGCTGCGTGGTGGGACGGCTCCTCTCACCATCTTGCTGCTATCCCTGCTGCCTTTCCTTGCCTGGGACCCCTCCGTTGCTGCACCCCCGCTACTGTTGGTGTCGTGAGTCCTCTCCTCTGTCTCTGTTTAGGTGGGCCCAGTGATTGAGGGTTGTGGTTCCTCCCGGTCCCCCGCCCCCCCTCTCCCCTATTATTAAGAGGTATCATATAGGATTGGGCCGTTAGTGCCTTGTAACCTGCATTTGCCAATTTCTCTAATCACCATAATGGAGGCATCTGGGGAAAGTGAGCTGGGGGCCCCACCTGGGCGAGTGAAGCTCTGCCCCTTGTGCAGTGCAAGTCCTCTGGGCGGTTTCAGCACTGTTTGTACCACTTGCGCCAGGAGCGTCATATTGGACCATGACTGGGCGGGCGGCCCCGCCCCTAGCCCTTCACTGCCTGCGGCCTCTCCAGTACCCCCGCTGCCGCAGGGGGTCCCATGTTGATTTGGCGCATAGGGTGGCCAGTCTTCGAGAGACAGATTTTGCAAACGGCGCCTAAGAAGGCCTCGAGTAAAAGACGGCACATCGAGCCCGTTTACTCGGATAATGATGATCTCTTTGCTGATATGGGCTCTGTGGAGGAAGGTGAGTTGCCGGATGATTCCCGTTCCACTGCGGATTATTCTGCTGGCGTGGATAGTTTGTCTGGTTCCTCCTCGGACGAGGATGCGTGGCTCCCTGATGATACGGAGAAGTTGCTTGCTTCTGTTTTTGAGACTTTACACATTGTTTCTCCCAGAGCGGCTAAGAGGAAGCAAGGTGAATTGTTTAGGCTGAAAGACAGAGGTGAGTCTTTCCAGAGCAGGCCCATTTTTCTAATATGATTTTCAAAGAATGGGAAAGGCCTAACAAGCTGCCCTTGGTGCCTAAGGGTCTGGATAGGCGGTATCCCTTCCCTGGGGAGCTGGTCTGGCTATGGTCTCGTACTCCCGAGGTGGCTTCCCCTGTGTCGGGGTTGTCCAACACTACTATTATGCCTTCACCTGATACCGCTTCCTTATGTGATCCAGCTGATAAGCGCATGGATCAACTGGTCTGTCATGCCGTCACCTTTGCTGGTGCCTTGTTTCGCCCTGTGTGTGCTGCGGCTATTGTCTCCCTGGCCATCAGAAAGAAGGTGAGACGCCTTGTGGACAGCGCTAAGGCTCGCAAGCAGGCGGAGGAGTATAAAGACCTCAAGGCTTGCGTGGATTTCATTGCCTTTGTTGTCTCTGCCATGGACGATGGTGTCCGGCTTGGCGCTAGGATTTTGTCCCTTCTTGTTGCACTTCGCCGCTCGCTCTGGTTGCGATAATGGTCGGCTGATGCCGCGGCCAAAAAGTCGCTTACTAGTATTCCCTTTGTGGGGCACAGGTTGTTCGGGGAGTGTTTGGACCTCCTGGTCAAGGATGGTAGACTCCCTCAGAGGTGGAAGCCTGCTCGGCCCTTTCGGAGCTCATCTGCCTATCGCTCCTTTCGAGGAGGAAGAGGCTCTTCATTTTTAGGTGGCCGCAGAGATACCTGGGGTAGAGGTAGGTCCCGCGGCCGACCCAATCCCACTTGGGGAGCCAAGTCCAAGCCCCCTGCCAAGTCCCTCCGGGTGGGGGGACGGCTTCTGCTATTTGCTCATATCTGCAGACGGCACGTCTCGGATCGGTAAATTCAGGAGGTGGTGTCCTCCGGTTACAAAATAGAGCTGGCAGTCAGGCCGCCCACAAAATTTCTTCGCTCTCGGATATCCCAAAACCCATTGAGGGCACAGGGTTTGAGAATGGCTGTGCAACACCTCTTGCGGTTAGGTGTGATTTGTCCTGTACCTCATCAGGAACAGGGTCAATGTTTTTATTCCAATCTGTTCACGGTTCCCAAGAAGGACAGAACGTTAAGGCCTATCCTGGACCGAAGGGTCTCAACAGGTTTGTCAGAGTCTGACATTTCCGCATGGAAGCCTTGCGGTCGGCAGTGAGCTTGCTTCGACAGCAGGCCGAGAGCGATACCCGGACGGTGTTGTCCACTCTCGAGGCCTTCGGCTGGGTAGTCAATTACCCAAAGTCTTCTATCACTCCCTCAACAGTGAGGTCCTTCCTGGGCATGACGATAGACCCCTCTCAGGTCAAGGTCTTTCTGCCACAGCAGAAGGTTTTGGGCCTCCAGATGAGACCTCTTCAGTTGAACCTCTTGACCGGCTGAGACCGGATGCAGGAGTCGCTGGAACAGGAAATTTCGCTGTCCCCCCTGGCCAGGCAGTCTCTCTGTTGGTGGCTGGACTCCAGGAACCTATTGGTGGGCAAGTCCTTTCTGACTCCCCGTTGGAAGATAGTTACCACGGATGCCAGTCTGACTGGCTGGGGAGGCGTTTGGCAGTCTCAGAAGATCCAGGGTCAGTGGGGTCCGCAGGAGAACCACTTACCCATAAAGCTCTAGGAGTTGAGAGCGATCCAGTTGGTGCTTCTTCGCTTGACTTCCCATTTAAGGGGTCGTGCGATCCAGGTTCACTCGGACAATCAGACGGCTGTCGCCTGCATCAATCACCAGGGCGGGACTCGGAGCAAGCGAGCCCTCAAGGAGGTGACCCAGATTCTGTCTTGGGCAGAGGAGAATGTTCCCTGCATCTCGGCGGTTTACATTCCCGGGGTAGAAAATCAGGAGGCAGACTCCCTGAGCAGGGGCGCCTCACGCCTGGGGGTATGGTCTCTCAGCAGCAAGACCTTTCACGCTCTGTTTATCTCCGCTGGGATCAGCCGGACATGGACCTGTTTGCATCCAAACACAATCACAAGCTCCCAAGGTTCGTCTCCCTTTCAAGAGCTCCTCTGGCAATTCCCTGGATGGAGTTCAGGCTCCTTTATGCATTCCCTTCGTTTCCGCTCCTGGGCGGAGTGCTGCGCAAGATAGCCCAGGAAGGGGTACCAACCATCCTGGTGGCTCCTCGCTGGCCGAGGAGGAGTTGGTTTGCGGACATAGTTCAGATGTCAGTAGATCGCTGCATCATGCCTGTCGATCCAGGGCTTCTCACGCAGGGGTCGCTGCAGCACCCCAATTTAAGGACGCTGGCTTTGACAGCCTGGCTATTGAAACCTCAATCCTGACGGAAAAAGGGGCTGTCAGCCACGGTTGTGCATACCATGATATAGGCACGGAATAAGTCGTCCTCCATGATTTACTACAGAGTTTGGTACCCTCAAGGGCCAGGTCTCGGCCTTAGCCATCTTCTTCCAGAGATCCATTGCCAATCGTAGGTTGATCAAGACCTTTTTCCAGGTAGTCACCCATGTCCATCCACCGCGTAAGTCAGTAATACCGGTGTGGGACTTGAATTTAGTACTGTCTGCTCTTTAGGGTCCTCCCTTCGAACCATTGTGCGATGCTGCGGTATCTATTTTGACTCTCAAAGTGGTCTTTTTGGTAGCGATCACCTCGGTGCGTCGCGTATCAGAGCTGGCCGCGCTTTGTATGAAGCCTCCCTATTTTGAGCGGCATAAGGATAAGGTGGTTTTTTGCTTTAAACCTGATTTTTTTTTACCTAAAGTCGTTTCTCATTAAGTATTACCTGGTTGCGACTGAATCCTTAAGGAAATCGGATTTGCTCTTTGTCCTAACAGAGGGTTCTAGGAAAGGATTGCCATCAGTAAAGTCCACTCTCAGTAAGTGGATCAGGCAGGCGGTGGTGCAAGCATATTCTGCCAAGGGGAAGGAACACCCTTTCCTTATTACTGCTCATTCTACTAGAGCTATTGGTGCCTCCTGGTCTTTTCAGCACCAGGCCTCTGTTGAACAGGTTTGTAAGGCCGCAACTTGGTCTTCAGTTCATACAACGTTTTACAAGGTTGATGTTAGGGCCTCAGCTGATGCTGTATTTGGCCGAAATGTGCTTCAGGCTGTAGTGAAATGAACTACTTGCTGTCGCGCACTGGGGATCCCGACCTAGTGGACACTGCTTTTGGATGTCCCACATGTCATCACTGGGACGACCTGGACTGGATATAGGGAAAAATACAATTCTGTGAAACTCGCCTGTAGAATTGTTTTTGAGTATATCCAGTCCAGGTTGTCCCACCCTGCCCTTGTTCATTATCTCTTGTTTGCCTTTTTTGGTGATTACCATCTTTATTCTTGGACTTGTTGTCCTTTTTTGTTGAGAGAGTACAAGCTGAAGCTATGTGAAGTAACATGGTTTCTTGGCCTTCTTGGCCTCCCGGCCTGTCTCCTCTTTACTGCTTTTTAACCACTGGGAAATGATAGAGAGACACCTGCCTTTATAGGGGGCCGGGAGGAGCGACAGCTTTTGATCTTGCAGTCGAGTGCCCCCTGGGGACGGAATACCCACATGTCATCACTGGGACGATATGGACTGGAATTGTATTTTTTTAACTTTTGACTTGCCAATCACTTTAATACTGTATCTGTGTAATTGAGGCTTTGATTTTAAAACCAATGGTAGTACATTGCCAAGTGTAGCCCTTCACAATGAGCTAACACTTGGCTATGCCTGGACAGTGCCTTTTTAAAAAAAAAAATCCATTGTTGGGTAGTCGTGTATCTGCTTCTTCTAAGGTTTCTGTCTAAGAAGCAGCATAGGGATTCTTCTGATGATTCAGAAGAGTCTGTGGTCCCTTTTTTCAAATAGGCACGTTCTTCTGTAATGCCTGTGGCACAGACTTATGCAGCTCAGGGCACAGGCAGTTGACTTTAAGCAGCTCACTCCCATTAAAATAAATGTTCAAATCCTCACCCTGTGCATTCTGGCTTCCAGTAGGAAAAGACTTGGCTGGATTATTTATTAACCATAGTGGGTGGGTATTCCCTCCTCTTGCCATCCAGCATATATTTACAGAAATTTTAGGCTATTTTTGTGATTGCCTTTAGAGAAGCAGTTTAATTATTTTTATATTCTATCTTTAGAACTTTCACAAAATTGCTCACTGAAATGTTGTTAAAGGCTACTTCTGATAAGGATTCTATTACATGTGACCCACACCCCAGCTAACATAGCCTCTTTGTTTTTAGGGGTCAAAGCGAATTCTGCGATCAAATGAGATCTCCCTGCCAAATACTGGAGTTTCAGAGACTGAACTACAACTAACATTCTCGCTACAGGTGACTTCTGCTCTTAAATATTTCTTTCTTCTGCAAATTGCCAGATTCTGTATTTAACATTTTAATTAAAGCGGAACTATGGTAAAGAATGACCATAGTTCCTGAGTACTAAATAGCGGAGCAGAGTGTTCCAGGCTGCGCACCTCCGACAATAAAGCAAAACGGGCACAGGAATACTCACCGCCTCCGGGTCTCTTCTGCAGCACCATGGCACAGTCTATCGGTCGCCTGCAGCCTAACAGCACTGGCCCTGGAGGCTGATCGGCTGTGCAGTGGCAGCTGCAGAAGAGGCCCAGAAGCGGTGAGTGTCCAGATGCCCTGTTTTTTGTTTTATCTCCGCCGATGCTCAGCTGATAGCGCTGCCCCGCTGCTATATAGCAGAACTATGATAATTTTGTATCTTATTTTTTTATGTAAGAACATACATCTGCAGAGCATTAAAACACTTCCTGCATTCAAGTGACCGCCATGTGTGAAACCATGAAGCTGTACAATATGTCCTAATATGTGTGATATTACCCAAACCAGAACAAGCCTCTTGTGAGAAAAATTAGAAGTATCATTTTATAACTACTGCTGTCCTCATGGCAGGTCAGGAACAATAGTCCTTATTTAAAACGCGCAGCTCATGCCAGACAAGTGCCTCAGCAGGAGGCTTCAGACCCACACTGATAATGTTTACTCCTCAAACAGCTTGTTTGAACCCTAGCCCATCTGGCAGGAACAACCCTTCACTGCATCACTAACATTGGCGGGTAACAGACATTTCACTTAAAGTGGACCGTCACCCAGTGGTGATCGGCCCGGGAATCTATAAGATTCCCGGACCGATCACCTCCCTCACCGCGGGACATCCGAGATCGGGATGTCCCGCGGTGCGGGACCCCCCCCCAAAACCCCCGAAAAACTCACCTCTAGGCGTGCGCGCGGCCGCGCCGGCCGTTTGTGAATGGCCTGGCGCGGGCGCGCGCACTGTCAGAGGGGCGCGCGGGAGGCGGCGGCGGATGCGCTGTGTTGTCCGCAGCTGTCACCCGCTTGTCCGTTGGCACTGATTGGTCAGCGCGGCCACGTGGGAGCGTGGTGAGGTGAGTTTTGGGGCTTTCTGGGGGGTTTCACATAGCGGGGCACCCTTAATCGGGGTGCCCCCCTGAAGTGGACCAAAACCCAGGATAGTCAAAATCCTGGGTGTTGGTCCACTTTAATGTGCTAAATTCTGATTGTAACTACCACCTGTACTTGTGCCTGATAGATAAATGGATATCTACCTAGTGCACCCTTAAAAAGGGGAACAAAACCCACCACTGGCTGGACAGGAATCTAAAAGATTCCAGGGCTGGCTTTCTCTCTGGGCATTCCGAATCAAGATGCTCTGCCCTGCCACTCTACTCAGGTGCTGAGGCAGGATGACAATTGAAAAAAAAACCCTTACCTTATCCAGGGCAATCGCGGCTCGTACGGCATCAAAATTCTACGGTTTATTTCCCCTCCCTGAGGTAGGTCGGTATTTTAGTATTTCTCGCTCATCGCTTTTCAAGCCAAAAAAAACAATTAGCTTACTGGTAATGGTATTTTTGATGATATGGTTTAGACATGTATTCTAAGTATGTCACACACCCCGCTTCAAACATTAATAATTACACTTGGGTTAACCCACCTGAAGGTGGCGATGTTGCAGAGAAGTCTTGAAAAACGAGCCCCTCCCGGTCTATACATACCTGGGACCTCCCACTTATCCCCCAGTGTTCTTCTCTGCAAGATGGCTACAAGACAGAAGAATGAAGTCTCCTGCTTGCAGGTAGCCAGGGTAACACCCCGCCCCCCCTTCTGGTCTATTTCTGCCTTGCTTGTTTTGTTTTGTTTGCCCCTTAAAAAATTGTGTAGCCTCCCAGCTTAGGCTGTCGGCCGGGCAAGGGTAGACGGCACCCTAAGGTGCCTAGGTGATCCAGATTTGGGATGCCCCGTCCCGTTGCCCCCTATGGGTATTGGCCCTGTTCCCCGCTTGGTTCCCTTCTCCCTGCGCTAGTAAGGGGGGGGGGGGGCTGCGTTTGTATGCTTGGTTACATGTTTGTATGCTTCTCCACCTCATGTGTTTGAATGATTTATTGCGGCCGGTGGGGGGCGGGGCCGGGCGGCGTGCGTGTCGCCGGCCCGCCTGTCTGCCCGGTTCCCTTGTTTTGTGTTGGGGCTCTGGTGAGCCCCTTCTGGCTGAGGAGCGGGCGCCATGTCTGTTAGGCGCCCGCTGATTATAGGCGGCTTGTTCTTCAGGAGGGGGAGGGGGGCGGGACTGCGCCTCGCGCTGCCCGTGCTGTGCCGATTCTTGGAAGGGGGTGGGGCCGGAGCGCTTGGCCCGCCCTTCTTCCCCTTCCTTCCTCCTCGTTCCTGGCTGTGGGACAGACGGCTGCTGCTGCGGCTGTCCTCGGCGCTGCCATATTGCAGTTCGGCTTTTTAAGGTAGTCCGTGTATTCTAGTTAAGGTGGTATGTTTTCATTTACTGGTAATTTCAGTTTTTTTTTTTTTTTCTTGCTCCTGCTTCGTTTGCATAAGTTCATGTGCGCATCTTATGTCCGGCCGCGTCTGACAGTAACCCCTCAAGGATTGGGGTTTTTCTAGGTGCCGCCCATGTCATCTTTACCTACCAGCAAATATTGGAATGCTTGACTTTCGCGCTGCACTGTAGCTGGGTCATTTGCCCTTGTATGTGTGTATAATATATATATATATATATATTTATATTTTTCCAGTGTATCTTGCCTGTGCTTGTATTTGCATTTTATTCATGTACTGATGCATGCTTGTTTGTTCTTTGCTATGGAGTGACTGTTGTCCTTTCCATTGCAGATCCTGGGATCCCGTGCTGAAGGGGTCTCCCGGTCTTAGATACCTGGCTAGTGGGGTTTTGTCCATTCCAAAGATTATATATATTTTATATTGCAAATCCTCCCACTACTGGGACATTAAAGGGGCATCCCGGGTCGCATACTGCATAAATCCCTGGGTAATTGCGAATACCACAATTTCACCATATGGAGGCTTCCAAGGATACCAGAAATGGCCCTTCGGGGCAATCTAGGCTGTGTGGGGGTTGTGGGGCTCCGCTCCCGGGGGATGATGTCATTATATGCATTCCATGTGTGCAGCGGAACATTGAGCGCCAGTCTGGTACTTCGGTTTCTGGCCCCTCGCCGCCCGTGTCATCTCCTACTCCTCCCCGCCTGTTCCGGACCCTGTGTGACGTTGTCATGGGTGGGGATTCGCAATCCGAGGTATGCGCCCGGTTGGCCAGCCTTGAGAAAATGTTTTCTGCTGTGGTTGCTCAGAAGGCTCCGGCTAAGCGGAAACACATGTCCCCGACTCCGCCGGACCCAGATGTTGATGTTTTTGAGGCATTGGACTGTTCCGATTGCCCCCCCCTGAAGAGAGGGAGATCCTTGAGGAATCGGACGACCCTGATGTCCAGCAGTTGTTTGGTGCTGAGGGTGACCAGGCTGCGAGGGTGGTCTTGACACCCCTTCAATATTGGCTCAAATGTTTGAAGTTTTGGCTTTAGACCCTCCTGCGGCGGCTCCCCCGCCTAAGGGTGAGTTGTTTGATGTGGCCAAGCCGCGTTTGGAGTTTCCCAGTCAACGACATTTTGAGAATGTCGTCCTTAAAGAATGGGAGCAGCCTACGCGTCTTGTTGGTGTTCCGCCTAGTTGGGATAAGAAGTATCCTTTTCCGGCGGACTTGGTGAAGCGTTGGTCTTTTCCTCCCGAGGTCTAACACGACCATGTTGCATTCTCCTGACACTACTACCCTTAAGGACGGCGAGGATCGCCGGATTGACCAGCTGGCTCGCCACGGTTTTGCCAGTGCGGGTTCGGCTTTGAGGCCTGTTTGTGCTTCGGCACTTTTGTTGTTGGCGGTTAGGTCCATTGTCAGGGATTTATTTGCGGGCCTTGATCCTACTTGTGATGAGTTTGTTGCTCTCAAACGTTGTGAGTCCTTTGTTTCGTTTGTCCTAGCCGCTCAGGATGACGCCATGGTGATGTGTGGCAGGACCACGGCTTTGTTGGTGGCTATCCGACGGTCGGTGTGGTTGCGGCAATGGACTGCTGGCTTTAATTCTAAGAAGTTGCTTACGGCTCTTCCCTTTTTGGGTTTGCGCCTGTTTGGTGAGAAATTGGATTCGGTTGCCAAGGGAGGTAAGTTACCTCAGCGCAAGAAACTTTTGTTGTTCCTTTCGGGGGGCGGCCTCTTTTAATCCCTCCTTTCGGGGAGCCAGAGCTGGCAGAGGTGCGGTCTTTTCGGCCTCCAGGGGTGCAAGCTGGAACAGGGGTAGAGGCCGTGGCCGTCCCAGTCACTCCTGAGGTGCCAAGCCCGCTCAGCAATGAGGGGGCGCCCTCACCCTTGCGGGTGGGGGGACGGTTGCGACACTTCTCCCGGGTGTGGGACCAGGCGGTCTTGGACAGGTGGATCCGGGAGGTGGTGTCGGCCGGTTACAAGCTGGAGTTCGAGTCCCGACCTCCTCCAAGATTTTTCAGGTCTCGTGTTCCCTCAGATCCTTTGGCCGCGCAGGGGCTCCTGGCGGCGGTGAGGAATCTTCTGGAAATGGCAGTCATTTGTCCTGTCCTGTCCCTCCCTCGGAGGTGGGCCGCGGGTATTATTCCAATCTTTTCACAGTGCCCAAGAAGGACGGGTCGGTTCGTCCCATCCTTCATCTGAAGTTCCTCAACGTGTTTATCAACGTGCGCGGAAATTTCGCATGGAAACTCTGCGCTCTGCCATCAATTCTCTTCGGCAGGGGGACTTCATAACGTCCATAGACATCAAGGATGCCTACCTTCATATTCCTATCTTTCCGGCTCATCAAAGGTTTCTTCGCTTCGTGGTGGAAGATCGGCATTTTCAATTTGTGGCTCTTCCGTTCGGCCTTACCTTGGCTCCAAAAGTGTTCACCAAGGTGTTGGCGGACGTGATGGCCCTTCTCAGAGCTTAGGGGATTCGCATCGTGCCTTATCTGGACGACCTTCTCATCATGGCTCCTTCCTTCAGTCAATCGGAGACGGGCACCAGGACGGTGGTATCCACTCTGGAGAGTTTCGGCTGGGTGATCAACTATCCCAAGTCCTCCCTCGCTCTGGCCAGGGTGGTGTCCTTTCTGGGAATGTCCTTGGATTCTTGTCAACAGCCCAAGGTTCTCTTGATTCAGGAATTGGCGCAGCTTCGTCTTTCCAATCCTTGTCCGTCCATCCGGCTAGGGATGAGACTGGTGGGGTTGATGGTAGCTTCCTTCGCGGCAGTTCCTTTGCTCAGTTTCACACGAGGACGCTTCAGCTTCATCTGTTGGCGTCTTGGGACCGGCGACCGAGGTCGTTGGATCGGCCCTTCTGGATGTCCTCCCGGGTTCGGCAGTCTCTTCAGTGGTGGATGGTCTCGGACAATCTCTTGAGGGGCAGGTCTTTTCTGACGCCTCTTTGGGAAACTGTCACCACGGACGCCAGTTTGTCGGGATGGGGAGGTTTCTTGAAGGATCTTCAGTTCCGGGGGCGGTGGGGTCCTCAGGAGGCCCACTTGCCCATCAACGTTCTGGAGCTGAGAGCCATCAGGTTGGTTCTGTCTCACTTGACACAGCATTTACAGGGCTTGCCGGTTCAGGTTCGGTCAGACAATCGGACGGCGGTTGCTTACATCAATCACCAGGGAGGGACTCGCAGTCTGAGTGCCCTCAGAGAGGTGTCTCTGATCCTAGCCTGGGCGGAGACTCATGTCTCTTGCATCTCGGCAGTGTACATTCTGGGAGTGGAAAACACGGAGGCGGACTTTCTGAGCAGGTGCTCTTCTCGCCGGGGGGAATGGTCTCTCCATCCTCAGGTGTTTCGGTCTCTTTGTCTCCGGTGGGGGACGCCGGAGGTGGATCTGTTTGCCTCTCGTCACAATTTCAAGCTTCCGACATTCGTGTCGCTCTCTCAGGATCCTCTGGCTCTGGCGGTGGATGCCATGTCTCTGAGCTGAGGGGACCTGGGGTTCCTTTATCTGTTTCCTCCAATCCCCATGCTAGGCAAGGTGTTGCGAAAGCTGGCCCTGGAAGGGGTTCCCGCCATTCTCGTGGCTCCAAGGTGGCCAAGGCGGGTGTGGTTCGCAGACATCGTTCGTCTGGCGGTGGATCAGTTCGATCTGCCTCTTCGGCCGGATCTTCTCACACAGGGTCAGCTGTGTTACCCCAATTTACCAATGCTGGCTTTGACGGCCTGGCTGCTGAAACCTCCATCTTAGAGGAAGGTCTTTCGGATTCTGTTATTCAGACTCTTATTAGCGCCAGGAAGAGGTCTTCTTCTACCATCTACTATAGGACTTGGAGATCTTATATTGATTGGTGTGAGGCTAGATCTTTGCCCTGTCGGATCTTTTCTGTTTCCAGAATTTTGGAGTTTCTTCAATCGGGGCTGGACTCTGGTCTCCAGCTGAGTACCCTGTCTGTCTTTTTTCAAAAGTCTTTTGCGCTTCATCCTTTGGTCAAGACTTTTTTCCAGGGGGTCTCGCATGTGCGGCCTCCTAGGAAGCCTTTGCTCCCTGTTTGGGATTTGAATTTGGTTCTCTCTGCTCTTCAGGCTCCTCCTTTTGAGCCCTTGCAGGATATTGCTCTTTCTACTTTGACTCAGAAGGTTGCCTTTTTGGTGGCCATCACTTCGGTTTGGCGTGTTTCGGAGTTGGCGGCCTTGTCGATTCAGGCTCCTTATTTTGAGAGGCATCAGGACAAAGTGGTTTTCCGCTTCAAACCGGACTTTCTTCCTAAGGTGGTCTCTGCTTTTCATCTTAACCAGGACATTGTTCTTCCTTCCTTGTGTCCTAAGCCTAGGAATGACAAGGAGAGGGTTTTGCATTGTTTGGATGTGGTACGCTGTGTGAAGTACTATTTGCTTACTACATCTCCTTTTCGTAAGACTGATGCCTTTTTCGTGGTTCCCTGTGGGCCTAGGAAGGGTTTGGCTCCGGCTAAGTCTTCCATTAGCAAGTGGATTCGTCAGGCTGTTGTTGGGGCCTATTCTGCCAAGGGGAAGGTTCCCCCTTTTCGTATCACTGCTCATTCTACTCGTGCTGTTGGGGCGTCTTGGGCTTTTCAGCACCAGGCTTCTGTTGAACAAGTTTGTAAGGCTGCTACTTGGTCTTCTGTTCACACATTTTCCAAGTTTTATAAGGTTGACGTGCAGGCTTCAGCAGATGCTGTGTTTGGCCGCAAGGTTCTGCAGGCTGTAGTGGTTTGAGTTTTGCATTATTGCCTTGTTGGATACCCGCCCTTTCTGGACACTGCTTTTGGATGTCCCAAGTGTAATTATTAAATGTTTGAAGTGGGGTGTGTGACATACTTAGAATAATACCATTTTGTGAATACTCACCTGTAAAATGGGTATTATAAGTATGTCACACACCCCGCTTCACCCGCCCTTTTTGGTATCCTGGATCTTTATATGGTGAAGCTTCATTTACAGTTTGAGTGTTACCTATGGCTTTTTTTCTGGTACCTTGTCTACTGCTGTTTGAAAACTGGGGGATAAGTGGGAGGTCCCAGGTATGTATAGACCGGGAGGGGCTCGTTTTTCAAGACTTCTCTGCAACATCTCCGCCTTCAGGTGGGTTAACCCAAGTGTAATTATTAATGTTTGAATCGGGGTGTGTGTCATACTTATAATACCCATTTTACAGGTGAGTATTCACAAAATGGTATTTTCTTCTGGGAATCCTCAGTTAGAACACTGAGGTCCAGGAGGAAGGGTGGGGTATTTAACCATGTCCAGTTTGTGTTTCCTAATTAGGTGGGAGGAGGCTGAGCCGTCCTGGAGGACTACTGGAAATGCCGTTACTGGTAAGCTAATTGGGTTTTCTCTGTGTCGGAGGGACCTAGGGGTGGATGCGCTTGCACAGAACTGAAATTTTTCCCTAGGCTATGCCTTTCCTCCCCTTCAACCTCTTCCTCTGGTTATAATTAGGATCGCAGAATAAAGAGCAACCGTGATCCTAATTTCACCTACCTGGCCAAAGAGAAGTTAGGTTGTCCAGCGACAATCCTTGGTAAATACCACTGAAACCGGATCTGCTAACTCGTGTTCCGTTACGCTATCTGAGTCTTTAGAATCTAAATCTAACCGCCTGGATCCCGAGAGGACATTATTGAGTAGGCGTTATTTCCACAAGGGTGATTGAACCCCTTATAGGCAGTTGAAAAGAATCCACAAGAAGAATCTATATGAAAATTTGGAAGAAGCGCTGTTTTTTCTTTGCAACAAAACAAAAATGTTATTTCTTCAGTCCTAGATTTCCTGCAGGAAGGTTTTGATCTAGGACTGGCTTTGTAAGTATCCTTAAAACTCAGACTGTGGCAATCTCGGTTTTCCTCGATAAAAACCTTAACCTTAATCTGACTACTTGTCAGATTGTATATGCATTGTATGCAAGTAATGCCTTAATTCATGTAAAACCCTCTAAAGGGGTATCTTCCTTTTAGTCTGTAGATATTAGTATACACAGATTTAATCATGGCATTTTCCGGTTGGTAAGTTTATCTGCTTAAGATCATTTAATGTTGTTCCTGAGAAGCAGCACTGGCCATTGAATTCAGATGACTTCAGAATAATACTGTGAGAGGTGCTGTGATTGTAATTGCACCCAATTCAGTTGACTGCGTTTGTGTAAGATTGGCCACATGTTATGCGGGTAACAGCTTGTTTCAGATAGTCCTCTAAACTATATTTCTTCAGCGTTCATGCACCGATTCTTTGTCCTAGACACCTGAGAACACAGACTCATTTTGATTCATGAGGAATTTGATGTTATGCTGCATAAAATGAGGACGCCAGAAAAAAATGTGCTGTTTTTTGTTCCTCTGCAGTTTAATATCCTTTTCTGAATTACATTTTGTACAAGTCAGCAACTCTGCCAGTGGTAGTTGATCATGTCTCTGGTTCGTCCAAACACAGGGTGGCCTAGAAGGCCATTTCCAGTTTGTGACAATACCTTTCAGGCCATCAACGGCTCAGAGGGTGTTCAAAAAGGTTGTAGTAGAGGTAGTTGTGGTGCTTCATCTCAAGGGCATGCGTTATTTGGACAATCTGTTTATCAGAGCTCTGAATTTTCAGTAAGCAGCCAGAGATGTGCTTGTTGTATACTGTTTTAGGTCCGTTTTGTCTGCATATTTTGTCCTGCAGACTGCACTCCACTCCCTCAGTTGTGCAGACATTCTTTTGTGGTACAGACTGACACCTTGACTCTAATGGAAAGTGTCTGGGTAATCAATTACGTTGAATCTCATTTGGTTCCAGCTCAGGTTGGGTCTTTTCTTGACACTTAGCACAACAGAGGCAAATATTATTTTTGCCACAATACAGGAGGGTAATGTTAATCAATTGCATCTGAGAAATTCTGAAGATGAGAAGACCATTAATACATTAGGCTTTGCACCCATGGGGTCTTATGGTGACAACTTTCGATTTGGTCCTATTTACACAGTTTTATACCAAGAGGTTTCAGTGGACACTTGGTCTCTGGATGAGACATCTGTCTGGCATTCAACAGCAAGTGGTTCTCTTCTGTGTTGGATGAAGCTGCAAATGCTGGAATGTGGCCATTTTCTTTTTTTGGGGCCCTGACAGAAGGTGGCAGCAGTCTGGAATGGAACAGAATTTTTAAGCAGCAGATGGGGAAAGGAAAAATGGGGACAATAGGAATGTGCCTGTCCAGCAGCATCTTGAAGCTCAGGGCAATTTACCTGGGGCATGGGACATCTGTAGTGGCCAGTGTGTCAGCAGTGGCTTGCATCAACCACCAGGGCATTTTCAAGAGCATCTTAGCGTTGGAAGAAATGTCCAAGTTTCTGAGCTAGGCAAAAAAGAGCATGCTAAGAAACGTATACATTCCGGGAGTCTTAAATGTCATGGCAGACTGCCTGATCAGATAGAAGGTAGATTGAGGGCAGTGGAGTTCCAGCTCAACATGAATGTTTTTATCTTTGTGAGCAGGGTTAAGGACCTGCAAGCGAATGTGGTGAACACACTGGTAACTCATTGGGCGCAAAGTATTAAATCAGGATGTAAAGTGACTTTGGCAGTGTGGCTGTTACAGCTATGACCCTAAGCTCCCGTTCACACCTATGCAGTTGCATATCGGATGTGGATGCGGTTTCTGTTTGGCTATCTTCACAACTGTCCGTATACTGCACCGGAACTGAATCTTAAACAAAAAAAACGTCAAGGTATTAATGGGGGCTAAAGGGAAATGATTTTGCAATTTGCCTGGTTCTAATTTCTGTGTTCAAACAAGCCTTGGTATGTACAGGTAGGGCACATACTTATCAGCATGCTGTTTCCAAGTTTCTTGCTCAAGTGGGAGTGGTTTTCCATGAGTATATTTTCTGACTACAAATCCCAGAACCCTTCTGCTGTTACAGGTGAGCTTATCAGGAGCTTTGGCAGAATGAAGCAGCAGAATAACCTCCCCAGGTGAGAACTCTGCCTGCTATCCTTTAGGGGTTAAAACTGTGAGCTCAGGGGTGTGGAGGGTCTTCTCTGCCTCAGCCAATCAGATGATTAGCAAACCAAGTCCAATTTTCAATTTGCAATTCGGCAGTATTATTAGCTGTGGACCAAAACCCAGGATTTTCCGATATAGGCTGCCCCACTGTGTGAATCCGAGGAGGGAAGTGAGTGATACGTGTGTCGTGGGCTTGGGGGAAAGTGAGTTTACTGCGCTCTGAGGGTTTCACACAGTGGGGCATCCTAGTTCAGGATGCCCCCGGGGGAGGGAGTCAGCCTGCCCTGGAGTCTCATAGATTCCAGGGTGGGTTATGGTCTACTTTTAAACAAATTTCCCAGCTAAATGTGGTGCTGAATTTCACTTAGGGAGAATATCAAAAGAAAAAGTGTTTAATCTCAATAAAATGTGAGTAAAACTATTACTCGGTCATGAACCAACCCTATTCTTGATAGATAGAAATGTTTTCTTTTATAACACAGAGTTGCAAACAAATGAGAATGAAAAAATAAATAAGCTTAGCACCTTGTGGATATAACTTTGACACACAATATTGGAAACTTTTAAACATGTTATTCGGAAATGGAATTACTCTTTAAGTCTAAGACTTTAGGGCCACCCGAGTTCCACTCCTTTGAGGCATCCCGAATTGGGATGCCCCGCCGTTTAAAACCCCCCCCAGAAGCCCAGTTTCACTCACCTTATCCCAGAGCCCTTGCCATGTCTCTGCGTCGCAGCCACATCTGGCCTTTCTGAATGCGAGGCGCGGGCACACGGCGGCTTGGAGGTGAGTGTGAGATGCGAGTGATAGCACACTTGGCTCCCTTCTGCTCCGCTCGGTTGCTTAGCCCTCCAGGCGACTTCAATGGCGCCGAAGGGAGCCGCTCTGAAATCAGCGTACTTGTCCTCGCCCCTGAGTTTGTGCCGTGGGAGCGGTAGGAAGGTAAGTGAATAGAGTGACCTGGGGGAGTACACACAGTGGGGCATCCTAATTCATGCCGAGAGGATCCTAAAAAGTGAAAATTGTGTGTGGTGATCCTCTTTAAGAGTGATCACATGATTGTGGTAGATAGTTTTCGATCCATGGAGGCCTATATTTTCTCAAATAGTTTCAATTTGTCATTACTTAATGCTGTCATCAAATTTCCTCAAAACCTAATTCCTTGCTAATCTTTGCTGTAAAGTCCAATTTTTGTTAATGTACGGTACTACTATTTTTGCTTTTCATCCATAGTATCCACACTTCTTAAAGAGGAATGCAAATCGTCTTCAAATAATGTTGCAGAGAAGAAAGCGATATAAAAATCGAACTATACTCGGTTATAAAAGTCTCGCTGTCGGAGTAATTAATATGGCAGAGGTAAGATAAGAACATTGATGATTAAAATCTGAAAGGCTCAACACAAAATAAAAGATAAATTGAATTACGTTATATCTGAGGGGAATGAATGTATCATTGATACTATTTAAAGCACCATTTAAGATAAAATGTATGTTTTTGAGGTCTAGCAAGAAAGGAAAAAATTAATGTTGGCTTTCTTGATCATTAAAAATCACCGGGAATTGCTTATGCAGTGGGTATTGGTGCAATAACATGCCAATGTGAAAAACGTAAAGGAGCACTATCGCAAAAAATGGGCCAATAATTAAAAATGCATGCAAGTATGCTGGATGGCAGGAGGAGAGGTCACACCCAGCTTCAAGAAATACCCAGCCAAGCTTTTTTTATTTTTACTAATGGAAGGACAGAGGAAATCGGGTGACGGGTTCTGTCACCCCTGATACACTAAACCGGTCACCCCTGGATTTTATTTCTACCAGGAAAAGAAAACCACAAGCTTGGCGGGAGTTTTGAGTTGGGGTTTATAAGTGATGTCAACCTTCTATGTTTCTATGATGCCACCTCTCAATAGCCAACGTGTTTTATATAGGTTAGGTAGGTAGGTTAATATTACACAATTTCGTGATAGTGCTCCTTTAACCCTTTAAGTGCCAGCCTACCTGGAGTTTTTGTCACACTCTGTTGCCAGACCATTTTGCGCTCCCCATGTTCAAATGTGATTTTTGAAGGGATTTCCAGGGATTTCCCAGGAGTCTGAGCTTTAACATGAAATGTCTTGTTTGTCATTTTTTAGGTGTATTCTCAATATTTTTTGGCGAAATATGTGCAAAAAAATAAAAAAATTAAATTTTTTACAATTTGTAGTGTTTTTTTGTAATAAAAAATGTAAGTTTGTCAATAAAATCTTATTGCATGTGAAACCCCAATTTCTCACAGTTACAGCGGTACCACATATGTATAGGTAGACACCCTTTCCTGCCCAGGAGACTCCCCCAAACTGAAATAGAGCTTTAGGGGATTTTCAGAAAAAATACAACTGTGATATGCACTATGCGCACCTTGCAGTTTTTCCAGAAGAAGAACCCTTTACATTTGAAATACCCCCAACAAACTATATATTCCCTGGAAGTACACACCTCAGGCTTTCTATTTGTACCAGGCTTGTTGATGTGGCCACAGTTTTCTAGAAGTAATCCCTCAATGTATTCTTTGGTTGCCAAGAGTTTCCCTAAAAAAAATGATAAAAAAGCAGAATCAAAGCCACATTTTCCTAAAAAAACTATATACAAAAAACAAGTATAATCTGAAAAAGCAACACCCCCCGAACAAAACGATACCCAACATGCATAGGTTCTGTCAAGGGAAGAGTTGCCAAACACCCCAAAGTAAAGCATGAGCATAACGGTAATTTTTCTTGAAAATTTCAGCTCTGCAGACAAAGTGCGCACCTTGTGATTTTTCAACCAAAACAACCCTTTACATTTGGAATATCCCCCATAAACCATATATTCCCTGAAAGTACACATGTTAAGCTTTCTAAGCGTACCCAGCTTGTTGTAGTGGGCTCATCTTTCTGGAATTAATCCCTCAAAGAACTCTTTGGTTGCGCAGGGTTTCCCTAAAAAATGTATAAAAAAGCTGAATAGAAAACACCTTTTCCTAAAATATAAATATGCAAACAAGAAAAAACAAGCTAAGTCTGAAAGCGCAAGGTCCCCCGAACAGAACAATATCCAACATGCAGAGGTACTATTAACCCTTTTAATTGCTAGCCTACTTAGATTTTGTCACCCTCTGTTGACAGGTCATTTTTCCCCATTTTGCGCCATGTTTTGCGTCATTTTTGCTGGAATTTTCAGGAAAATTATATATATATTTTTTGCAGCAGAGTTTAGGCTTTAACATGAAATGTCTTGTTTGTAAATTTTATTTATTATTATTTATTATTAATTTTATTTATTATTAAGTAAAAAAAAAAAATAAAATTTTTTTTTAGGAAATTGCCTCCTTTATTTTAAATAAAAAATGTATTTGATTAGGGAAAACCATATTGCATGTGAAAGCCCCATTTCTACCGATTAGAACGGTACCACATATTTATCGGTAGCCCCCTGTTCCTGCCCAGGAGACCCCCCTAACTGAAACAAGTAATTTTTAACATTTACAAATAAAATACAACTACCATCCACACTACAAAGGGTTAAATCGAGAAAAAAAAATGACATAGGGTCCCGGCCCTTCTGCCCCCCCTTGGGGAGGCAGGTAATGGGGGGCTGGGGGTTACTGGCTGACTTGCCAGACCCAGAGCCTTGTGAACTGGTATAAGGGGTCTCATGGACCCCTTACCAGTTCACAAAGGGTTAACTGAAAGAAAAAACACCACACAATAAAAGTATTTTATTAAAAATAAAAAAAAAAAATTTTACTGTACTTACCTCCGATTGTAAGCTCCTTTGTCCCGCGCCGCTCTGATGACAGATGCCGGCGATCGGCATCCAGAGAAGGAGGAGGCAGGAGATCAGCGGATCTCCTGCCACCTCCTTCCCCGGCGCCGATCAGCGGCATCTGACAGCTGTAAGAGCTGAAGCCGGTGATCGGGGTCGGGATGACGTCATAGCCCCGCCCCCAAGGGGGCAGGGCTTATCGGCAAGATGGCGGCCGCCATCGAGGAGGAGAGAGCCTCCCGGGCTCTCTCCTGAAGATCGGTAAGTCCTGGGGGGGGATCGGAGGCCCCCCAGGGTGAAAAGGAGGGACAGCGGGAGCCAGCGCACACGCAGGTAAGTGAATGTCATTTTTATTTTTTATTTTTTTTACAGTTAGCAGCTGCTGCTGCAGAAGCGGGGGGGGGGGCCTATTCCGGGGGCTCTCCTGGAGCCATCCGACCCCCCACGGGGGATCGGATGGCACCAAATTAAAGAGGAGACCGTATTTTTTTTTTTTTTTTGCCCACTAGCAGGGGTAAATGCCAGGCATGTAAATTTTACGTGGCTGGCACTTAAGTGACGGAAAGGCAACCACGTAAATTTTACATGGCTGGCATTTAAAGGGTTAATACACAGTAATAAAATACTATATGTGACTATTTGTGGTCCCCTGTCCATTTGGAAACAATCAGACCATTTGATTGTTTATTGAATGGATACAATCGGGTAAATTTGATCAGAGAGATTTCAGCACACACAGACCACAATCGAATTTATTGATATAATGTCCAGATATTTTATTGTGATACATGTACTTTCACATTACCTTAGTGCTATGGTCAAAAAGACTCTAATGGTGCATGTATAGGTGCCTGTGGTTGTCATCTTGTACCTCACTGAACACGATGTGATTTGTTTAGTCAATTTGTGTTTTTAGCCCTTGCCCTTGCGGGAGAATTGAGGGTTTTGGAGCCACTTTATGAGCCAACATAAAGACGTCCCAGTCCGTGAAATATGTGATTGTTGCCACCAAGGCGTACTACTGATATTTGACCACACTGTAGCTATATGATCAGAAATGGGTCTGTTCCACTGCCGTCCAGAGAAAACGTCAGAGTAAAGTTTTTAGGTCCACCGCAGTAGTCAATTTTGCTGTATTACATGACGATGCCATGTCCTTTTCTAAAAGGGACCCTACCAACCTTCTCTTAGGGCAGAGATTATTCTTACACTGCTGCACCACACTTTCCTCCTCATTCTCAGGGGAGCGGAGGTCGGCAGTATTGGGCTATTCATAGTATGAAAGATAGGCGCTGTCTTATCAATGATTTATGATTAATGTCTAAGGGTCAGCACATTAAAAGTGGACATAAAACGTTAAGCCCCCACGTCCAACATGAGGAATGAAGTCCCTATATCTTAGATGTGGATAAGGAAACTGGCATTACTTTTTTAAGGAGTTGGCAGGCATGCAGTGGTCTGTCACCTGCTTTCCAGCACAGCTTTCTTGTGAAAGAATAGTAAGTGCCTCTCACTATAATAGAGCAGACCACCATGTTGTAAATTTCCTGGGGTAAAACTATCCTAGTGTTCAAGCCAAATTTCCAGGGGTCCTTTTAAGGTTCTGATCTCTCTAAAGGACTGTACATAACAACCACAAAGAGGAAGTACACAAGAGCGGATTACCTGTTACGGGGAATGCGCACCCAATTTTGTCTTAATAAAAAAATCTAAAGATCGCCAAAACACATAAAAATCGCAATGACCAACATACACATTAATTTTCAAGGCTAGAGGTCCTCCCAACAGCAATTGGACCAATTAATCTGATCTCTCGCTCATTGTGAGGTCAGTACTAAAATATATATAATACACACCCAGCAGACCAATAAATCAGAGACCCAGTGCATGCAACAAAACTGAATCACTAATACAAGAAATCCTACATTATAGAGTGGGTAAAGTGCTAGTGCATAATATCAAAATAAACCTTGATGCAAAAAAAATTATAAAAAAACTGACTGTATATAACAGCAATAATAAGGCAGCAAGCAGCTCACTCCGTTTTATAGTTGTCACTAGAGATGAGCGAACTTCTTGAAAGTTTGATTCGGGCGATTCGCCGAATTTCCCCAAATCGAACTTTCACGAATCACTCATCTGAGAAAAAAAAAAATGGTGGGAGCGGGCAGGCCGGCCTGCCCGCTCCCACCATGCCGGCTTTTTTTTTTTATTTCAGGGAAAATTCGGTCGGCACGAACCAAAAAAAATTCGGGTTCGTGCCGAATCGAATTTTCCCTGAAATTCGGAGCGAATTCCGGTTCGTCCGAACCGGTTCGCTCGTCCCTAGTTGTCACCCCACTGATTTGAAAACGCTCGACTTCAAGTTATCTGCCAATTCTAAAGATTCACATACTTTTGGCACTCAGTTATGTGATATTGGATGATTGTTCTTAAATAACAGTCTAATATTTTTGACATATTTGGTCTGTTTGTTTCTCTTTATCTACTTTTAGGACTTCTATAAATATGCTTGTATTTTTAGGCAAAATGTTGGTAAAATTATGGAAAATTCATGAATATTAAAGCAACTCTTTATATATTATATTTATCATTGTCATATTCTTTTTTATATGTTTGTACTTTGTTTAATCTAGGTCCTACAGTTTCCCAGTGAGAGTGGCCTTGTGTTGTCTCTTCATAGTCATGCCAAGGATGTTTCCTTTCCTGTTGCTGAGATAAATATTCACTCTTTGTCAAGTCAACCTATAGATCAAGAAGGACCAAAAACTAAGCTTTCTGGTAAGACAAGACAATTTTCATGTGGAGTAGAGGAGTTTTAGCACAACATTTAGTTTAGAACATTTTTTGTTCTTATTTTCCTCCTCCAAATTTTAGGTGCGCCTTATAGGGTGAAAATATGGTATATGAAAAAAATATCTCAGAAGGTAAACCTGGGAATGATTTGCTGAGCATAATTGTGCTAGGACGTAGTTCTTGCATTCTTGCATTACAGCAGCTGCCTCGATTGGGTGCAGTCTTGAAATAGACATTTTGAACCTTGTACCGAATCAATTGCAAGTTAGAAAATAAAAGGCAATTACACATTTTTTTTCCCAAAACACTGTAGTGCCTCGGGTTTGTTGGTGTAAAAAGTGTGCAACAAAACCCGAATTGCAGAACTGCTTCCCTGTGCCCTCAGCAATGTAAACGTCTGGCGGGTGCATCTCCGGGTAGGAGCTGCGCTGCAGATTGCTGAAGCCCTGCATATAAACAGAGCCGTTTACCATGCATTACATATGTGCCACAAACGGCTGTGATTGGGCGAGAACCTGCGCATGCACCATTGGATTGAGAAGATATTTTGGGCGTTCTGGGTGGGTTTCACACAGTGGGGCTTCCCAGATGCCCCTGGATCACAAAACAAAACCCGGGATAATCAAAACCCTGGGTTTTGTTCAGTTTATAGCACCAGGTACAAAATGTTCACTTCTATTTCATTTTGAACCTGATGCTTAATCAACACTGATATGGCAATCATACTAAAGTAAAGCAAAGTTATATGTTAAATCGGGGATTGCAAACTGTAGCTACATTTGATTTATTATATTTGCAGATCGCTCCCCCGATATTGAGAATTATTCTGAAGATGAAGATGAAAGTTTTTCTTCAGAACAAGAGGGAAGTGATGATCCACTCCATGGACAGGTTAGGTTTATTCTTTTTTTCAATCTTTTTGTTATGGTGCCTTACCATTACAATTTATTATACAGTAAACAATTTAACAAGATTATTTGATCGGTATAATTATGTATGTATAATGGAACATCAGAAAAACTCTAGTCCTACAATGTGATGCCCTTATATAAGATTGTTGGTGTGCAAGGAAGAGAGCGGCCACCCCTGAAAAGTGAAATGCATATGTTAGAAAAAAAAATGGTTGGTGGGCACGCGTGGTGCTGGGGAATGCCAATGTCTTTCTGTGCGATGTGCCTCCGGTGCCCCAGAGAGTGGGGCTGGATCATGGCTAAAGTGTGCCAGGAAAGGGTGGCAAGCAGGGTGACGGGTCGATTGTTTTCTGACAGGAATTCCGGTTTAAATTAGCATGTTGGCTCCTGATTTGGGATGCATAGTCCATCCAGGGCCCCTGCACTGGTGGGAAAATGTCAGTGCCCCTTATTGGGCGAATGTAAAAAAACTAAAAAAAAGTAAACTCATATGTTACCGGCGCTGCCGCCTTGCTGACCGGGCTGTCTGCCACACTGCAGGAGGCCAGAAGAAGATAGAGGAGCCCAAGACCTGCGGTCTGATGCTGACTCACACCTGGACTCCCCTCTGGGGGGGTGGACGGTCGGTGACTTTGCCCCTTGCTCAGCTGTTGGCTGCCCCCGGGGGGGGGGGGGGATTTGGGCAAAGCTCACATCTGCTTAAAGTGGACCGTCACCCTCCGGTGATCGGCCCGGGAATCTATAAGATTCCCGGGCCGATCACCTCCCTCCCCGCGGGACATCCGAGATCGGGATGTCTCGCGGGGTGAAACCCCCCCAAACACCCCAAATCCCCTTACCTTGCCTCCCTCGCACCCCTCTAGACGTGTGCGCGCCCGCCGTCTGTGAATGGCCGGCGCTGCGGCGGAGGAGCCGCTTGTCCGCTCCTGTCAAATCGCTTGTCCGTCCGCGCTGGGAGTGGGGAGAGGTGAGTTTTTCGGGTGATCGGGGGGGGTTTCACACAGCGGGGCACCCCGATTGGGGGTGCCCCACCGAAGTGGACCAAGACCCAGGATAGTCAAAATCATTGGTGTTGGTCCACTTTAAGGTACAGGATCCCTAATGAACAATGATGGGGCCCCTGGGTGCCGGTCGTTCTTGCCGGGGGCAACCAGCGGGGCAGGTGGCCTACTTCCTGGGGGGTGGGATGGGGGAATCCGCTGACCTTGCTCTTATCTGTTGCAGGCCGTCCTCAACCACGGAACCTGGGGATGTGCTCGGGTTCTGGGGGCACTGGGTCCTTTCTCCGTGCACCGTGGCATTCCCTCAGGGTGGGGCTCCTCCCCCCTCTGGAGCTCACCTTGCTAGGGCCATCGGGTCCAGCTGGCTCCCGGGGCCCGCGGGGTTCCAGCTCGGGGGATCTCGGGATCGGGGGCTTGCTCCAGGAAGGGTCAGGAGGCACTGGCCCAGCGCAGAGCAGCAGAGCGAGCACCCCCCGTTTTTTTTTGTGCCTTCTCTCCTTTGTAGCGGCTCCTGCCCATGCTCAGTGGAGGCGGGGGAGGTTGTATCACTCATCTATATTTCTATGCTATATGGACATCTGCCGCCGGGGGTATGGGATGCAAACACTAGTGGTTGGTTACTACGAACGTTCCCTTCCGTCGGCAGCCCCCTGCCGTGTGGACGGGGCACAGGTGGGGGAATAACCGTGTCATGTCTTGTAGATATGGTCGCACTGGAGCCAGCACCAGTTAATCGTCTACCTGGTATTGTGTGTAGTTATGCATTTTGAAAAATCTAATAAAACAAGATTAAACTAACAAATTAAGTACTCCTGCCTCTCTTTATTGAAATTTCCAGATAGATTCATAAATACATATGCATACATATGATATTATCTGTTTAAAAATAATAAAACATAAAAGTGTGGTGCTGATAATGTTAAGGTGCAAAATATAGATGCATGTTAAAGATAAATTGTGGACCTTTTTATTAGGAAGGTACGGTAATTACTGATTGATGTCCTCCTTTTAATTGTGTTATTGTTGTCTAAGGATTATGACATGGTGTACAAAGAAGTGAGCGGCTCTCTTAATGTATAACTTATTTCCATAAATCCCTAAAATTGTGTATGTGGGAAATCAAGTACTTTACAATTTTCAATGTTTCAGGACTTTTTCGACGATGATGATGACGTTAGAAAAGTAAAGAAATCGCGTCGAAAAATCCAGGCCTCATCAGCCATAACTAGGGTAAATGATTTTCTCCTATAGATTTTTCATGTGTGCATTGTACCCAATGACCTAATTCTGTGCCCTACAAAGCTCTACATCTCTGTTCCCCAACCTTTTCCTCAAGAGCCACCAACTGGTCAGGTTTTGTGGATCACCACACTAATAGGTTGTGTGTATTTGTGAAAGTGCTGCTGCAGAGCTACTGTATATAGCTGCTATGTGGAGATCCACAAAACATGACCCGTTGGTGGCTCTCCAGGAAAGGGTTGGGCGACTCTGCTCTACATACAATTCCGATCGTAATGTTTAGGCCAGTTATAGATGGGTATATTTGGGGTAAATTAGTTATTGCACTATTTAGGGTTTTGTATTTCTTTCTGAATAATCTGCCTTTTTTACTTGTGCTTCCAGAGACGCAGCTTCTTTATTTATTAATTATTTATTAATTTAGTATATATTGACATGGACACTATTTATAGCGCTTTACTATTGAATGTCTTAATAGACCTCCACACAAAAATGTCTTTGTCTACTGAGTGTCTTGAGTTGGACTGATTTTTTTTTTTGTTCCTTTCTCTCATTTCTTAAAATTCCACATTTGTTTAAGCTTGTCCTAAGGGAGAGGTGCCTCCACGCCACACACATTTTTGTGCATATGCAGAAATTCATGAGGTTGGTTCTAGTCTCCCCAGGAGCAGGTTTCTCACCTCGTCGGACATTAAACCGGACCTTCAGCATGATTTAAGGAAAAGCCCAAACCCTTAAACTATTCCCCAGCATCTAAAATGTAATATATTTTTGGGGGACTTTTGTCTTTCTTACTTATTCTTTCCCCCAACGAGCTGCAACTCTGTTCAGGACTCTAGGATATGGGTAAGGTCTGCTTTAAGGAGGGCCACTAGCATGATTTTCCGTGGAATTACACCACAATTTTATTGTACTTCGTTTGACCATGGCTCCCAGGGTTTTCACCAAGGTACTGTGATGGTCATCCTGAGGAAGTATGCGCTTTTAAAGCCATTCTCTCAGCAACTCTGCACCAAGGAGGGTTACTATGACACAACACTATCCGAACCACCCCCCCCAAGCCCTCGGTGAACCCATTTTTTAGAGCGATATGTACCTTTCTTTGTTAGCTGCCACATGACATTAAAGCATTCAAGAATAAAACTCCTTCAGCTATATAAACAGTGCACGCCTGCCTTCAAGTCTTCTATTTTAGTTTGGTCAGAGAGGACAGCTGCTTGGCTGCGGATCACTATTGTTGTAGTTATTCATTCTTTTTTTTTTCTTCTTTTGAAGACTTTGCAGGGAATCTAACACCTATTGAGAGACAGGCCCCGACATGACTCTCTTCCAGAGGGACCCCATCCTGATGCCTAAAGTCATCTCACCAAGGCTGCTGATGTTGGGGGGGCGGAATTCTCCCCCACATGTGCAGTACTCTGTCATATGGGGAGGGGTCTGTCCCCTATTCATGCTGTCAAGATGGTAGTTGGTATTTGTTTGGAGGGATCATATGTCGGACACCTCGACCCGGGAGGTATCTTACAAGATTCAGTTTTGTACCATGCTGCTACAGAGGGAAACTTTTCCAGTCAGCAGAGGGCCGCTGTCTTCAGAGCAGCAGTAGACAGCTTGGTAGATGTTGACTCCAATTTGTTTGGTTGCGCCTACCCATCCTTTTAAGAAATTACAATCATCTCAACAGGTTTATACAAGTCAGGAAATTTGTGTGGTCCGTTGTGGCATTTCTGGAACAGTGAAAATTCTCACAGCATGGTCAGTTTGTGGCACAGTCTCTCGTCAGCCCCAAGGGTGTTTACAAAAGTCTTGGTGGTGATCATGGCATTGCTGCTACGCTAGGGGATTTGAATTGGTCCTGATTACTGCACAGGCAAAGACTTTCTTTACAGAGGAAAAGTTGTTGATGCTTCAGAACAAGGAGAGGACCTGCACTGGGGCCTTATTTATCATATTTGTGCTCACTTGGCATCGTTTAGAGTAAGGAAGGAACTTTCATCTCTGGTGTTTGTATTTAGTTGACTAGATGCATCCAATTGAGTTTGTTTGCACCAGCCTCAGAATTTTTAACATTGTAACATAGGCTGAATAAAGATTTTAGTCCATCCAGTTCAGCCTGTATAGTAAAAGAAGAATCTCCTTTCAGTGGTATAGTAGCCATAACTGCTAACGTTATTACATGCAAGAAAGGCCTCCAGGCCACCTTTGAACTTTTTACTGTGTTCTTCATGACCTCTTCTGGCAGAGTTACCATAGCCTCACTGCTCTTACACAGAAGAATATCACCTATTTTGTTGGAAAGAGCCTTTCTTCTAACCTTCAGTTACGGTTACACTCTGGGGCAATGGTGCCCAACCTTTATTACCTTGAGAGCCACATATATCATGAATCGACGTTCTTGAGCTACATTCAACGTAAATATGTTGTGAAATGCAACCACCCACCCCAAAAATCCTTGGTCCTTTTTAGAAGTAGATCCTCTTTCTCCAAAAAGGTTAAATGGCAACATCGGGCAAGAGAGAGAGAAGTAGGTCAACTGCAAAGACAGGTACGCTGGCGCACTTGTCCACCAGCCAAACTTTTTGACCCAAGGCAGGCCACGAGCCACGTGGCTCCCAAGCTACAGGTTGGGGACCATTGCTCTGGGGTATAAATAAACTGTGAGATAAATCTTTGTATTGACCTCATATATTTATACTTAGTTATTAGATCACCCCTTAGGCAACTTTTTCCCAAATAAAATAAACCTAATTTTGACAATCTTTCAGGGTACTCTAGGCCCCACATTCCATTTATTCATTTATTTGCCCTCCTTTGAACGCGCTTCTGATATATCCTGCTTATGCACTGGTGCTCAGAACTGTACATAATATTCAATATGCTGTCTGACCAGTGACTTATAAAGGGGTAAAATGATTCTCTGGTCATGAGCACCTATTCTCCTTTTGATGCACCCCAGGATCCTGTTTACCTTGGCAGCTGCTGCCTGGCATTGATTACTACAGTTAAGTTTATTGTAAGGGGTTTTAGCGAAGTCCTTTTCCATTGTAGTTTTACCCATTTCCTTATTTAGTGTGTAATCATGGCACAAATTTCTCCTGCCCATGCGCATAACCTTACATTTATCTGTATTATTATTTATTATGTATTATTTCAATTGCCTTTTTACTGTCCATGCTTCCAATTTATCTAAATCTCTGTTTTTAGCTGCCTAATGTCCTCTTATGTGTTAATTAGTTTACACAGCTCTGTATCCTCTGCAAAGATTGATATTTAACTGTTTAATCCATTCCCACAGTCATAAATATGTATACATTAAAGAGGACTGGGCCCAAAACTGACCTTTGTGGTATTCTGCTAGTAACAGTGATTTAATCAGAGTATGTACCATTGATAACCACCCTCAATTGCCTATAAGGCAAATTACTCACCCATGTACAGTTTTCCCCAGTCCAAGCAGTCTCCTCTTTTGTACCAGTCTTTTATGTGGCACAGTATCAATTGCTTTAGAAAAGTCAAGATATGACATCCAATGACTCTGACCCAGTCATGTACATACTTTCTCATAAAAGCTAATCACGTTTGTCTGGCATGAGCGACTCTTCATGAATCCTTGCTCATGAGGAGTAAGAAGGTAATTTTCAACAAAATACTCCATAACACCATCTCTGAGAAAACCTTCAAACAGCTTGCTCACCACAGATGTTAACTTGCTGGTCTGTAGTTCCCAGGGCCTCTTTCTGACCCTTTATTGAATTGGAACTGTGACGATTGCAGGGGTTGATCAGACCTCTTCATCGTTCATCTGATCAAACCGGCGAATCGCCCCCCCCCCCCACATGTGTCACCGTGACGTTCAATTGGCAACACGCGTGGCTATAAAATGCTGCCACCAGAACACAAACAGTGTTCGCCACGATCTAAGCCACACAGAACACAATCAGATCGAACAAATCGATCGACCCACAACCACTTCCAGACAGGGGGCGATCGAGCATCCTATGCAAATAATGTAGTCAGGTTCTGCAGAACTAGCGTGAGCTTTTTAGATCCTTAATTCAGAGCATCAGTGACCCTCTGCTGTGTTTTCAGAATTTATTTAAAAAAGGCAGAAAAACGCAAAACAACAAGAAAAACGGTGCAAGGTGATAAAACAGGATTAACTATAAAACACGGTACAAATAAGTAAATAGCAATACAAATAAAAAGGGGAAAATACTTAAAAGTCTGTCTGGGCTGCAGTTTGGTCAGTTCAATTGTCTGTCAGCCCTTGCACGTCTCCCAATGACCACGTGTGTGTCACTCTTGATGGTAAGATTTGAGTGTCTCTCTGGCCATTCTGAAACTCACCTTATTTCCCTCTAACCCAACCCACTGTTAGATGTGTGCATCTGGGATTTTCCATCTTTGGGTACCTGAAAGTTGGTCTATATAATATCCCCCATCTGTCCTGGGTTTCCACAGGGAGGGGGGATGAGGAGAACATTCCATGGAAGGGGGGCAGGGCCCTGTCTCTGCTTCCCATGGTTGGGTGATCTGTTTTGATAACCCTTACTCCATTACTTTGTTTATGCTGGAGAGTTTTATGAGGGGAGAAAGTAATCCCAGCTAACCATGTGTGCATGCAGGGGGTTATATGGTGGACAGGTAGGAGGGGGGAGACGAGAAATTAGTGGTTTACACCAAGCAGGCAGGTCAGCCAAGGTCCATATAGATTGTGTATGTGTAAATGCGTATATATACACACAAACACCTTACCAGTTCTGTCACCGGAACCTTCATTATTAAATCTATAAATATATTAAAAAGTGGCTTGTCTATTACTTTATATAATTCCTTTAAAACATGGGATAAATGCCATCTGGTCCTGGGGATTTGTCTATTTTAATCTGTTTACGGCATTCGTGCACTTCTTCCTTGGTTAGACAAGTGACATTTAATGGAAAGTTTGGGTTATTTGCATGCAAATGCAATGGCTCTGCATTTCACATGGCATGTCGCATTCTTTTGTGAGTATGGTAGCAAAGAAGATATTTCGTAATTTGGCCTTCTCCTTACTACCCTCTATAGTTGCCCCCTCTTTGCTTTTCAGGGGGCCCACACCTTCAAGGTTGTATCTTTTACTGTTTTATGTAGCTAAAGAACATTTTGGGGTTAGTTTTATTCTCTTTGGCAATTCGTCTTTCCACCTTCGCTTTGCTGCCCCTATCTGTTGTTTACTTTATAGTTTTGTAATGCTTTCACTTTGATTTTTTGCTTCAAATGTTTAAATGCTTTTTTGGCATTGTTTATTGCCCCCTAACTCTTTTGTTTAAGTTTTGTTTCTAACCATTTTATTCTGTAAGGTGTATATATAGCAATTAATATTAAGACAGGTAGTGCTGTTTACTCCTGTAGAGGGGCTTTACTTTGTGCCACAGCTCATTTTACTAGGGTGATTGGTTCCTCCTGGGCTTTCCCACATTAGGCTTTGGTGGACCATATATGCAAGGAAGCAACCTGGTCGTCGGTGCACACCTTTTATGAGGTCGATGTGAAGGCATCGTCCGATGCTGTGTTTTGGCAAAGGGGGTTGCAGGGGGTGGTGGAATCCCCAACAGGGGTCTACACTGCTGGTTTCTGCAACATTAAGAGGTCAAGGCCATGATTGATGCTGTCAGCTTACTTTGGGTGAATCTTGTGTGACAGAGAGAAGAAATCTTAAGGCAAGTCTGCTAGATTATTTAAAAACTCTTCACTATAGCTGTGTCATGCACAAGGTTGTTTTAATCGTAAGTTCTAATCTTCCGTTACTACTAACTAAATAACAATACTGTTCATGTGTTGTTCATGTGACCCTAATGCCTTTTTCTCTCTCATTATAGCAGCCAAACATTAAGCAAAAGCTTAAGTCACTTCTGAATAGGTTTAAAGTTTCCGAGGAGGTAAGTGTACATGCTTTTCTAAGGAAATATAGTTTGCTTGCTTAAGAGAGACTTAAAGTGAACCAAAACCCAGCTGAACCCCCCAGGTCACCAAGACCAACTCGCCTCTTCCCAGTCCTACGTTGCATGTGTGGCCGCTCATCCAATCGGCAAGCTCAGATCCGCTGACGTCATGTCCTCTAAGCCTTTATCTAAGGTGCTGTTGGGTGCATCCCCCACTACCTTCTAACAGGGAGGGAGCCTGTGCCAGCCATTCACAAATGCCTGGAGCTGACATATGCCGTGCTAGAGAGATAGCGGGGATGCGGCTGCAACTCGTGCATGCGCCGTTGGACTGGGGAAAAACGTAATTGTATGGGCTGGGGAGTTTCACAAAGCGGGGCATCCCGATTTTGGCTGGCCCAGGAATCTTATAGATTCCCGAGCCGATCATCTTGGGTTTTGGTCCACTTTAAAGGGAAACTTCCGTGGACTTTTTTTACGGAACCCGCACTTTTTTGCAGCCTGGAATGAACAGCACTACAGCCCCCATTCCCATTGGCAGCCAGTGGGGACCACAGGGCTTCCACAGTGCTCTGCATCTGCCTGGATAGGGATTAGGCTGCCCACACTGGTTTAAGGCCTCCCATGCTGGTTTACAGACAGACCCGTGGAGGGATGCCCCACTTGCATAGTTCAGAGACTATCCATCCTTATTTTACTGGGGCGGGGGGGGGTCTCTTGAACTCAGGGTAACCAAAATACTTATAATCATGCCTCCATTTAAATAGTCTAAAACAAGAGTTTCATTCTGGTTATGGTCGTAATAAATAAAAACTTGGCAAATGACCTCCATTACCTGGAGCCAAGTCACAAACATTTAGATATGCATGGGGTAAGAGCAGATGAACTGATAGAGGCAAAAAAAAAAAACTACTCACCTTGTGATCCACACAGACCATCACACCTAGTCCGGGGGTGTGTGAAGACCTAACATGCCCCTTTCCATTGCCGTAAATGGAGGGGAGCTTGCCAACTCTGCAGAAACTGGTGGCGGGGGCATATCCCAGTCGGGAAAACAGAGACAAGCGATCGGCTTGGGCAGCACAGGACATGAATCAAATGATCAGGTAAGAGCTGGAGCCCTGGAGTGATGGTCTGTGTGGGACACAGGGCGAGTATTGTGTTTGTTTTATTCTGTCTTTAACTCTGGCCATGTCAGGCTTTTCTGATCTTTCCTTGGGAAGGATATCAGAACTGTCTTGAACACACAAGTCAATGGCTCAGGACTATATTTTTTGGGGTTGTACCGTTATGGCCTAGATGAGGGTTTGGTGTGGTGATATGGTCCAAGGACGCCATGGCATTGGACTGTGGATGACCAGACAAGAGTTCTACTTGAGCCACAGCCAGAGGATTGAGGGCAGGTAGCTCGAGTAAAACTTCCCACCCATGATATGTTAGGGCAGGGGTACTCAAATGGCGGACCGCGGTCCGAATCCGGACCGCAGACGCCACTTTTCCGGACCGCTGCCCAGCCCTGGATCCGGCGGTGCCGGTGACAATTGCCGGCCGGGGCTGTCAGAGCTGGGGGCGGGCACATGGGCGTGGCCAGGCCGGGGAAGGTGGAAGCGGCTCGGGCCTCGTAGGCGGGGGGGGGGAGGAGTGGAGACGAAGAGGCGCGGGAGGAGGAAGGAGGCGCGGGAGGAGAAGCTCTGTCTCCCCCTCCTCTGCCGGAGCAGTGGTACAGTCCGGGTCCTGCCCTGTGTACGGCTGCATCTCCGCTCTGGGACGCTGTGCAGGTAACACCGGGTGGGGTATAATAACTGGGGCAACTAATCGTCCAGCTGCCCCCGGTACTGACCCTCACATGCTATGTAATCTGTCTGCTACTCACCTAACCCTGCGCTGCTACTGACATTCAGTGTTGGAGTAAAAAGGACCTGTCACCGGCCTGGTCACTCCTTATAATGGAGCCTGTACTGAGATCAGCTGACACCGGGAATAGGAGGACCTTTAATTATTAAAGAGGACCTCCAAACATGAATTATGTCCCTTTCCCTTGGACATCCATTTGGGATACCCCTCTTATGACATCCATATTTGGGATACCCCTGTAAATAGAAAACTAGGAAGCCCAAATTGGGGCATAATGCCCACCTTTACATGGTTCATCTGCATCGGGTGATTTCCCTAATCCTCCAGCAACAGAGCGGGTTCTCAAACATCATTGGCCGACAGTTCCTATAAGGGCCTGACCCCATGCTGTGTAGAGTGCAAGCTTTTCAGCCAACAACATGCTGGGAAGGGAGACCTGAGCAATGACCCTTCCTGTGCCGGACAGGCCCGTGCTGTTTTAAAACTTTTGCTCCACCTTCAATAGAAAAGTCAGCCTCCCAGGAAGGCATAATTCCTCATCCCTGGGGCATCCCAAATCAGGACCTAGGCCTGTCTCTGAGACTCTGTGCATCCCCAGGGATCCCCAATTGATCCCACGGCTGGTGTGCAGGCCACAGCTGCAACCCCGGCTGAGAGGCATACTGCGTCAGCCAGCTAATGACCTGCACCCCCACCTACCCCCTCCTTCCCAGCCACTGGTCTGCACCCCCACCTACCCCCTCCTTCCCAGCCACTGGTCTGCACCCCCACCTACCCCCTCCTTCCCAGCCACTGACCTGCACCCCCACCTACCCCCTCCTTCCCAGCCACTGGTCTGCACCCCCACCTACCCCCTCCTTCCCAGCCACTGACCTGCACCCCCACCTACCCCCTCCTTCCCAGCCACTGACCTGCACCCCCACCTACCCCCTCCTTCCCAGCCACTGACCTGCACCCCCACCTACCTCCTCCTTCCCAGCTACTGACCTGCACCCCCACCTACCCCCTCCTTCCCAGCCACTGACCTGCACCCCCACCTACCCCCTCCTTCCCAGCCACTGACCTGCACCCCCACCTACCCCCTCCTTCCCAGCCACTGACCTGCACCCCCACCTACCCCCTCCTTCCCAGCCACTGACCTGCACCCCCACCTACCCCCTCCTTCCCAGCCACTGACCTGCACCCCCACCTACCCCCTCCTTCCCAGCCACTGGTCTGCACCCCCACCTACCCCCTCCTTCCCAGCCACTGACCTGCACCCCCACCTACCTCCTCCTTCCCAGCCACTGACCTGCACCCCCACCTACCCCCTCCTTCCCAGCCACTGACCTGCACCCCCACCTACCCCCTCCTTCCCAGCCACTGACCTGCACCCCCACCTACCCCCTCCTTCCCAGCCACTGACCTGCACCCCACCTACCCCCTCCTTCCCAGCCACTGACCTGCACCCCCACCTACCTCCTCCTTCCCAGCCACTGACCTGCACCCCCACCTACCCCCTCCTTCCCAGCCACTGACCTGCACCCCCACCTACCCCCTCCTTCCCAGCCACTGACCTGCACCCCCACCTACCCCCTCCTTCCCAGCTACTGACCTGCACCCCCACCTACCCCCTCCTTCCCAGCCACTGGTCTGCACCCCCACCTACCCCCTCCTTCCCAGCCACTGACCTGCAACCCCACCTACCCCCTCCTTCCCAGCCACTGGTCTGCACCCCCACCTACCCCCTCCTTCCCAGCCACTGACCTGCACCCCCACCTACCTCCTCCTTCCCAGCCACTGACCTGCACCCCCACCTACCCCCTCCTTCCCAGCCACTGACCTGCACCCCCACCTACCCCCTCCTTCCCAGCCACTGGTCTGCACCCCCACCTACCCCCTCCTTCCCAGCCACTGACCTGCAACCCCACCTACCCCCCTCCTTCCCAGCCACTGACCTGCACCCCCACCTACCCCCTCCTTCCCAGCCACTGACCTGCACCCCCACCTACCCCCTCCTTCCCAGCCACTGACCTGCACCCCACCTACCCCCTCCTTTCCAGCCACTGACCTGCACCCCCACCTACCCCCTCCTTCCCAGCTACTGACCTGCAACCCCACCTACCCCCTCCTTCCCAGCCACTGACCTGCACCCCCACCTACCTCCTCCTTCCAGCCACTAACCTGCACCCCCACCTACCCCCTCCTTTCCAGCCACTGACCTGCACCCCCACCTACCCCCTCCTTCCCAGCCACTGACCTGCAACCCCACCTACCCCCTCCTTCCCAGCCACTAACCTGCACCCCCACCTACCTCCTCCTTCCCAGCCACCGACCTGCACCCCCACCTACCTCCTCCTTCCCAGCCACTGACCTGCACCCCCACCTACCCCCTCCTTCCCAGCCACTGACCTGCACCCCCACCTACCCCCTCCTTTCCAGCCACTGACCTGCACCCCCACCTACCCCCTCCTTCCCAGCCACTGACCTGCACCCCCACCTACCCCCTCCTTCCCAGCCACTGACCTGCACCCCCACCTACCCCCTCCTTCCCAGCTGCTGACTTGCACCCCACCTACCTCCTCCTTCCCAGCTGCTGACTTGCACCCCTCACCTAACCCTTCTACACATCCACTGACCCTCACCTACCCCCCCCCCAGCAGCTGATCTGCACCCTTCCCTAACCCTTCTCCCAGCCCGTGACATGCACTCTTACTTACCCCCCCCCCCCCCCCCCCCGACTCCCTCACACCAAATTGGCCTTATTGCTAGGGGACCAGGGTTCTTTACTGTCGGTGTGCAGGTCGGACCTTCATCCCACGGCAGACCCTGGTAAGTGGACCTCCACTGAAAGTAGTTGAGTACCCCTGTGTTAGGGTCTTATGGAGCTTTAAGTGTTCAACCTTGTTTTGTGCACAGCAGCGTGCCAAAACAAAATACTTTACTTCACTTCTGATGTTTTCCATTTCGGCACCTAGCTTTCTTCCCTGCAGGCTGCAAGGCCCAGGATACTCTGCCCTAACAGTGGGTGGTGCCTCCCTCTCAGTCCCCCATGTCTCAGAATGGTCTATGTGGTCCCTGTAACATAATCAGAGGTATTGCAAGATTTCATCTTGTTACACCACTGGATGCAATTTGTATTTAAAGAAAAGTGTGTATTTATATATATGTTTTCCCTGAAAAAAAGATCTATCCTGAAAATAAGTCAGAATATATGATTTTTCAAAATTTTCACTGATGCATAAAATGTAAGCCCTACCTCGAAAATAAGCCCTACTTCATAAATCAGCCGCTGTGGAACTGCTTTCAGGGTAGTCAGAACAATCCGCTGATGTTTGTAGTTTAAAGACCATTTCCAGCCCAAAAAAAAAAAAAATCTATGCTCACCTAAAGTGCCATGTAGCCCATAGCTGCTAGTACGGGGCTGCAGGGCTTACCTCATTGTTAGATTGTTAGATCGCCGTGCTCCCCTTGCTCATTGTGCGGTGTCTTCCTGGGCCCCTCAGACATAGCGTAGCCCCTGACATCAGTCATGGTTAGATGCCACCCCCCCATTCATTGGAATGGAGGGGGTGTGGCAACTCACCGTGACTGATGGTGGGCCATCGCCGCGGCTGACGGATTCATGTAGAGACCGCACGACGAGCGAGAGAATCACAGGGATTGGCTGGATGTGGCTCTAACAAGCACTACTACATAGGAGTGGATTCAGCACCATGTGTAAAAAGTGCACTTCGATTTTTCACTTGCTACTGAGTCACCCAAATGTCTCCCACATCATATAGTTTATAGGAATAAGCATAAGCACCTGAACCAGCTAAATTTTTGTTTGAGAGCAATGTAAAGCCAATGGCGAGCTGATGAACCTTGTGCATTGTCACACAATGATGTGACGTGCACATCCATCCATGATTCCCCAACACTTTGTGTCTGAAATTCCGATAAAGATTAGAAATATGAGAATAAATATATCTCTGTTTAAAAAAAAAAACAAAAAAAAACCCTAATGACACTGAGTTAACTGGTCCTAGAGTCTGAAAAGACTTTTGGACCACTGAACAACTTCCCTCGGGGGCATGCTGATTTGGGATACCACGCAATATAGAAGTAAAAATAAAGCCAAAGATTCATCTGCAATTCTTACATTTCTGCTCGCCATAGAAAGTCACCCCTCCAGCAATCTCAGACTGCATGTGCAATCTTCCAGCAAATCCTCACTTTCAGCTTTATTATTTCCGCTCTGATACGTGTAGCGTGGTAGTTGCTTAATAAAATGAATCCTCAAAAATACAACTTGCTGAATTGTGCACTTAGTGTAAATAATAATGGAGGTAAGTATTTTGTTTTACCAATTAGGGTGTTGGGTAGGAGAGGGGTATTTAGATTCCCCTTTTTAGTGATCTAGTGGTGTCTGTTAGGGAGCATGTATATTCGTTTCATGGAGCCTGATGACTAGAAGAAGAGTGCATGGCAGTAAAGCGAAAATATTACCAAAGAATAGGCTGCTTTGTGGTAACTCAGTGAATCAGATCTTGGTGCTAGTATATATGTTCACTTTCCTTTAATGCCTACAGATAAATGTTATCTCTTTAACCTCCAACAGTTCCTAGGAGCAAAAGTCTGCAGTAGATTTTAGTATATACTGGAACTGGCATTAACAAATGAAACATGTTGTTTTTCAGGTTGGGTTCGGCCTAGACCATGTGTCTCGTGATGAGATCAGAGAAGAAGATCTTGATGATTTATATGATAGTCTTGAAATGTTTAATCCGAGTGACAGTTGCCCGGAATTAGAGGAAAGTGAAAGTGTGCTGAGTACTCCAAAACCAAAGCTTAGGTAAGGTCAATGTCTGCTGTCCTAGTAACGTTCTTGTACCAAATTGGTGCTTATCTTTCCTTATCCTGTAGGTAGACAGATAAGTAGGTTATGGTTCGGGTATATTTGTAGGAATAAATCACAGCTACTGGATTTACTGTTTTTATTTTCTTTAAGGTTTTTCGTTAGTCATCCAACTAGCTTTCTTCATTCAGAGTGACTTGTCCAATCAGCGCGCTCGGATCCGCTCGAGTCCCTTCGTCCAGGAGCAGGTCTAATGCAAGCGGATCCGAGCTCGCTGCGGCTGCATCCCCTGCCACCCTTTAACAGGGAGCGCGCCTGCGCCGGCCATTCTCAAGGGCACGCACCCTGCTAAAAAGATAGTGGAGATGAACGACGTTGAGTTTTCAGGCGACCTGGAGGGTTTCACACAGCGGGGCACCCCGGGGGAGCGAGTATGCCTGCCCTGGAGTCTCATAGAATCCAGGGTGGATTTTGGTCCACTGTAGCATCAACAGCAGCTACTGGCAACAACCGGTTCAACATTGTGTATGAAATGCAGTGACCATTGCCCAGACAGATATATATTGAAGCTGACTGAATTAAAAGGTATGAAAGAATCTTGGACCACCCAACCTGTCAGTGCTGGTCCAACTGACCCGCATTATCAGATCCCAGATTCAACCGTTAACCAATATTTAGCACTGGACCTCCAGGTCGGTTACCGGACCTCACCCACCTCCAACCTTCCCATCACCCCCCCTTCCCATAAGTGGAGAGTTCTCTCAACCCAACCCCTGGAAACAACCTGGTTACGCGTTAGCGCCTTACAAATTGTTTACATGTATCCTTATGAGTAGCAGCGGCACGGCTCTGATAAAGTATCCGTTAATCAAAAAGTTATGTTGAATGGGCCAAGCATCATTGTAAACAAGTTATTCCTTATGTCATGTTGTTGAGTTGTGAACTTTGTACAATGTTCCCTAACCCCCCCTCCTCCTTTTGCCCTCTGTATCCCCCCCTTCTCTCTCCCTCCCACTTGTTGTATTTTACCTTCGAAAATCAATAAAATCTGATTATACTAAAAGGTATGAAAGAAACAATTTATGTGAAAATTAGAAAGTCAAGCTTGAATAAAGGGGGCTGTGACGCTTATTGTGTCGGACTCAGAAAGAAGTGACAACACCTGCGGTAGCTACTAGCGCCTTAGAACTCCAGTTATGCTAATGTAATCCAATAATTTATCTTGTTTTTGCAAGGCAGAGGATTTTAATTAGAGTAATACTTTATTGCTGCCAGATTCCTGAACATGTTACTCTGAGCGGAGAAAACCAGTCAGATGAAGAAAATTAAAACTGCAATTCCAGTTGTCTTGGATTTATTCCTACACGTAAACCATGACCTGGATGAATGAGAACCTTCACAGACATTATGGGTATTTGTGGCTCGTAAACTAGGGATTGAGCATGGAAGAAACCTCCACCCCCTCTCTATATACCGTCAATCCCTACAGATGAAGTGCTTTATTTCACGGTCTCATAGCAGAGGGACATTCTGTCTGCAGGCAGCATAGACTAAAAACATTTTATCTATTTTTTTTCCCCCTGTAAAATTCTGTTACAAAATGGCAGCCATAGACCCCCTGTTTGTACTTCAAAGCATTCACATTTAACATTGTCCATCTGAGTGACTGGCTGAGTGGTTGTCGGGTTCAAAGGATTACCATCCTAAAGCGGCCAAGGAGCATTTATATTAGACCACACTACTGGGGAAGAAGTCCGTAATTTGCCTTTCCTTATTGGTTGCCTGTTGAGTACATATGAGGTTGGGGTCTTCCTTTGGTGGACCACCCATGTTGGTTCTCAGTGAAAATGCACCACACAGTGCATTTGGACCTGCTTTTATGTATCTGGGACACTCTTTTCAGGCCTGGTTTAGGAATATATGAGCTTATTCTATGTGTGCCTTTTTATGTCACAGGCAATTGTACAAATGCAGACATATAACCATTCCTAGAGAGCACTTTGCTCTCTATATGATTTCTGTACATACACATATAGGCCTTGAGTAAGTAAAAGTTGAAAATAATTCTCATGATTGTGAGAATTTCACTCTAGGAGAAAAAAGTAGGAGAAAAAAGTATGAGAACTTAATTGATTCTGAATCAGCAGCTTGGAAGATAATAAAAGTAAACTATACTTTTTTACTCCCAAGTAGTGATCTTTAACACTGTAACACTGTAGTAAAAAGTGCCATTGACTACTTGTTGTTATTTGGCAAGAGCTTCTTTCCCTATATCCAGTCCAGATCGTCCCAGTGATGGCATGTGGGTATTCCGCCCCCAGGGGGTGCTCGACTGCAAGATCAAAAGATGTTGCTCCTCCCGGCCCCCTATAAAGGCAGGTGTCCCTCTATCATTCCCCAGTGTTTATCTTGCAGTCTGCTGAAGATCGTTGGATACTCTCTCTTGGATTTTGGCAGCAGAGCGGGGCTATCTAGCCCGTCGGCTGCTGCGGGCCCTATTTCCACTGATCCTGTTAGACCCACTTCTGCCTCCCAGCCGCTGGCTGCTTCGGGATTGTGACGGTAGGGAGAACGCCGGGGTCAGGCGTTCGGCAGAGCTAGGCTCTGGGCTGCAGACCCTGATTTAAGGGTAGCCGGCCATAGGCTTATGGTGAGCCTAATTGGGGGGGGGGGGAACCACTTACTAGGACTATGTTTGTCTGTATGCACCCTCCCTGCCCACAAGCTTTATTATATGTGTGCTGTTTTTTTGTGACTTGCGCTGTTCCTTGCTGGCTTTGCTGCCCTGGAGCCTTTATGCTTACCTCCCTCGTGGTTCCTCACGGGCCTTGCGTTCTTCCTCCCTCCATCTTGACTCAGTCACATACGCTGTAATGGGGGGGGGGGGGGGAGGACGGGGGGGCGCCGCTTGCGCTGTGTCCGGGTCCGTGGCCATGACTCGGGTGGAAGGGCCTGGATAGGCTAATGGCCGCGCTGGTGATGATGGGCTGGCGCACGTTTACGCGCGGCCGGGGGGGCGGAGCCATACCATGACGCGTTACGCTTCATCGCGACGCAGCCCGCCCCTTGAGGAACAAGCTAGAAGCTGGCCTGCGTGTGTGCCTGTGCCTGTCCCTGTTCCACTGTTCTGCTGCCTGAGTCGCATCTTGAGACCTGTCGGTGTCGTGAGTCCCTCTTTTGAATGATTATATTGCTTATCATACATATCGCTGTATAGGAGTCTGATGGCCCTTTTCTTTTTTTTATCTTGCATAGGTTGTGGGCTTAGTGGTTGAGGGTTGTGGTTCCTCCGGGTCCCCCTTCCTTTTAAGAGGGATCATATAGGTTTGGGCCGTTAGTTCCTTGTAACCTTTGCAATTGACAATTATTAATCACTATAATGGAGGCATCTGGGGATAGTGAGCTGGGGGCCCCATCTCGGCGGGTGAAGCTCTGTCCCTTGTGCAGTACGAATCCTCTGGGCGGATTCAGCACTGTTTGTACCACTTGCGCCAGGGGCATCATTTTGGACCATGACCGGGCGTTCGTCCCCCCCCCCCCTAGCCCTTCACTGCCTGCGGCCTTTCCGGTCCCTCCACTGCTGCACTCAGCCCTCAGCGAGGGGGAAGCCAGCAGGGGGTCCCATGTTGATTTGGCGCATAGGGTGGCCAATTTTTAGAGGCAGATCTTGCGAACGGCTCCTAAAAAGGCCACGAGTAAGAAACGGCACATCGAGCCCGGTTACTCGGATAATGACGACCTTTTTGATGATCTGGGCTCTGTGGAGGAAGTTGAGTTGCCAGATGATTCCCGTTCCACTGCGGATTATTCTGCTGGCGATGAAAGTTTGTCTGTTTCTCCTCGGATGAGGATGCGTGGCTCCCTGATGATACGGAGCAGTTGCTTACCTCAGTGTTTAAGACTTTACACATTGTTCCTCCCAGAGCGGCTAAGAGGAAGTAAGGTGATTTCTTTAGGCCCGAGACAGAGAAGAGCAGGCCCATTTTTCTAATATGATTTTCTAATATGATTTTCAAGGAATGGGAAAGGCATAACAAGCTGCCGTCCGTGCCCAAGGGCCTAGATAGGCGGTATCCCTTCCCTGAGGAGTTGGTTCGGTCATGGTCTCGTCCTCCCGAGGTGGATTCCCCAGTGTCGGGGTTGTCGAACACTACTGTTATGCCATCACCTGATACCGCTTTCTTACGTGACCCGGCTGACAAGCGCATGGATCAGCTGGTCTGTCATGCCTTCACCTTTGCTGGTGCCTTGTTTCGTCCTGTGTGTGCCGCGGCTATTGTCTCTCAGGATAGAGCTAAGGCTCGCAACCTGGCGGAGGAGTATAAAGACCTCAAGGTCTGCGTGGATTTCATTGCCTTTGTTGTCTCTGCCATGGACGATGGTGTCAGGCTTGGTGCCAGGATTTTGGCCCTGCTTGTTGCACTTCGCCGCTCGCTCTGGTTGCGGCAATGGTCGGCTGATGCCGCGGCCAAGAAGTTGCTTACGAGTATCCCCTTCATGGGGCACAGGTTGTTTGGGGAGCGGCTGGACCTCCTGGTCAAGGAGCCTGCTCGGCCTTTTCGGAACTTCTCTGCCTATCGCTCCTTTCGAGGAGGAAGGGCTCTTCATTTTCAGGTGGCCGCAGAGATACCTGGGGTAGAGGTAGGTCCCGCGACCGACCCAATCCCGCTTGGGGAGCCAGGTCCAAGCCCCCTGCCAAGTCCCCTCAGGCATGTGGGGGCGCCCTCACCCATCTGGGTGGGGGGACGGCTTCTACTGTTTGCTCAGATTTGGAGACGGCACGTCTTGGATCGGTGGATCCAGGAGGTAGTGTCCTCCGGTTACAAGATAGAGCTGGCAGTCAGGCCGCCCACCAAATTTCTTCAGTCTCGGATATCCCAAAACCCATTGAAGGCACAGGGCTTGAGAATGGCCGTGCAACACCGCCTGCGGTTAGGTGTGATTTGCCCTGTACCTCGTCAGGAACAGGGTCAAAGTTTTTACTCCAACCTGTTCACGGTTCCCAAGAAGGACGGAACTTTAAGATCTATCCTGGACCTGAAGGGTCTCAACAGGTTTGTAAGAGTCAGACATTTCCGCATGGAAACCTTACGGTCAGCGGTGAGCTCGACTTCATGACCACGGTGGACATCAGGGATGCTTATCTGCACATCCCGATATTCCAGGAGCATCAGAAGTTCCTGAGGTTTGCTCTGGAGGATCAGCATTACCAGTTTGTGGCACTTTCATTCGGGATATCCTCAGCCCCCCGTGTCTTCACCAAGGTGCAGGTGGCATCATTGCTATCCTGAGGAACCAGAGCATTCATTTGCTGCCCTATCTGGACGACTTGCTGATTGCGGCCCAGTCCCTGCAGCAGGCCGAGAGCGATACTCGGACGGTGTTGTCAACCCTGGAGGCCTTCGGCTGGGTAGTCAATTACCCCAAGTCTTTTATCACTCCCTCAGTGAGATCCTTCCTGGGAATGACGATAGACGCCGCTCAGGTAAAGGTCTTTCTGCCATAGCAGAAGGTTTCGGGTCTCCAGACCCATGTGGAGGCCTTGCTGTCCTGTCAGCGGTCGTCGATACGTCTGGGGATGAGATTGGTGGGCCTAATGGTGTCATGCTTGGAGGCGGTGCCCTTCGCCCAGTTCCACATGAGACCTCTTCAATTGAACCTGCTAACCGGCTGGAACCGGATGCAGGGGTCGCTGGAACAGGAATTTTCGCTATCTACCCTGGCCAGACAGTCCCTCTTGTGGTGGTTAGACTCCAGAAGGAACCTGCTGGTGGGCAAGTCCTTTCTGACTCCCCGTTGGGAGATCGTTAACACGGATGCCAGTCTGAACACCCGGAAGGTGCTTGATAAAAAAAAATCCAGCGCCTGCGCACTGTATGCTGTTCCCTCAGCCTGTTCTGTGTAGGAGAGCGATCCAGGCGATGCGGGGACCAGCTATGGGCAGAGATCAGTTGTTACTGCCACTCGCGCTGTAATAGAGGAGCCTGGGCAGGTGCACCTCCATCTGTCGGAGATCATCTTCCAAGTTGGCAGAGCAGGAAGCATCATTGACATCCTGATCCTTGTAGTGAGGATATCATTGGAAGTAGAAAGCCATTGCCTCCCCTGGATCTGAGTTGCGTATTGTCTGTGGGCCTTTTTTTCCCTTGTGTCCATGTATTTCTCTGAAGGGGTTTAGATCTGCTTTAGGGTTTTGTTATAGTGATATAGAGGAGACAGAATCTGTACCATGATGTATCTATGTCTGGATCCCAGGGGTCCAAGCCTACCTGGAGTTATGCTGTCTGAAGCTGACCAGCGAATTTAACCCGGACCAACAGCCTGGCACAGTTGTAAAAGAAAGGTGGCAGCCATTTTGGAGCTTCCTCTCCCAGCATCTCGGCCAATGCTGCTGCCTGGATTCAACTGACATAACTGACAATGCACAGTAAAAGGAAGCCCAGCAGCACTTTCTGTTTGTAGGTGGCCTGCAAATGCATGAGCCGCCATTTTGTTTCTAGAATTTCCTACAGCAGGAGTTAGAAAAGGGTAAATTAATTTGAGGTTAACCTGCTTTAAATTCTCTAGAGCTACCCTTGAATCTTCTTATCTTATCTTAGCTTTTCTTATTCATATTGTGTAAAATAGCCCGTTTAGGCGTTCATTATGAATTTGGTATCTTAAAGCTGTCACTTTAGTCTATATTCTTGTATTATTATTGCTATATAATTACAGTTTCTTTATAATTTCTCATCTTTTCTGTTCCGGGGCACCATCAGTAGCAACGCATAGGTTAATCTCAGCTGTAGATGGGGACTGCAAGATAGAAAAAAAACGAACTCCTCCCGGCCTATATAGGGCAGGCTGTGCCATGATCTCCTCAGTTATTTTCTTGCAGTTGCAATGGACTGTGAAGATGTCTGGATTTGTTTTGTTTTGAACACAGTGCTGACTGGGAGCAGGGGCTCCCTGCAGAGTGAGGGGAGCGCACATGGGTCCAGGTAAACGTGCTGGTGCTCGTCCAGCTGAGTCTGAGCCCCGAAGATCAGGACCCTATTGCAGCATCTGTGGACCATGCATGGTGGCCCTGCTGTGTGCCTCCCACTGAGCCCTGTTCCCTCTACCCCCTGGGTCATCCGTCCCCATGGCTCCATGACGCCCTGTGGGAGACATGCTTCCCCGGGGCTGCTGGGGGGGGGGGCTGAACTAAGGACTGGACTCCCTACTATCATGCTATCAAAGTGTTTGGTCCTTGCTAATAGGCAGCCATGCTGGTTAGAGCTCATTCAGAGCTCAAGTGCCAACGTTCGGTTGGGGCAGGCGCCCTCGTCATGCAGCCTGCCGATTGGCTAATTTTGTAAGGGGACAGGCCGGCCATGTCTGTGATGCAGATGGGGGTGTGGCTTTAGGGGGCCTCACAGTGGAGGACAGGAGGAGGGTTGGGGGGGCTGCAGCTCTGCCCCATTCTCATCACTAGCAGCACAAGGCACCGGATCGTTGTGTAGCAGCTCCTGCACTGCTTCCTGATTCTCCTGAGCTGAGGATAGACTCCAGCGCGGCGGCCCTCCCCCAATGTTCCCAGGTCAGGTAGAGCTTTTTGACTTATACAGATTCTTTCTGAATCTGACATTGTTCATGTTGTTGCAGTGTGAGTGTCCAGAGGCTGCTGCATCCTTGGCTGGGGGGTTGATCTCCGCTACAGGGAGGTGCTTTTCTGGTAGTGTGGGCAGGTCTGTTTATCTGTTGAAGCTCTGATGCATGGCACCCTGGAATCTGTCAATCTCGCCTGCCGTGTGGCGGCCCATCACTGTGCCCTCCCCCCCCCCCCCCCCCTCGCAATGGCAAGAGTGTGACCAATGCAGGAGGGTCTGGCTGTGATGCACACACTCCCGTCGCTCTCATTGGGTGGTCAGTCCCGTGTGGGGGGGGGGGGGGGCACCTGGGTTGGCACAAAGGGAGGCAGTGTGCATCAGATTTCCTGAGACAGTAGCAAGGTGAAGGTGCTACGGAACGCGTGAACTTGGTACGTTGGGGGACCCTGCCTTTTATATACCATCCTTAATTATCCAATTAATAGTTTTTTGCTCTTTGCAATCAGCACTTTACACTTACGCACTGATAATTTGATCAGCTTGTCTTTTTAATCCTTGTATTGCACTTTGCTATTTGATTATTTATCTAAGTTTCTTTACACAGTTATTGTTTTGCATTGCACTTTGTCGCTTTCGTATTAATGTGGGAGTTTCCATCTGTACTCAGTTGTAGCTCAGACAGTTTTATGCCCCCAACCTTTTATGTGTTTTTGTAGTCTTTGTGATGTTTTTATACTGATTTTGATGAATTGCAATAAAATGTATATTTGATTACTTATTGTTATGGTGCAGTCACCTTGCGTTGGCACTTTACAGATGTAACTTTTTTTCAGCCACTTTTCATTATCTGTAATCCTTTAGCCAGAGCAGGCTCGCACACCATTACTCATTTAGGTACTGCCCACCCAGTTTTTCTAGTTGCCTCACTCCAAATTATGATTATATGTATATGATTATACAAAACCTCTTTTAAATTCTAGGGCCAGCCCCTTGCCTTCTCCACCTACCTGGCTGCCTTGCCGATTTCTGGGCTGATGCGCTCTCCCGCCCCCAGCCATTCAGATAGGAAAAGGGCAGACGCGCTCCAGAGTCTGGTTTGTGGCCACTCTTGATTGCTGTAAATAGAGCTGATTGCCCCCCCACCCAATTCAGTAAAAACCTGCCCAAGCTGCCATTCCAGGGTGCCACTTGGAGTTTTGATCCTGTCAGTAAGAGATATGAAACCAAAATGAATTTGGAGTAGGGGTGGAAAGTGGAGGAGAGCAGGTGGATCCGGGAAGCAGTAGTATTGTCTTGTAATTCAAAGGGTACCCCCCAATCAAAAAGAACAATATGGTGCTTCTTTGCCCTTCACCAACAAGATACAGTGGACTTTTCCTGAAGTCTTTAAGTGGCCTCAGGTTCCCCTTCATTGCTATACAGACATGTGTCGGGTTGCAGGTTGTTCTCTGGAAGGGTATTATCACTTGTTCTGCATGCTTTGAACTAGGCTTCCCCTGACAGTACTTTGGGTGTATGAAGTTGTGGTTCAGTTATCTTTAGTGTTTCATCACCTTATTTGCACACATCATATACCCCCGTCATAACAGATCTTCTTTTTCTTGTTTAGACCATTCTTTGAAGGGGTTTCCCAGTCCAGTTCTCAAACAGAAATTGGAAGCCTTAACAGCAAAGGAAGTCAAGGAAGAGATATCAGCAGTCCTGTGAGTATTGGAGAGGTGGTAAAGATGCTGTAATAAATGTCTGCAAAGTTTCTTTAAAGCCTAACTCCAGGCCGAAATGTGGTGTTTTGTTCCCCTAATATCCTCTAGGACAGCTAGCCGAGTATGACCTCTTACCTATAAGAGGAAACACAAACTGCACAACATTAAAACCCCGTCCCTTCTTCCCAGGCCTCAGAGTCTTCCAGGAAACAGACTGGATGTTATAATTTTTTGTTTTTACTTGGGAGAATGGCGGACCCGGACTCCTCTTCTCTCCTTGGCAGAACTGCATTTGTGCTCCGGATTATCCCGCAGACACCTTACTGCTAATCAATGTAGCTAAATAAACTCCAGTGGACTGAAAGTGCAAATGCGGGTGCTCTCCTTAGCATCTTCACGGCCCCCAAATCTGAGAGGATGGCTGCATCAGCAAACCCAGCTGGTTAAATACCCCAGGAACAGGAAATGAAAGAGAAAGAGATGAGTGGGTAATGGCTGCACTGGGGCAGAGGGACAACAAGGCCCAGCACAAACACCATAGAAAAAGATGAAGCAGTGAGCTAGGTGAATGAAGAGAGAGCGCAGCGTGCATGTAGCCGGGTGGAGTCCCAGCAAGGAAAGAAACAGAGGGATTTATAAAGCCGGCTTGGGATCGGTCTGACAGCGCTAACTACTGCTATTAGGTGTAAACCTATGTATATAATTTAAAACTAAATTAATTGGATCCAATAGTGCAAATGTCAACACATTTGGCCATGTATGTGGCATATATCAAGGCTGATTTACATTAATAATAATCAATAATGAGTTATGACTCAGAAAGCTTAATATATACAGATAATGAATTATGTATTAAAGCTAACCTATAAGCTTTAATGCTTAATCAATCAAATACTGTGTCAATATCATCAATAATCATGAGTATTAATAAATAAATTATGACAAAACTAAAAAAGTGAAAGTAATGAATTAATATAACTCTAACTAACCAAGAGTGTGTTGAGGCAAATGATGGATTCATGTTTAGATGCTGCTCTTGAATCTACCACCAAGCACTGTATTTAGGAGGAACCTACTAAAGGTTAGTGCTTAAATAAAAAATGGGTTAAGTGTCAATGCAAAAGTGTGTGTGTGTGTGTGTGTGTGTGTATATATATATATATATATATATATATATATATATATATATATATATATATATATATATATATATATATATATATATATATTCCAATGAGAGCCGCCGTTTATTACTACATAATTCGGCAGTCAGGTCTCATTGTTTTACCTCTCCCTGCTTTGGGATGCCCCGGGGGCACTGGACAGAACCCGGGAAAGTCGAATTTGCTTTTAACCCTTTGAGTGCCGGCCTACCGAGATTTTTTGTCACAATCTGTTGCCAGACGACTTTTCACGTTTTTGCGCTACACGTGTGCAACCTTGATTTTTGAAGGGATTTCCAGGGATTTCGCTGAAAATTATATATTGTTTTTTTCAGCAGAGTCTGGGCTTCAACATGAAATGTCTTGTTTGGCCTTTTTTTAGTGTATTCTCAATACTTTTGGGTGAAATATGTGCAAAAAAATGAAAAAAACCAATTTTTTACAATTTGTAGTGTTTTTTTGTAATAAAAAATGTAAGTTTGTTAATAAAATATTATTGCGTGTGAAAGCCCTATTTCTCCCGGTTACAATGGTGCAACATATGTATAGGTATACCCCCTTTCCTGAAACAGCAGTTTAGGAGATTCCAGATAGGATACAACTATGCAATATGATTGCATAGTTGTAAGGGGTTAATAAAAAAAAAAAAATGACATAGGGTTCCCCCTCCCGGGGGGGGGACCTAATTTCTTTTTTGGAATTCTAAGGGTTAAAAACCCTTAAAATCCCCCCCAAAAAATGACATAGGGTCCCCCTTACCCAGCATTACTGACCCGGACCAGCTATGGGGGCTTGTAGAACAGGGCGCAGGGGCCAGCGTTGGTGACCCCTGGCCCTGCAGGCTACTAGCCCACATAGCCACGTGGCCCGGGCCCTTCTGCCCCCCCCGGCCGTTGGGGAGGCAGGTAATGGGGGGCTGGGGGTTATGGCAAGTCACCCGCTTGCCGCAGGTGACCTGCCATACCCAGAGCCTTGTGAACTGGTATAAGGGGTCTCATGGACCCCTTACCAGTTCACAAAGGGTTAAGTTAAAAAAACGACACCAGACAAATATTTTATTATTCTATTTTCACTTATATTTACCTCCCATCCAGTGTCCCACGCTGCTGCAGATGACAGTTGTCGGTAGTGATCCGATCGCTGCTGACAACTGACAGATCGGAGCCTGGGTGCCAGTAACCCGAGGAGCGGGATGACGTCATCAAGTGGGCAGGGTTAGGGCGGGGCTAGGGGTGGGCCATCGCCGGCCGAAGAGGATGGTGATGGCCCGTTTCTGGGCCCTCACAAGCTGCGTGGAAAGCCCAGGGGGGGGATCGGAGCCCCCCCCCCTGGTGAAGAGAAGACCCGGGGAGAGCCATCGCGCTGCGAGGTGAGTAAATGTCATTTACTGTTTTGTTTTTTTTTCAGATGTCGGCGCCGACGGGGGCGGGCTATTCCGGGCCCCCTCCTGAAGATCAGAGGCCTGGGGGCGGAAATCTAACAGCGGATTCTTGTACAGAGGGGTAAGGTAAGTCTGTATGTTTTTTACTTTTTGTTTTATGGGCCTCTAAAGTCAGCTACGTGACTCTCACGTAGCTGGCACTTAAGGGTTGGAGAGGCAGCTACGTGAGAGTCACGTAGCTGGCACTAGAAGGGTTAAGCAGAACAAAACACACCAGCGGTCATCTGGAATTTAAAAGTTTCCAGGACTGGCTTCCCCTAGCTACTCCTCTGCCCCAGGGCATTATGAATCGTGATGTGTGAAACCCCCCAGGTTGCCAGTAATCACCTACCTTACCCCTTACCCCAGTCCAACGGCGCATGCGCTTACTCTTGTCCAATGGGAGCCTTCTGCTAGGACTACTTCATTCGTCAGGCAGCTTCTGCATCACCGGCATTGTGTGCTTGCCAAAAGAGGTAAACACAGCATTGGCTGAGTGCCTGCGCCGTTGGAACACAGAAAAGGTAAGTTATTCAGGGCCTTCTGGGGGGTTTCACACAGCAGGGCATTACAAATCAGGATGTCACTGGGGAATGGAACAAAATGGTTTTGTTTCACTTTTGACACCTATACTGTGTGTTATATTAATAAACAACTATCCCCTTTACAGCCACTAATACACTGCTGTCTGTAACCCCATTTGGGCGACCTCCCTCATTGTACAGTGTGGTCACTGCATTCCCAAAGCTTGGTCAAATACTCTATACAGGTGTCCTTACAACCGATAGGTTATGTCCAGCACAAAATATGCAGTTGTCAATCCAGTGACCTGAAAATTGCAGAAAATTTAGTTATGGTGATGTAAAATGTTGGGTTTTTTTTTCAGGGGGATGTTTCTGTTGAAGTAAAAATGGCTCATCAGGAAGAGACTATGGACACAGAAAGTCAGGTATAAATAACACGGTAATGTTTGATCAATACATTTTCGTTTTTAGATCACTCGGTGATGAGCAGCTCACTTCTATTGCTTTTCTTAAACCTTTTCTACACATTGGTCTTTGCTTCAGTGCTCGGAGATTAGGCCTTTTCCATTATGCAGTTGGCATCATTGTTCTTTTTCCTTCCTGCGTAGTGACATCTGTGTCTCCTCTCTAAACACACGCGACAAACTCTGGCCCGCGGGCCAATTCTGGCCTACCATGTCCTCTTATTCGGCCAGTGAGGCCTGTCAACCCCTTCCCACGCTGTTATATATGAGTGACAGGGCGGGGGCAGTTGCATGGCCACACACTTGTCGCCCAGCGGCACTTAGTCCCTGAGAGGCTAGTTAAAGCGGACCAAAACCACATTTCTAGCTAGCATTCCCTAAATTGCTCCCCCCCCCCTAAAGGAGTACCTTTTGGCAATTTCCCCTGCTCCTGCATTACTCTGCTCTCTGCTAATGCTGCTTGTTTTAGCTGTAAAGTCCACACCTCCTCTATTCATTGCCACTGTAGTAAGTGTCAATGGTTTCATTGCCGCACCTATGCAATGACTGATTAGTCTGCAATCTTATAGAGAGAAACAAAAAACATTGGTGTTCCAGGACAATTCTTTAGGTGAAAATATAATTTCTAGGTCTACACCCTAAGAAGGCAGTATTGGCAGGGGCACTGGACACATTTTTTTCACATGCTCAGAGGGTTTTGGTCCGCTATAACAAGCCGCTTTCCCCCGGCGGCGGATCGTACTACCATATTGCAGCCTGGCATATTTGCAGAGGGGGCTTTGATGTAAAACCTTGCCCCTATAATGATGCAAGTTCCTCCCCCAGTGGTTGTCAAATGCAACTGCCAACCAGGCTGGCTGCTGTCTCCCACTAGGCATGATTATGTCAAGTTGGCTCAGCCCATCGGAACTGATGATCTCATCATTGAAAGTGGCATTAAAGAGCACCAACAATGTATCTGGCTAACAAGAGTCTAAACTTCAGGTTTGGTCAATTAAAGTGGACCAAAAGTGGGCCTGGAGAGTAAAAGAATCCAGGGTCACCTGATCTTCACTACCCGGGGCATCCCAAATCGCTGTTTGAAACCTTACCTGATCACCAATCCAGTGGTTGCGCTCTGCTATTATACCTGTAGCTTAGCGAATGCCCACGCCTGTCATTTGTGCAATGCTGGCACGGACATGCCAGGTCAAGCATAGGGATGTGGCTGACAGTACACTTTGCTTAATTTGGCCCTTAGCCGACTAGAGCTCTCTTCGGCTCAGAGTAAGAAAAGCGTTGATTGGCTGCGCGTGTGCTCCATTGGATAAATAAATATCAAGGCTGGCCTGCGACTCTGTCCAAGTTTTTAATTTTGGCCCACTTTGTATTTGAGTTTGACAATACATCCTGAAGTGATGACTAAACACCCTTATCAAGCTATGTATAGACACTGCTGGGCTGGGCTACCATGTATATAATAAGGTTGTTCATTATAGTAGTGCATGTCTTCATCTAATTCTGAATCACCCCTTAGATTTAGTGCCATTCACTTCCATGGTCTGTCTAGGGGTAGAGTCAGCACCTTGTGTAAAAAGAGCACTTCTATTTTATTTTTTAACCTAATGTGAGTTTTTTTTGTTTTTTGTTTAAATAGTGCGATCATAAACCAGTAGCAAAACAACTCTTGGGTAATTTATAAAATGTGATAATAATAAAAGCCAATTCTCTTTCTTTTTTGTTAAGGATATCTGCCTGGATATCTCGCAAGATGCAGATACACTTTCTGATACTCTAACCTTCCCTGTGCCTGAAAAGTCTAAGTCTGTAAAAAGTCCCAAGTGAGTCGATAACCATGTTTTAAATGTAAATGCATGGTCAGATGAAATGCCTATTATAACATATTTTGTATTGTGTATTTCCCCAGCATAACTCCTCAAAGTAGAAGAAGTCCCTGTACTAAGGAAAAACTTCCTAATAAAGGACTGTCAGAAAGAACACAGAGTACAGAGAGTGAGAGAGGAACGGACATGGGACAGAACGTACAGGTATGTTTCTAAGTGGTCAACCTTATTTTTGTTTTACTTGGGGTTTGTTTAGCTTAAAACAGAACAAAACCCAATGCGGGAGTCCATCGCTGACCATTTCCTTGCCCCTGTGTGACAAACCCCCGTGACGCTACAAAAACACACCTTCCTAGCTCCCTCGCCAATATATTTATCGGGCGGCCGTGTTCCCAGCATCTTTTGCTGGTGCACAAACGCTCCTGTCCCCAGCCTTTCTGATAGGCTCGGGGCGAGAGCGCACCTGCTGCTGGGGATGCACCCGCTTGTACTCCCGATTGACATAAACAGAGAGAACTTACATCCTGTGTGGAGGCTTAGTCCACATTTTAGCCACCCCATGTACGAACAAAAGAATTCTCTGACCACAAGTTGACCTAATTTACATTATATAATTAAAAAATCCTTTATACGCCCTGAGCTATTGTGTCTGCCCCACCTCAGCCAAATTGTGACCAAATTAGCATCATATGGGCCAAATTACTATCTAAGCTATCCAAACTATCCAAAATACTATAAGTTAATTATTTTAAACTTCTGTCTCTAGTATTTTTATTTTATGTGGATACTCTGTTCCGCTAAGGCTATAGAATTATAGTGACAGATCCTGGAAAGGAGTAGAAATGGGCTTCAGTGTAATAAAGCTTTTGTATTGTATGACCAGAGGGAATCAATGGTTTACCACTACATGGTACAGGGTAGGATTTTGGCCTAAAACATATTATTCTAAGTATGTCACACACCCCGCTTCAAGATATTCATAACGTGTGGGTATACTGACCTGAAGAGGGCGATCTGCAGAGATGATTGGAGGAAAGAAAGCCCCTCCCAGTCCATAAATACCTGGGACCTCCCACTCATTACCCAGTCTTCATCTCTGCAGACGGCGAGCAAGCAGCAGATGATGTCTCCTCCTTGCACAGGGGGATTTTCAGGTAGCCGGGTCTACTCCCGGCCAATATTTTTTTATTTCCGTTCGGACTCTTTATTTCCCTTATGAATACTATATATATATTTGAATGCCTCCCAGTCTTGACTGCTGTCCGAGCGAGGGTATACTAGCACCACAGGTGCTCAGGAGCTATGCTCCGCCGCGAGACCCTATAAAGAGGGTAGGCGGTTATACCGGGTTGGTGACCCCGGTTTGGGATGCCCTGTCCATGAGAATAATTTTTTCCCCTAATTGGCTATCCCCACATTATTAGCTTGTTCGGGGGCCCTCTCCTCTGATTTTGGTGTTTTCCATGACGTGGGGGGTCTAGAAGTAATCCTTCTATTTAATGTTTGCATTGTGTATTGTTTGTCTGTGGTATGAATGATTCATTTTTCTGTCACTTTTTTCCTTGCCAGACACCGCGGCCGCCATTGCCGCCGCGGTGCTGGTTTTTACCTCAGAAGAGCTGAGGGGAGGTTTTTCTCCCCTCACGCTCTTCTGTGTGGGGGCGGGGCAGGGCCTTCTGCGTGAGGCCGCGGCCCGCGCCCTTTATGTTCTGAGACTATTGTAGCGTGGCTCGAGCGGTGAGCGGCTCCGCATGCCTTGCGGGCCGCTACCGGCTGTTTTTTATTATGCGCCTGGTGCCGCGGGTGGGCGCGCGTGGTTTCACAATGGAGGGGAGCTTCCCCTCACGACTTAGCTGTGGGGGCGGGACCGCCCTCTCTAGTTCCCGGCTCTGCTGAGGAACTTGTTCCTCATGCCCGTTTGTGAGGGGGGGGCGGAGCCTTTCAGCGCACGGTCCGCGCTGGCCACGCCCCCCTTCTTCGTCTCCCGCTCTGCTCTGAGTTACCTCAGGCAGAGGACGCAGCGCTTCTGGCACCTGGAGGCTCCGTGAGTGGCCCTGCTGGCCTTTTTTCTTTACACACTTGATTATATATATATATATATATATATATATATATATATATATAGGGATTTGAGACTCATACTGTCTTTTCTGTGTTTTTTAGGCTGAATCTTCAGGGGTTTTTAGGCTTCTCCCGGTCCTAGGGTACCTGGGTACTTTTACTATTCTTTTTACAAATCCTCCCACTTGGACACTATAAGGGCATCCCGGGTTGCTTAATAGTGTAATTCCCTCACTCATAGCGACTTACTCAAGTTCACCTTATGGAGGCATCATTGGATTCCGGGCTTCCCTCGGGACAATCCCGGAAGTGCATGGGCTGTGGGGTATCCCTAACAGGGGATTATTTTTTCCTATGTATATCATGTGCACAGCAGACTATTACACGGCAGTCCGGACCCCAGGCTTCTGGGTCAGCGCCGCCAGCCTCATCCTCTCCCCCTCCCTTTTTGACCCGTGCCCCGTGTGATGTTGTCACGGGGGGGGCAGTCGCAATCTGATGTATGTGCCAGATTGGCCAGTATTGAAAAGTTTTTCTTCTGCGGTTGCCAAGAAAGCACCGGCTAAGAGGAAGCATTTATCACCGGTTAATCATTTTGAATATGATGATGATGCGGATGGCCTGGATTGGTCAGATTATTCCCCTCTTGAAGAAGGGGAGTTATGTGAGGATTCAGATATTTCTGATGATCAGCAAATTGTTGGCGCTGATTCCGATCAGAGGTCAGGGATTTCCTTGGACACTCCTAATGTTCTGACTCAGATGTTTGAGGTTCTGGCTATCTCGCCTCCGGCGGAGGTTCCTCAACAGCAAGGTGAGTTTTAAGACGAATCCAGGCCGCGCTTGGAATTTCCTAATCAAAAGCATTTTGATAATATTATTTCTAAGGTATGGGATCGGCCTGCCCGGCTCCCAGGCATTCCTCAGAGTTGGGATAAAAGATATCCTTTCCCAGTGGATACGGTTAAGCGCTGGGCGTCCCCCCCCCCCCCCCCCCCCGGTGGACGCCCCAATTTTAGGGTTATCCAACTCAGCCGTGTTGAATAGCCTTGATTGTTCCTCTCTTAAAGATGGTGAGGATAAACGCATTGACCAGATGGCTTGTCATGGTTTTGCCAGTGGGGCAGCCATACGGCCTGTTTGTGCCTCATCGCTGTTGGCGGTTGCTACCAGAAAGGTGGTCAGGAATTTGTTATCCTCGTCCGGTTTGAATCCGGACAGTGATGAATTTCGTGATCTAAAACAATGTGAGGTATTTTTGTCCTTCATAGTAGCCGCTTTGGATGATTCCTTGATGATGAGTAGTAGAGCCTCTGCTCTAATGGTTACTATCAGGCGTTCAATTTGGTTACGCCAGTGGGCGGCTGATTTTGGGACAAAAAGTCACTGACGGCTCTTCCCTTTGTTGGGTTACGGCTCTTTGGAGACAAATTGGACGCTGTAGCCAAGGGCGGAAGGCTACCTCAACGCAAGAAGCAACGACGCCCCTTTCGAGGAGCGGCTTCCTTCACCCCTTCATTTCGGGGATCTAGAGCGGGAAGAGGTTTCGCTTTCCCTTCTACAAGAGGAGATTCCTGGAATAGGGGCAGAGGACGTGCCCGTTCAGGATACAATTGGGGCTCTAAACCCAAACCCGCGGCCAAGCCCGCTCAACAATGAGGGGGCGCCCTCACCCGTGCGGGTGGGGGGACGGCTGCAACACTTCTCCCAGGTCTGGAATCGGGAGGTTTCGGACAAATGGATCCAGGAAGTGGTGTCTTCCGGCTACAAGCTGGAGTTCGAGTCCCGCGCCCCCCCCCCCGGGGTTCTTCAGGACTCGGGTGTCCCCGGATGCACTGGCTGCGCAGCAGCTCTGGGCGGCGGTATCAAGTCTTCTGGAAATGGCAGTCATTTGCCCAGTACCCCCATTAGACCGGGGTCGGGGTTTTTACTCAAATCTGTTCACGGTCCCCAAGAAGGATGGCTCCGTACTGGACCTAAAGATTCTCAACAGGTTTGTCAGGCTGCGAAAATTTCGCATGGAAACGTTGCGTTCGGCTATTCAATCTCTTCGTCAGGGGGACTTCATGACGTCCATAGACATCCAGGATGCTTACCTCCATGTTCCCATTTTTCCCGCGCACCAGAGGTTTCTGAGGTTCGCGGTGGAGGATCGGCACTTTCAGTTTGTGGCTCTTCCCTTCGGTCTCACCACAGCTCCAAGAGTTTTCACCAAGGTGCTTGCTGGGGTGATGGCTCTCCTCAGAGCGCAGGGGATTCGCATAGTGCCGTATCTGGACGACCTTCTCATCATGGCACCGTCATTCAGCCAGGCAGAATTGGACACCAGGACGGTGATATCCACTCTGGAGAGGTTCGGCTGGGTGATCAACTACCCCAAGTCCTCACTCCACCCGTCCAGGACAGTATCCTTTCTGGGAATGTCTCTGGATACAGATCAGGCCAGAGTGTTCCTGCCTCAGTCCAAGGTTCTTCTGATTCAGGAGTTGGTTCGGTCACTCATGTCTATTCCTCGACCGTCCATCCGACTAGGGATGAGACTGGTGGGTTTGATGGTGGCCTCCTTCGAGGCAGTCCCCTTTGCTCAGTTTCACACAAGGACACTACAGCTCCATCTGTTGTTGGTCTGGAACAGGTCTCCTCAGTCGCTGGATCAATTCTTTCAGATGTCCCCCCGGGTTCGCCGCTCGCTTCGGTGGTGGCTGAACTCAACCAACCTGCTGAGGGGCAGATCCTTTCGGACTCCTCAGTAGGAGATAGTCACCACGGATGCCAGCCTCTCAGGATGGGGGGGCTTTTGGAAGGATCTGCAAGTTCAGGGTTTGTGGGGTCCCCTGGAAGCTCACGAGCATATCAATGTTCTGGAATTAAGGGCCATCAGGTTGGTTCTTTGTCATTTGACTCATCAACTGCGAGGCTTGGCGTTCCAGGTCAGGTCGGACAATCGGACGGCGGTGGCCTACATCAATCACCAGGGAGGGAACCGCAGCATGAATGCTTTCAAGGAAGTGTCTCTGATTCTGGACTGGGCGGAGAGCCATGTCCCGTGCATCTCGGCAGTTTACATCCCGGGAGTGGAGAACATGGAAGCGGACTCTCTGAGCAGAATGTCAGTCCGCAAGGGGGAATGGTCTCTCAATCCCAAGGTCTTTCACTCAATTTGTCGCAGATGGGGGTCACCGGCGGTGGACCTATTTGCCTCCCGTCACAATCACAAACTTCCGGCATTTGTGTCTCTGGCGAAGGACCCTCTGGCTCTCGCAACGGATGCCATGTCTCTGAATTGGAGGGATCTGGGTTTTCTGTACCTGTTCCCTCCGTTTCCCATGGTGGCCAGAGTAGTGCGCAAGCTTGCTCTGGAGAGAGCACCAGCAATCCTGGTGGCTCCAAGGTGGCCAAGACAGGTCTGGTTCGCAGACGTGGTAAGGTTGGCAGAAGATCAGTTCGTTCTGCCCCTGCTGCCAGATCTACTTACACAGGGTCTTCTTCGTTACCCCAATTTACCAACGCTGGCTTTGACGGCGTGGCTGCTGAAACCTCCATCTTGAAGGAGGAAGGTCTTTCGGATGCTGTGATTCAGACTCTTATTAGTGCTAGGAAAAGGTCCTTATCGTCTGTGTATTATAGGACTTGGAGGTCTTATATTGACTGGTGTGAATCTAGAGCTTTCCCTTGTAGGGAATTCTCTATTTCTAGAATTTTGGAGTTTTTGCAACATGGTCTGGACCTGGGGCTCCAACTCAGTACTCTGAAGGGACAGGTGTCTGCCCTGGCGGTGTTTTTTCCAAAAGTCTTTTGCGCTTCATCCTTTGGTTAAGACTTTTTTCCAGGGGGCTAGACATGTGCGGCCTCTTAGGAAGCCTATGATTCCATTTTGGGATTTGAATTTGGTTCTTTCTGCTCTCCAGGGTCCCCCCTTTGAGCCTTTGCATGATATTCCTTTGTCTTCCCTTACGCAGAAGGTGGCCTTTTTGGTAGCTATCACTTCTGTTAGACGTGTTTCTGAGTTGGCGGCTCTATCTATTCACGCTCCGTATTTTGAAAGACATCAGGACAAAGTGGTTTTCCGTTTTAAGACGGATTTCCTTCCTAAGGTGGTTTCGTCCTTTCATTTAAATCAGGATATTGTTCTGCCCTCTCTGTGTCCTAATCCCAGCAATGACAAGGAGAGGGCCCTGCATTCTTTGGACGTGGTTTGTGTTGTGAAGTACTATTTGGTGGTAACTTCTGCCTTTCGCAAGACTGATGCATTTTTCGTGGTGCCATTTGGGCCTAAGCAGGGTCTAGCACCCACAAAGTCTACCATCAGCAGGTGGATTCGTCAGGCCATTGTCGGGGCCTATTCTGCTAAGGGGAGAGATCCTCCCTTTCGTGTTACTGCTCATTCTACTCGTGCGGTTGGGGCTTCCTGGGCTTTTCAGCACCAGGCCTCGGTTGAGCAAGTTTGCAAGGCCGCTACCTGGTCTTCTGTTCACACTTTTTCAAAGTTTTACAAGGTTGATGTTCGAGCCTCAGCGAATGCTGTTTTTGGCCGCAAAGTTCTGCAGGCTGCAGTAGTTTAAGTTGTGCTTTATGCCTTGTTTTGGATCCCCACCCTTTATGGACATTGCTATTGGATGTCCCACACGGTATGAATATCTTGAAGCGGGGTGTGTGACATACTTAGAATAATACCATTTTGTGAATACTCACCTTGTAAAATGGGTATTATAAGTATGTCACACACCCCGCTTCAACCCGCCCTTTTGTATTCTGGATCCTTCATTTTGTGAACTTTGCGTTGTTATGACTTATATTTGGCTCTTCCTGGTCCCTTACCTTACTGCTTTCTTTATACTGGGTAATGAGTGGGAGGTCCCAGGTATTTATGGACTGGGAGGGGCTTTCTTTCCTCCAATCATCTCTGCAGATCGCCCTCTTCAGGTCAGTATACCCACACGTTATGAATATCTTGAAGCGGGGTGTGTGACATACTTATAATACCCATTTTACAAGGTGAGTATTCACAAAATGGTATTATTGCTCCACAACATTAAAAGTGTCCCCCATGGGCCTTTCACCACTGAGCTTCTGTAGACTGAATATGCAGCACAACTACATGGGCCTCTGGACATGCACATGTAGAATTCTACACATTTTATAGGCAGGCATAGTCTAAAGCAGTTTTTTGCTGTTCAAATTTTTTGCTCTCCAAATTCTGGGGACCGTTCTTATTTTTGTCATGGTATGTATATTTGCAGTTTTTCGAGCTACATGCTCTCTAGTCTTTGTTGTCCATTTACTTCCTGCTTAGCTGCTCCGCTGGTTCATTTTGGCATGTTTGTTCACTGCTTGAGTTTGATATTTTTTCTCCTTGGGATGTCCCACTGATAAAGATTTAGCAGAAGATAGGCCCCCAACATGAACATTGCATTCACTGTAAAATAAGGAGTCAGTCATTGTGCCTGTACGCCACCCCCCCCCCCCTCCATCCATTGTTTTGAGGGGGCCTGACATGCCCCCTCCATTGCAATGAATGGACAGCACTGTGCAAACGTACAGTGACTGACATGAGGGTTGGGACAGTGCGCAAGGCACCGGGAGACCCGTTCTCTGATATGAGAGGTGGACTGGCCAGACCTGCTGCATGGGGGAGAAGGCGAGTGCCTGCCTGTTGTCCTGGGTTTAGTGACCCCTTAAGAGTAGCTGCTCCCCCCATAGTAATACAGGTAAGGGATTCTGCAGTAAGTATCTAATTGCCTGTTGATTTTGTTGTTATCGCTTCGCTTTCATTCTTAATAATTCATTTTTCAACAGATTCCCCGGAAATTATTACTTGATCAATTAAACCAAAATCTCTCAGATTCATCTCTTCCAGAAACTATTATTATTGTACAGACATCAGACTGGCAGGGTCAGGTCAGTGCTTCTAGGCAACATTTTACGGTTTGCTTTTTGCCTCAACTTATTGGTAAATTAATTTTTTTTCTTTTTGTTTAACCCCCAACTGAAAATTGATATTGTAAATATTTATGAAAGTTCTATCAACTACCTTAAAACAATTCTTCCTGGGGCGTGGCCGCGACATGGTAGCGAGAGGACGTGTGTGCTGATAGCTCCTGCCCACCCCCAGCCCAGGCGTTATATTTAGTGTGGAAGAACCTAGAAAAGATGGGGAGACCGAGTGCATCCCAGAGGACCCTTGGGACAGTGGAGCGGCAGACCATCACCAAATTCCTGGTCCCAGGAGACGCTGCGGACAAAGGAGTGCGGCGTGGCAAGATGGCGCGGGACTCAACGCTGAGTAGCGATGAGAGCAGGTAAGACTCTGAGCCAGGCAGGGAGGAGGGCCGCCGATCTGAAGACGCAGGAAGGCAGGCGGGGAATGAGCCCGTGTGGCTCCGGCGGCTGTCGGCTCCCTGCAAGCTCGCTCTGACATCTGCAGAGTGAGGCAGGGGAAACAAGATGGCGTCCGGCCAAGAAGAGAACGGGCCGGCGAGGACACCACGGCCGCAGTTGCGGAGCAGCTCCAGGGGCGGCGGGCGGGCACTCCCCTCTCGGCGCGGGGGGGGGGGGGGCAGGGACCGGAGGAGACCGGGAGCCCCAGCCGGGATATGGGGAGCGGAGTCAGGGGGAGCCCCCAACACAGCCCAGAGAGGCACAGCCTGGACTCCACCCCCGCCCCCCCCCCCGATTCTGGGGATCACAAAGCTCTGAGAGGGAGAGAGTCACCATCCCCCTCCCATCTACATGCAATGGCAGTGGCAAAGGCAGCCCCACAGGCTATCTTAAGGGGGCGGCGCCGCAATTCAGCTGGGCACAGACCAGGTGCCGCACGGAGGGGCTCCTCCATGATGAATGGAGCGATGGGGCTGAGGGGTCCTCCCGCAGCCGAGGAGCGTCGGAATGGGTCACGCGGACGGCCATGGGGACACCCCCGGCTTCTGGTGTGACGCACCCCAACCAATTCTTTACATGCCGCAGCGACCCCCACACCCGCCCAGCATCAGAGGCACTGGGATCAAATAGCCAGGCCTACCGTCATCCCAAGAGGAGAGGCTTCCCTGGACCCCCCGCTCACACCAGATCCCGACTTTCTGATCCTGCCTCTTTAAAGCGAAAGTCCGCTGACCTACCCCACCAGGCATTGGTGCACACTCCCCCGCGGGGAACAGACCTTGACCTCCGCTCGGTGTTGCTGTTCCTTCCTACCAAGGCTGACCTGGAAGCGATCCCTACAAAGTCTGACATGGAAGCCATGATTTTGAGAAATGAAAAAGCCTTTAGAAAGGACCTGGAAGCTGTTCAACACAATATAGGCGGTGGAGGATCGGGTCACGACCCTGGAAACTGCAAGAGAAGCGGCGGAAGAGCGCTTAACCCGTTTGGAACGAACCTCGGTCGCGCAAGTAGTGCAAATCTCCAACCTGAAGCTCCAATGTGATGACATGGAAAACAGGAACAGGCGAAACAATTTGCGACTACGCAGACTCCCCGAAACGCCTCAATATGCGGACTTGGAGTTGATCGCTATTTTAAATTTTCAACAAGCTGCTGGGGAATCCTCATGGTAGCCCCATCTAACTGGACAGGGTCCACAGGGTGGCGGGCCGGCCGCCGGATGCCCCAGAGGCCCCCCGCGATGTGCTTTGCTGAGTACACCACTTTAAAATCAAAGAAGAAATCCTGAAAAAAAGCCTGGGAGGCAGGGTGGCTAGTCCACGACTCCAAGCCAATAACCATCTTGCCGGATCTGGCCCGGTCGTCGCTCTGGATGAGGAGACAGCTGAAATCACTTTTTCAGAAAATAAGAGACTGTGGTGCGGTATACCTAGATTCCCCCATGGCGCGGAGACCCGGGTTGGTTGCCTCCTGCTCTGACTCTGACCGAGAGACATTCACGAGGTTGAGGGCCAGACAGCACCTTTGCTCCCAGGACGGTTTGCTAATTATCCCCTTGGGTTGTCGGGGCCCCACCACGGGGGCCTGCCCTGCCCCCTCCCTCTCCTTTGGGGCCCTTCCCTCCCTGGTGGCCCCTCTGCGGGGCGGAGTCTAGCAAACATGGGTAACAAGTGCACTTGGCTGGCGGGCGTGGGACCTATTGCCGCCCCCTCCTCTGTGGGTGTTCCAGGCACCGCGTGGGCCGTGGCCTTGGGTCCGTGGCCCCCCCTCCCGCTGGACCGCTGGGGGGGTGTTGGGTCTGGCCGCCCCCCGCGCGCTAGTCCGCCATGCTGAGGTTTCTGTGGCTTATGGTCCCCCCTGCTGCAGTGTGTACTGGGACTCCCCCTGGTCCCTCATGCTGCGGTGTGGGCTGTGACTTCTGGTCCCCCCCATGCTGCAGTGTGTATTGAGGTTCCTGGTACCCCATACTGCAGTGTTTGCTGTCTCTTCTGGCCCCCCATGCTGGGATGTGCGCTGAGGCTTTTGGTCCCCCCCCCCCCCGTGCTGCAGTGTGTGCTGCGGCCTCTGTTCCCTACATGCTGCGGTATGTAATGTTGCTTCCGGTCCCCCATGCTGACGTGTGTGCTGTGCCTTCTGGCCCCCCAGGATGCGGTGTGTGCTGTAGCTTCTAGTCCCCTCTGTGCTGCAGTGTGTGCTTAGGCTTTCAGTCCCCCCCCCCCCCATGACACGGTGTTGGGGGCCTCTGTTCCCCCCGCGCTGCGATATGTGATGGGGCTTCTGATCCCCCCACACTGTGGCGTGTGTGGGGGCCTTTGGTCCCCACATGCTGCAGTGTGTGCTGGGGTTCATGGCCTGGGGATTGATCAGGGTGCTTGGGGGGGGGGGGACTTCCCCTCCCGAGATACAGTGCTATGCGCGCTTGTGGCCTGTCAGGTGGCTGGACCCTTCGTGTCACATCGCTTCCCCCGCCTTCTCTTACTCCCCCCCCCCCCCCCCCCCCCCATGCCATGCCGGTTCTGGGTCCGGGAGTTTCGGCTCTCCGATCGATTGTGGGGCGGATGTGGGGGCTTTGGCCCACGGGCAGGTATTGAGCCGAGGGGGGGAGGGTGGTCCGGTGATTGGGAGCAGATGGTGCTCGGGTTACATGGGAGGAGTCACACTACATTACGGGCTAAGAGTTGGTTTCCGCCTGAAGCGGTACGTGGTGTAATGAAGATTAATAAGTGTGTTTGGCGGCCGGCAGCTTTCTCCGTGTGCGCTCTTGGGCTCCCCTCTCCCCTTCTAAATCGCCTCTACGGGTCTTCCATGTGTGGACCAGCTTGTGGGGTTGGAGGGGTAGGGGGGCCTTGCCGGTGGCACGGGGGTGGGCCCCCCCTCCGGGGCGGGTCGGGGGTTGGGCTATGTCCTACTAAATGGGCCCCTCGCTTCTGAGAAACAAAACTCTGTGCAACCAAGGTAAATGGCCGTGTCTGGCCGGCAGACGTTGGGCCCTCCCTGCCTCCCCCCTTCTCCCCCCCCCCCCCCGCGCGGTGCCGAGTGGCCTATTGTGCTCGGTTACCGCGGGGGGCTGGAGCGGCCGGCAGCCGCTGGACGGTAGTCCTTGTGGTGGGGCCGGGGGGAGCAATGCGTTGAGCTGTTGGCGGGTGGGTCCCTCCCTGGCGCCCCCCGTGCGGTGCCGGTAGGCCGTCTGGAAGCCTTGGGCCCTGGTTGGCCCATGGTTCGGGCGGGGGGGAGCTCTGGGGAGGTGGCCCCATTCTAGCAGATATGGGGGGTGCCCCGCGGGGGCCCCTGGGTGGGTGGGGTAACCGATCTTGGTGGGCAATAGAGGCAGGATTGCGGATGTAAGGTGTGATCTGCGTATCACCCTGCTGTTAATGTTGACATTATTGTTAAGATTTTCGCTTAGTGTTTTAAGGGTGTTTTTTTTGTTTTTTTCTTCTTTCCCCATACAGGGAAATTAAGCCTTGGTCCATCCCTCTGGGAGGGACTGCTTTGGGCTGGGAGGGTTGAGGATCCCCCGCAGCCGTGTCGCGCCACAGTTTTTGTTTTTTGGTCTATATCTCTTTTTCCCCCCAAGTAGGCCAGCACGCCGAGGCCGTGAGGCCTGTGAAGGCGGGCGATTTCTCTCTGCTCCTCTTCAGCCGGCCCCGGCTTGACTGGATGCTTTTGCTCAGCTCCCTCCCGTCTGCCCCTGACTGGGCCGCCCTGTCTCTCCTTGGCCGCCTCCCTCTCCCTTGGACGCGCTCTCTGTCCCTCCCTTGGCTGGTGGCCCCTTGCTCGGGGTCATTTTGATTGATCTGAGTCGGGTGCAAGGATTACGATGGAGCTCAACGTGGTCTCCTTGAATGCTAAAGGCCTCAACATCCCAGAGAAAAGGGGAATGTGCTTGAACCTTTTCTGGAAACGGAGGTCTCACGTGATATTTATACAAGAAACACACTTTCAAAAAGAGAAGGCCCCGACGTTCTTGGATAGACACTTCCCGACGGGGTGGTTCTCCCACTCCCCGGATTCGCTATCAAGGGGGATGGGCACCCTGTTTGCTGCCTCGCTCCCCTGGACCTTGATGGGTAGTGAAGTAGACCAGGAGGGACGCTACTTTTTTTCTTAAAGGGTAAGATTGGCAACCAGGTGTTACCTTTGGAAATATTTATGCGCCCAACTCAGATCAAGTGCGCTTCATTGAGCGTACATTAGATGTCCTGCAAGCCTTCTCAGGTGGGAGGCCATCTCTAGGGGGCCTCCCACCTGGCGTTCTCCTATCTCAAGAAGCTGAAGATGGCTTTGCGGCTCGCCCAACTGATGGACCCATGGAGACTACAAAACCCACGGGGCCGTGACTACACTTTCTATTCCCCTCCACATGATTCCTATTCTAGGATCGATTATCTCCTCATAGAGCATAGGCACTTACAGCTCGTCCGGAGGACGGAGATTGATCCAATCCTGATATCTGACCATGCCTTGATTTCGCTCTCAGTGAGCCTGCCCGAACAACTGCCCGGACCGGGCACTTGGGTTCTAAACGAATCGTTGTTACAAGATCAGGCCCTAAGGGATGAGATCAGAGGAGAACTAAGATCCTATTTTGAGTTAAATACTTCCCCCGAGACAACCCCTCTGAACCTCTGGGCAGCACATATATGCTACATTAGGGGCATCTTGCTAAAGATAGCCTCCAGGAGGAAGAGAGAGAGAGAAAAAACTATTGGGGACTTAGTGAAGAGAATATCTCACCTCGACTCGGAGCATAAAAAGCAACAGGCAATGAGGGTTGGACAGGAACTGCCGATGGTGAGAGAGAGATTAAAAGACATCTTGATAGTAAAGACTAAGGCGACGAAAGTCAAACAATACTTTTATGAGTATGGGAACAACTGTAGCCGCACACTGGCCAGGGCGATTAGAGAGCAGAGAGCACGCAACTTTGTCCCACAAATTCTAGGAGGGGGGGGTCATCTGCTCTCTAGCTCGCCTAACATTGCTAAGACCTTCAGAGACTTCTACAATAAGTTGTATAATTTGGCGGGGGAGGGAGGAAGTCGTGCTGGCATCCTGCAAGAAGCGCGGAGCTACGTGGCATCTTCAGCCCTACCTACCCTGAGCCAGGAGGTATCGGAGGCAATGGAGGAGCCAATATCTGAACTGGAGTGGCTGCAGGCAATTAATTCCTCCCAACCAGGCAAGTCTCCAGGGCCTGATGGATTCACCCTCTCCTACTATAAATGGATGGGTGACCTCCTGACCCCTAAAGCGGTGGCTGCTTTTAACTCTGACACCCGAACAGACGTTGTCAACCGACATGCTGAGGGCACAGGTCACAATAATACCTAAGGAAGGAAAGGACCCACTTCATTGCTCAAACTATAGTTTTGCTTGTTAAACATAGATCTGAAGCTCTTCACGAAAGTTCTTGCAACCAGGCTGGTATCTAGCCTTAGTGGCATTGTAGATTTAGATCAAGTGGGCTTCAACCCTTGCAGAGAAGCTAGAGACAATGTGACCAGAATTAGTGATTTGATCCACCTGATTCATGAGGAGGGGATCCCTGCCATGTTGCTCTCTACGGATGTGGAGAAAGCATTTAATAGGGTCCACTGGGACTTTATAAGGGCCACACTCGAGCATCTAGGCTTGCAAGATAACATGAGGTCGTGGATACTATCTTTATACTCTCACCCCTCGGCCTGCATCAAAGTGAACGGAGTCCTGTCAGAGCCATTTGCAATAACGAGTGGCACAAGGCAGGGGTGCCCGTTATCCCCGATCATTTTTATACTAACGCTAAAACCCTTCCTCAGAAAGGTCAGGGTGAACACAGATATAAAGGGCGTGATCGGAGGAGGGTCGGAACACAAGGTGGCGGCTTTTGCGGATGATCTGCTCTTCTGCATCCCTCAGCCAGTAATGACCATCCCCAACCTGTTAAGGGAGGTTAAGGAATACACTGTGCCCGCCCTTGACCTTCTTTCTTCCCCCCCCCCCCCCCCCCGTCTCGTCCGGCTCCTCCTCCATAGACATCAAGGATGCTTATCTTCATGTTCCCATCTGCCAGGCTCATCAACGTTTTCTTCGATTCGTGATGAAAGATCAGCATTTTCAATTCGTGGCACTTCCGTTTGGCCTTATCTCGGCTCCAAGAGTGTTCACCAAGGTGCTGGCAGGGGTGATGGCCATTTTCAGATCTCAAGGCATTCGTGTCGTACCTTATTTGGACGACCTTCTCATCATGGCTCCGTCCCTCAATCAATCGGAGACAGACACCAGGATGGTGGTCTCCACGCTGGAAAGCTTTGGTTGGGTGATCAACTTCCCCAAGTCCTCCCTCGCTCCGGCCAGGGTGGTGTCCTTTCTGGGGATGCAGTTGGACTCTCATCAACACAGAGTGTTTCTCCCCCAGTCCAAAATTCATCTGATTCAGGAGTTGGCTCGGGTCCTTCTTTCCAATCCTCGACCGTCCATCCGTCGGGGGATGAGGCTGGTAGGGTTGACGGTCGCCTCTTTCGAGGCAGTTCCTTTTGCTCAATTTCACACGAGGACGCTTCAGCTTTATCTGTTGGCGTCCTGGGACCGGCAGCCTCGGTCGCTGGATCAGCCCTTCCAGTTGTCCTCCCGGGTCCGGCAGTCCCTCCAGTGGTGGTTGGTCTCGGCCAATCTCGTGAGGGGCAGGTCTTTCCTGACCCCTCTTTGGGAAATTGTCACCACGGACGCCAGTCTTTCGGGATGGGGCGGATTCTGGAAGGAGCTTCAGTTCCAGGGGCAGTGGGGACCTCAAGAGGCCCACTTACCCATCAATGTTCTGGAACTGAGAGCCATCCGTCGGGTGCTTGCTCTCCTGACTCAACACGTTCTGGGCCTTCCGGTCCAGGCGCGTTCAGACAATCGAACAGCGGTTGCTTACATCAATCATCAGGGAGGGACTCGCAGTCTGAATGCTCTGAGAGGTGTAACTGATCCTGACCTGGGCAGAGGCCCATGTTCCTTGTCTCTCGGCGGTATACATTCCAGGAGTGGAGAACCAGGAAGCGGACCGGTTGAGCAGGGGCTCTCCCCGTCTGGGAGAGTGGGCTCTCCATCCTCAGGTTTTTTTCGCTCACTGTGTCTCCGATGGGGGACACCGGAGGTGGACCTGTTTGCCTCTCATCACAATCACAGGCTCCCGAACTTCGTGTCGCTCTCCCAGGATCCTCTGGCTCTGGCAGTGGACGCCATGTCCCTGAGCTGGGGGGATCTGGGATTTCTATACCTGTTTCCGATACCCATGCTGGGCAGGGTGGTTCGGAAGTTGGCTCTGGAAAGGGTGTCCGCCGTTCTCGTGGCCCCAAGGTGGCCAAGACGAGTGTGGTTCGCAGACATCGTTCGGCTGGCAGTGGACCAGTTCGTTCTGCCTCTTCGGCCCGATCTGCTCACTCAGGGTCGGTTGTGTTACCCCAATTTTCCAGCGCTGGGTTTGACGGCCTGGCTGCTGAAACCTCCATCTTGAAGGAGGAGGGTCTTTCTGACTCAGTTGTCAAGACTCTGATCAGTGCCCGGAAGAGGTCTTCTTCTATCATTTACTATAGGACTTGGAAAGCCTATATCGCTTGGTGTGAGATGAGATCTTTTCCTTGTAGGGTCTTTTCGGTCTCCAGGATTCTGGAGTTTTTACAATCTGGGCTGGACTCTGGTCTTCAGCTAAGTACTTTGAAAGGGCAAGTTTCTGCCTTATCTATCTTTTTTCAGAAGCGTTTTGCGCTTCATCCTTTAGTTAAAACTTTTTTCCAGGGGGTTACGCATGTGCGGCCTCCCAGGAAACCATTACTCCCGGTTTGGGATTTGAATTTGGTTCTTTCTGCTCTGTAGGCTCCTCCTTTTGAGCCTCTGCAAGATATTGCTTTGTCTACCCTGACTCAGAAGATTTTCTTCTTGGTAGCTATCACTTCGGTCCGGCGTGTCTCGGAGTTGGCGGCCTTGTCTATCCAGGCGCCTTACTTTGAGAGGCATCAGGATAAAGTGGTCTTTCGGTTCAAACCAGACTTTCTTCCTAAGGTTGTTTCTGCTTTTCATTTGAATCAGGATATTGTTCTTCCCTCCTTGTGTCCTAATCCTAAGAATGACAAAGAGAGGGTTTTGCATTGTTTGGATGTAGTACGCTGTGTTAAGTACTACTTGATTATCACGTCTCCTTTTCGTAAGACGGATGCCTTTTTTGTTGTGCCCTGTGGGCCTAAGAAGGGTTTGGCACCGGCCAAATCTTCCATTAGCAAATGGATACGTCAGGCCGTTATTGCGGCCTATGCTGCTAAAGGGAAAGTTCCCCCTTTTCGTATCACTGCTCATTCTACTCGCGCCGTTTGAGCGTCTTGGGCTTTTCAGCACCAAGCTTCTGTTGAACAAGTTTGTAAGGCCGCCACTTGGTCTTCTGTTCATACTTTTTCTAAGTTTTACAAAGTTGATGTGCGAGCCTCAGCGGATGCTGTTCTGCAGACTGCAGTCATTTAAGTTATGCTTCACCTTGCCTTTGGATACCCATCCCTTGTGGACACTGCTTTTGGATGTCCCAATCGTGAAGAATTTAAAGGTGAAGCGGGGTGTGTGGCACACTGAGAATAATACCATTTTGTGAGTACTCACCTGAAAAATGGATATTGTCAGTGTGCCACACCCCGCTTCACTCCCACCCTTTTCGGTATCCCGAATCCTTCATATGGTGAAGCTTTTATTTATTTTGAGGTTACCGGTAGATTACTGGTACCTTGTCTTTCTGCTTTTTAAATCACTGGTGATAAATGGGAGGTACCAGGTATATATAGGCCGGAAGGGGGCTCGTTACAAGACTTCCTCTCTGCAACAGCGTCACCTGGCGGTGAGTAACCCAATCGTGAAGAATTTAAAGGTGAAGCAGGGTGTGTGGCACACTGACAATATCCATTTTTCAGGTGAGTACTCACAAAATGGTATTTTTTTTTTAAACAATAAATCTTTATTGAGAAGGACAGGACATCAAGGCATTGCAGGTTTGACAAGTCATAAACAATACACTTTACACGAGCAGTACAGATGTAAATCTCAAAACATCCTTCAGGCAGCATACGCCTGAGACCTCTGGGCTCCTCCTACCAATTTGGAACACCTGACCACCAGATAAATTCTTGACTCCTCCCTCCATTCTCCAGTTGTTTTCCTGTTCCTCCATGAGGTAGGAGCCAGACCACTAGCTCCTGAACCAGGAAGGTTTAGGTAAGTATTTCCGGCGCTGTGGGCCTTTGCAGGGGGCTCATTTCTCGGTCCTGGAGGCTTGTATTGTTGCCTGGGGTTGTATTGATACCCTCGGGATTTTTAGGCCAAGAATCCCATTTTTTTTACAAAGGGGGGTAAGCTTTATTTTCCCTCTTACTGAGGATGACTGTTTGGAAGAAGCTGGGGTGGCCGGCCCTAAAATAGTATTTATTATGTTCTGATGTTTCAGAGGAAGCTTTTCCCTGAGAATTGGTTGCACTGGATATATTTTATTCTTCATTTGTGTTTGAATGTTTATTTTCACACTGTACCTTTTTAAGAGGCGGGGAAGAGAGGTGAATGACGCTTCTCTCTCTCTTCCCCGCCTGACATTACTACAACGCCGATGCTGCTTACATCAGTGTCAGCGGCCGGGTAGCGTTTGGCCCGGGGGATCGATCGGCGGCAGTGCAGCCAACCATCACGCGTTCTTCCACAGGCGGGACACCCTCCCCTTCCTCTTCCTCCATGGCAGCGACCGCATTCCCGGAAGGCAGGTACGGCGCATGCCCGCGGAAATTTGAACTGAAGATTCACAATAAAGGTTGTTTTACACTTCCAATTAGTTTGCTTCCCTTCGGGCTGGATTCAGCCCGAGAATTTTTACAAAGATATTGGCAGAACCTCTGGCATATCGAGGACCGAGAGGAATCCGTATTTGGCTGATCCAGACTATCTGATCTTTTTTGCTCATTTAAGGGACAAATAGCTACAGAGCCTCAATTACATCTTGGAGCTGTTTTCAGCTCGGTTGGGTTCTGAGCCTCGAGAGTTCAAGTCTGGTTCCCTCTCAGGCAATGAGTTATTTGGGGTTTGAAGTCAACACTTTTCTTCAGACTCTTATTCTGCTTCCTCTAAAGATTGCGGCCCTTCAGGAAGCCGTTTGATTCCTTTGTGCCAGTTCAACATGTTAAATAAGACAAGCCGTGTGGGTGTGAGGACTGTTAACATTGGCATTTTTTCCGCAGCAAGATGATGTCACTTGTATTCAAGGACTCTTCATATACATATCCTGGGCATTTGGAATGGCTCCCGGTATGGGTTGGAAGATATAGTTCCAGTGCTTGGTCAAGGGAAGCTATATCTGGAACCCCAAAAGGAAAGATGGTTACTACAGATACCTCAGCTTGGGGTTAGGTAACCCATTGCGAGAGTTGGGCAGCACAAAGAAAGTAGCCCAAGGCCCTGAGCCAGTCCTCCTCGAACCTAAGAAAATGGATAACAGTAAAGTAGCCTTGATGGAATTTGTAGAACATTGGAAGATCAGCATGTACAGATAAGATCAGACTATGCTACGACTGTAGCATGAATTAACCATCAGGGGAGAGCGAGGTTCATCGCTAGAGGGGGGTCACATTAGTGATCCTTATTGGTTTAGGAGGAAACCTGAAGTCTCCGTCAGAAGTGTTCCAAAAGGAACTTTGAATCACGTGGCAGATTTTCTGAGTGCTTCTCATGAGAAGGTCAGATTGGTCAGTCAGCTCTAGGGTGTTCAAGCAGATCGGCTTTTTAAGGGACATTTGAAATATGGATCTTTTGCTTCAGCAAGAAGTCACAAGCTGGTCAAGTTCTTTGAATTCAGCGGGTCCAGCAGTGGGAGCGGACACTTTATCCCTTACACGACATTTCAGTCTAGCCTATGCATTTTTCTGGTTCAATGGTGTTATCCATTCGGGTTCCTAGGCTGTCTCTAACCCTAGGCTGTCTCTAACCCTAGGCTGTCTCTAACCCTAGGCTGTCTCTAACCCTAGGCTGTTTTTAACCCTAGGCGGCCTCTAACCCAGGGCCGTCTCTAACCCAGGGCTGTCTCTAGGTCATGGGCTTTTTTTCTAGCCCTAGGCCATTCCTTGCCCTGGGCTGTCTCTAGCCACTAAGGCTGTCTCTAGCCACTAAGGCTGTCTCTAGCCCTGGGCTAGTCCTTACTTTTACCCGAACAATTTTTTGGGGTTTAAGTTATTAATTCAGGATCAAGGGTTCTACCCTTTGAGCCTTTTTTTCCCAGATCCAGTATTCTGAGAATGGAGCTTTTACGATTCTCATCGGATTTTCTTAGCTGCTAGGAATGATCCTTCTCTTGGTGCTGAGGAAGAAGCTTCAAAATTATATTCTCGTACACATTAGGGAGGCCCAACTGTGGATTCATGGACATTGTAACTCTGAGTAAGGACAGAGAGTGTTCTAGTCGACTTTTTACGGGATTTGGCTTTCTAGTTATATCAGGCCTTATGGTATCACATCTCATTTGGCAATAAGTGATGCTACATTTTGGGCTAAGCAGGCGAGCTAGTGCAGCCGCTTGATCCTCAGCAAGGTGTTTTTTTGCTGGACACTATCGATAGATCTGCTGACCTAGAGGGATCAGTCTTGTGGCAGGAGTATCCTCCATTCTATTCGTCCCACCCAACGAGGTAATACTCGCCTATCTCTCAGGCGTATGCTGCCCGAAGGATGTTTTGAGAAAACTTAAGTTAGGTACCTGGTAACTTTTTTTCTAAACATCCGTAAGGGCAGCATACACCGGCTGCCCTCCCTTATTTTCTTTCTATGGCAGCATGCATACTATCACCTCTCTCCTTGTTATACACCAATGGCTGTGATTGCAATTGGTATAGGACTACGGCATGCACTAACATTTTAGTTGTGTCAGGTGAGAGCAATGGATGGATGCTGGAGATGTTTTTAAGTTGAATTCGATAGGAGGTCAATGTGAAATGTGAATGACCGAAAATGGTCCAGAATGATGCCCAAGCATCATGATTGAGGAGTTGCAAATATTGTACAATCGTTAATAGAAATTGTCATGTTTGGGAAGGGACTTGAATGGTGGGAAGATGACCATTTTTGATTTGTACATGTTCAGAGTTTTTAATCTATAAGATTCCCAGGCTGATCGATTCCCTCCCCCTAGGGCATCCAAAATCGGGATGCCCCGCTGTGTAAAACCCCCCAGGTCAGCCCGTTCTTACCTTGGTTCCCGGTCCAATGGTGCACATGCGAGTGATGTGATGTCAGCGTCACCGAGCGCGCTGATTGGACGAGCGCCCGTGCATGTGCTGTAGGACCGGGAAGAGGTGAGTTAGATTGGGCAATCTGGGGGGTTTCACACAGCGAGGCACCCCTGATTGGGAGGGCCCCCGGGGAAAGGACCAAGACACAGGATCGTCCACTTTAATATCAAGAGAGTGAGATTTCACAGAGAGTACACTAAAATCCTTCATGTAAGAGCTCTCACCTTGTTTGACAGCTGCATTTTTTTTTCTTGTTTTACTTAGACTAGCTTGTGGGGTTTCTGTAAATGGATTTAGAAAATGTTACTGCTGGCTACAAACTGAGGCAGCACTCCCGAGTTCTGCCCATGTACCCTAGAGATGGAACAGCTTTGTCAAGTGTCAAATATCTCCTAGTGGACAGGCATAATCCAGCAATTTCTGACTGACTGTGAGTTCTCCTGTTGACCTGGGAAATGAATATACATTAAATAAATTCCCCCTTTTTGTTACATTACATACGTACCTTTTGATTGAAAACTCCAAAGCACATTAAATGAAAAGACAAATAACCTTTAAATGTTTTACCTATATGTTTTCAGTGCATATTTCTTATTGCTATTTCTGTTTTTGTTTGCAGTTTGTTTCGAGCCTGTTTCAACAGCAACACAAGCCATGTGTTTGTATAACATGTTCTTCAGATGTGCAGTGTGCTTTGACTGCAATTCTTACTCGAATACAGAGACAGTAAGTGGGAGGAGTATAAATGAAAAGGGGCAAAGAACGGAAAAGGTCTCTCTATTACGTCAGTGTTTTCTATGACCTGCTATCGGGAGACTGGTTTGATTAGTCTTTAATAGTGAATTAATCTTGCTCACAGTTGACTAACTTGATCCAAAAAATATAGGTGGTTCCAGGATTTGGCCTGACGGGGAGACTGACATAGTGGAAAAGCTCTCAGCCCCTCTGCACACAATTCTTTATCCTCATTTTTGCTTTATGATGGACACATTGCCTGTTGATTGAATTGAACAGGTCCTTTTCCAAGCCAGCACACATGATAGTCCTGCCCACTGGCCAGGTAACGCCATCACATATACATTTAATCCGCCCGTCCCCCATCTATGTGCGTTTTCTGTGTTGAACAGTAAAAACCATTTCCACATCTGTGCTGGACTAAAGAGTTTACTTTTTATACATAAACACTTGACCTGCTGTCAAGGGATTTTCACTGGTGAAGTGTGAGACCAGGTCCCCTCTTTTCCTTCCTTTTGCTGTAGTCTCCAATCTTGACAGTTTATAGGCTTGGCTACAGGATGGGGAGCTAACATTCTGTAAAAAGCCAGAATTAATTTACCCAATGGGTGGTAGTGTGGTTCTGGTGTGTAGGACTTGAAGTCTGGTACCCTGGAAGCAGTGGAGGCAGGCATTTATGTCCCAAAATGAGTGCATGTCCCCCCTCCTGTGTTGTCAGAGAGCGCACATATGCAAGCCCTGGCTGTCTGGACTAAAGCTGCTGCTGCTGGTTGACACAGCTCTCTTCACACTCGCCCTCCCCAGGGCACAGGCTGCAGATAAGAAAACATCCTGGGAATACATGCTTGGTTCAGGCTGTAGATTTGGATAATAAAAACAGTAAATTGACTCCCAAATATGATAGATAAAGGACATTTGTTGTGGTTTAGATACATTGTGGGTTCAGTGTAAAATCACCTAGTTCCCATCCCCCATAGGCAGTGTGACATTCCCCCCTCCAATCCCCCATAGGCAGTGTGACATTCCCCCCTCCTATTCTCATAGGCAGTGTGGCATCCCCCCCTTCTATTCCTATAGGCAGTGTGGCATTCCCCCCTCCCATTCCCCTTTAGGTAGTGTGTCATTCCCCTTTAGGTAGTGTGGCATTCCCGCCTCTCATTCCCCTTTAGGTAGTGTGGCATTCCCCTTTAGGTAGTGTGGCATTCCCGCCTTTCATTCCCCTTTAGGTAGTGTGGCATTCCCCCCTCCCATTCCTCACAGGCAGTGTGGCATTCCCCCTCCCATTCCCCCACAGGCAAGGTGCCATTCCCCCTCCCATTCCCCCACAGGCAGGGTGCCATCCCCCCCCCCCCTCCCATCCCCCCACAGGCAGGGTGCCATTCCCCCCCCCTCCCATCCCCCCACAGGCAGGGTGCCATTCCCCCCCCCTCCCATCCCCCCACAGGCAGTGTGCCATTCCCCCCCCCCCCTCCCATTCCCCCATAGGCAGTGTGCCATTCCCCCCCCCTCCCATTCCCCCATAGGCAGTGTGCCATTCCCCCCCCCCTTCCATTCCCCAAAGGCAGTGTGCCTCCCCCCCCCAATTCCCCAAAGGCAGTGTGCCATTCCCCCCCCCCCAATTCCCCAAAGGCAGTGTGCCATTCCCCCCCCCCCCCAATTCCCCAAAGGCAGTGTGCCATTCCCCCCTCCCATTACCCATAGGCAGTGTGGCATTCCCCCCTCCCATTCGTTATAGACACTGTGATATTATCTCCATCCCATTCCCCATTGGCAGTGTGGCATCCCCCCTCCTAATCCCATAGAAAGTGGGGAATCCCCCCCCCATTCCCCATAGGCAGTGTGCCCCCCCCCGCATTCCCCATAGGCAGTGTGGCATTCCCCCTTCCCATTCATTATAGACACTGTGGCATTATCTCCATCCGATTCCCCATAGGCAGTGGGGCATCCCCCCTCCCATTCCCCATAGGCAGTGGGGCATCCCCCCTCCCATTCCCCATAGGCAGTGTGGCATTCCCCCATCCCATTCCCCATAGGCAGTGTGGCATAGCGCCCTCCCATTCCCCATAGGCAGTGTGGCATAGCGCCCTCCCATTTCCCGTAGGCAGATGGAGGAGCAGAGGGCGCTGTCTCCGTCCTTGCTGCTGCTGCCGTCCCCATCGCTGCTTCTTACCATGCAGGACACGCAAACCCCCGGCTCCGTACAGCCGTCTCGGCACAGGCCATGCCCACTCGCTGCACAGATCCGGGGGTCTGTCTGTGTCCCGGCCGGAAGAGGCAGCAGGGACGGAGATGGTGCCCATGGCTCCTCCATCTTCTTCTAGCAGTGTGTCAGCCTTGGCTGCATTTGCCCCATAAGGGGCATGCACAATTCCCTCCACTTTTGGGGGGATACAAGTGTGTTTTTCTAGGGCGAAAAATTCAGTAGATATTTGATGTGAAAAAGGAATATATTAGTCACATGTCTTTTACATTGATGTTGTTTCTTTTTAGTTTAATTTTAGGTAAATCTGCTTTTGTTTTACAGTTGTCACATGGCTCCTGGTCCCCCAAAACCATTAAAAGTGGTGTGTATTGGGGGTCACACGTTCCTTAGTTTTCTTCTTGAAGCATATGTTACAAATTTAGCATCAAGAGCTTCAGACTGGTTAAGTTACTTGCGCTTTCTATTAGTACCACTAGGTAAGTCACCTCATTTTTTATATAAACTTTAACAGAATTATTGAAGGGGGTCTTCGGACATGTCTAGGCTGCCATGGATCGAATCCCTCCATCCTTTATTCACCCACTCCTGCCAACAGCCCACACGCTTGTTAGTTTTGTCCCATAGATGGTTTTGCTGATTCTTTCCTCACCACGTAACTTTATTAGCTGTAGACCGATTGCTGTAGTGATTGGGTGGCAAGTGTCAATTGTGATCCAGGAAACACCATATCTACAGGAGCTCCCCTGCTGCAATTGACTGGGCTGTTGGCAGAGAAGGGGGAGAGTATTTATTTTTTAAATATAACCTAATTCACAGTATAGCCCCTTGTTAATGTCCATGGCTGCCAGCTCCTTGATTTCCCTGATTTTACCTCATTCAATTTTCTTCCTTTTGCTGAATCGTCATTCTCCATCCCCCTCAGCAGTAGGGCCAATAACTCATCCATGCATGAGGAGGACCAGCAGAAGGGGAGTGTGTTCACTATGGCTTACCAAGAATATAAAACAGACCGAATCAAAGATACAGCCCCTCAAAGACATCAGTTTGGCGGGGGTTGAACGTCAGGCAAAATTAACTCTTTTGTCTGGAATCCCCCTTTAGGGGCCCATAGCTACCGGACTCCCCTGGATATATGGGAGTTTTTATTACCCACATGATTATTATGTCCTTTTCTTAATTTTCTTCTCAACTGAACCAGTTGTTGGTGAAGCTTTTGATTGTGGATAGTGTGTGTGTGTGTGTGTGTGTGTGTGTGTATATTTATATATATATATATTAATAATAATTATTTATCTATTTATTTGGGTGTCTCTTGCAGCAATTTAGTGTACACTTGGTTGTGCACTTTGGGCCAATTTCAAAATTAATTTCTAATTTAACCCTTTTGCCTGCAATCCCCCTTTAAAGGCCCATAATGACCTCCACTGGACATCTGGAAGTTGGTGTTTATGTATACTTCTTATTGTACACCTGATTTGTGTTCTGTGAGAATGTAAATTTACCTGTGCTGTCTGTTATTTCTTGTAGGATCTCATCCTGTATGTAAATATCTATCTTCCCTCGATCCTCGTTATGCTTCTCTGTTTTTTGATGTTGCTTGGAGGGAGCTGTTCAGCAAATCTGAGGTTCCTGCTGTAGGCAAGTATAATGGCTCTACAATCTAATTACAATGGCAATTGTTTCTTTTGGGACATGTGGAGGACGCAGCTGCATTTATTTAAAGAGGAGTAACCTCCCCCCTAGAGTCTATAAGACTCTATGGCCAGTGGTCTCCCTCTGTGTGAAACCCCAGGGAGGTTTGCCCGATCCACTCACCTTTTCTGCGATCCCATGCCACATCTTGGGCCACTGCCGCATCCCCGCTATACCTTTTTAGTTGGGTGTTTATCCAGAAAAGCCTGGTGCAGGCACACCCACATCTAGAGGTGAGCAGGGATGCAGCCATTGAGTACCGGAGCGAGGTAAGACGGCAAAGCAAACTTGCCGGCGCTGCGGATCGGGTCCATACAGTCAGCCTTTTACTGTAAGTTTTTATTATACACATAAACAAAATCCTTTTTTTCTGGCTAATGCCTTTATCATACAAGTCCTTCCTTAAAGCTGATGGAAACCCATTTCTTGGTCCACCGCTCATCCTTTTGTAGACATAGATGTTATGGTGGCAAAATGTTTTTGGTCTTTTGCAATGATGGCCCAAGCACAGTCAGATGACTTCATCTCTGCAGTTTAATCCATTCCTTAAACCCAATCAACACCCTTACAACAGTTCTCATGTGCATCCCTCCCAGGGCAATTTAGATTTCTGCACATAAATATTAATTTACATTTAACTCCTGCTGTTTGTTACTTTTTCTGTGTCTGTCTTCCCTGGAATGTTTCCTTCGAACATGTTTGTGCTGCCTATACCCCCAACTGCAGCTTGATTTTCTGCCCCTGGTCTTTTGACCTCCATATTTGGCCCCAAAGTTTCTAGTCCTGCTTTAGTTGTGTGTTGGGCCCCTGCCCTATGAGTTTTGTGTTGTGTTCCCTTTTTTCCTGTTGCTGTTTGTGTCCGGCCTCTTACTGTCTGTCTAGTTATCTATCTGCCAACCTTAGGCCAGTGACCATGAGAAAACTGATAGGGGCATTGTCCAGTCCAGAAATCCTGGGACCCACCCCAAAATTTAGATGCACTTGTTATCTTCTTACATTCAGGGCCCATGCACAGAAACATAACAAATATTATTCATTGTTCAGGTTTGGTAATAAAGGCCCCCAAAGAGGCCCCTGGGTTCAAGGGCCTGTCGGTTTTCCTGGTAACCCTGTGGGCCACCACTAAATAACAGCCGGGGGCGGGGGGGTCCAGCATTCTGGATCTCCCCCCCCCCCCCACATTGTCATTTAGCAGAGGGTGTTGGTCTGCTTTAAAAATACGGTAAATTTATCCTTTAGATTGTGAGCCAGCAAGGGCAAAACCCTCTATCCTAGCGAATTTTAGTATGTCTATGTATTTGTGAATCTCTGTAACTTCTGACTCATACATGCTCATTTATTTTAGTTGTTTTACTCTGTGGTTTATAGTTAAACAACAATAATAATGTTACTTTTAATGTTGTTCTTGTATTTAGTATATAATGTTTCATGTTTTCCCTCCTTAAAGAGCCATTTGATGTCATTGGTCGCATTATGCAATATGTGAATGGAGCAAACAATTGCCACCAGCTGCCAATTGCAGAAGCCATGTTAACCTGCAAACATAAACTGTAAGTGCCTACAATTTAATGTATTTGACTAAACCAGAAATCTGTTTGCCTTATTCTCTTCACATATCATAGCGTTTAATTTCATATATGATTGGGCTAGTTCAGTAGTTTTTTCATATGGGGAGTGGCCATTGCGATGTCCAAGAAACATACATGTGTCCCTGGGCTTCAAACTTCAACACTGTGACTTTATTTTATTTTTCATGGTTGAGATTTTATTAAATTAAAATATTGTGGCTTTGGTGTTCAACGAACTTGAGGATCAAACTCCTGTTTGGCCAGTCTTGAATCTAAAAGACTCTAAGGGCAGCCGATTCTCTGTCCTTGCCACCTCCTGATTTGTGATGCCCCCGCTGCATGAAAAACACTGGTCTGTTGATAATTGAAACTTTACTTCGATCCAACATGCCAAGCTAAGCTTTAAAGTCTTGATTCATGTGTGCTGGGTATGGCAACGTGCATGACCAGGGGATGACGGCCAGGTTACTGACAGAACGGGAGGGGTTCACACAGCAGAGCATCCTAAATGGGACAGAAACCAAAACTTGAGATAGGCAAAATCCCAGGTGGCAGAGCAAGTCTAATGCTGCTCCTAAAGTCTCCAACATGAAGGAACTTCCTCACCTTTGCTGGGACTAGCAAAGATTTGGTTGACCCCTATTTCAAATGTTTGGATCACAGAGATTCTGTTGTCAAGGTACAGGATAGGGTTTTTGTTATTTTCCTAAAATCATTCTTGGTCTATCTAACATTCCAACAACGACATTACTGTATACATTAGAACAGCTGGGGGTCGTGGTCCCAGTTCTCTCTCAGTAGTGGGGCTATGGCTGTTTGAGACTGAGTATACCAATCTGTTCCACAAGGAATTTATTAGATTGGTTTCAGTTTTTTCAGACTTGTTTGGTTGGTGGTCCTCCCTGATGGGGCATCCCGATTTGGAGCTGCCCCATAAAGTAGTGTAGACTTCCTAAGGTGGATCATTCGATTGCTGTGCTATCCATTGGGGCTTACTTTCTGAGGGATTCCAGGCCTCTTAGGCAGCCAGTGCATAATTAACTGGAATCTCTGCCCAAGCAGATGCACATGACCTCTGGAATAAGCACCCACTGCTGGGTCAGCATGTAACACTAGACTCCATTGTAACTGCTATTGGGAGCGCTTGGCTGAATGCCAAAATTTGTCCAGGACATGATCCAGGAACTAGTTCACTAGTTCTGAGATTCCTCCTAGGTAGTTTAGGCAGTGGACCCTGAGTCTTTTTAGACTCTTGGTGCTCTTTAAAGAAAGCATTGCACACCGCACAAAATAGTGTGGGAGCAGATAGTGCTATCCACAAATCTAGAAAAAGTCCACTGGCACTCATGCTAATGTTATAGCTTTTGTTTTCATACAATGCATAGGCATATAAGGATCAAAGCTTCCGAGGCACACAGGACTAAATATGGAGGGACCAATCACAGGGCCCAAGACTGGCACCCTGTCATTTCACTTATTGTCATGGTGTGACTATAGCCACGTCTGTGAGCAAATTTGCAGAGAATAAATACTATATAAACATCATGCAAATGCTGATCTGCTACAGCTAGGATCCAACTGAGAATGCCCTCTCTCCTAGAACTGTTTGAACACCTTGGTTATCTAGGCAGGAGGGGCAGGTGCCGGCCATCCAACAGCGCCTCCATTTCTACATCATCCTGTTTGTAGTTCTCATAAAGGATGGCTGATCCGAGATATACAGGTACATGCAAACCAGGCCATTTTTAATTAAAGGTCTAGTCCAGCCAGGCTGGCCATTTTTTAAAAGCCCCTGACACCTTTCCCTACTGCTGAAGCAGGGTGTGGGTTACATTAAAAAAACATCTGGCCTGCAGTCCAGTTCTGGCACCGCCCTATTGGAGTGCCAGATGCCGCAATCTTGCCTCAGCCGCCTGATGGCATCCATAGAGCGCGGTCCCCACGAATGGGCAGATAAGGCTGTGCACCGTGGGAATTGGGCTCTGATGCAGAAGTGTACGTGATGATTCACCATTATTGGAACATGCTGGAACACAGGCAGATGGTGGACCTCTTCCATCTTAATGAAGAGGTGGTTCTTACCCCCCTGTCCTGCTCCTACTAGCCATAAGGAGAGAGTTCTCCAGTCCTTGGATGTGGTGAGATCTCTTAGATATTATATTTCCTCTACTCAGACCTTTCACAGGACTGACTTATCCTTTGTGAAGGACCAAGAAATGGTCTAGCACCAGGCCAAATCTACCACCATTTGATAGATCAGATAGTAAGTGTTGAAAGCCTACGTTGCTAAGGGGAAATAACCTTCCTTTTGAGTCACTGCCCTTTCTACCCGGGCCATTGGCACATCCTGGGCATTTCAACACCAGGCTTCAATGGAACAGCTTGCAAGGCTGCTGCCTGGTCTTCTGTTCATACATTCACCAAGGTAGATGTACTACTACTGTTCATACTCCAAGGTCCTCACCAATTTCTGTAGGATCCAAGCAGATAGGGGGACTCCCCTGTGTAACTTCAATGTAAACCAGTGGCAGCTCATATGACACCTGCCATTTGCTGAGGCCCTTTGAGGAAGCCACCTTATTAGTCAGTCACCAGGATTACGTGATGAACCACATCATTCCAATGCTTCATCTACTATAACACGTGTTGGAAACCATGGCTGGTCAGGGCACTGGAGATGTGGCGCCTACATCTCACGACCACATGAACCCTGTGGTGGCTGAACTCGAGGAGGAGGGGGAGGGGCACGGTTTGGGTTTCGGAAATGGGCGTTATTTCTAGTCATCTGACAGGAGAGGAGGAGCAGGAGCAACCAGAGGAGCTAAAGGGTTGTGAGGAAGGCGAGACAGTGGACCCAGACATATCGTGGCAGTATGCAGTGGAGATGGAGGCAGGTATTTCCCCCTAGTCACTTGTACAAATGGCACAATGCATTCTCACATGCTTGCGTAGTGACCGCCAAATTGTCACCATTCGGCAGCGGGATGGCTCTCTACTTTATTGGACCGTCTTTGCTGGCACAAAATAGGGACCTTTTTTACACCCACTGAGAGGGAGGACAAACAGACCTACTACAGAGACATCCTATGTAGTCAGTTGGCTGATGCCGATCTGCGCTATTGTCCATACTCTTGCAGGTCTGACTCGGAGGGCCCTCTGCACTCACCTTGCACTGCCATGGTTGCTGGGGAGGGGTGGCAGGAGCAGTACCAGCTCCATCAGCAGCAGCCTGAGTCTACAGTCACTGATGAGTAGCTTTCACCTGCATAGTGAGGCAACTCATGAGCAGCAGCTAGACCTGGAGCAGGACCTGAACCAGCATGGTAGCATACCTTGACATAACCATGTGATCACACCTTGAGCATCCACTGGTCTTCTGGGCAGCCAAACTTGATTTGTGGCCACAACTAGCAGAGTTTGCCCTGGGAAACTACCCGGCCAGTAGTGTGCCATCAGAGCGGGTGTTTAGTGCGGCAGGGGCCATAGTAACTCCAAGGAGAACTCCACCAAAAATGTGTCTGGCCTTTCACAGTAGCTAGGCCTTGAAAACGTTAACAGTTAAAGAATTTATGAAATGTGCAATTCTAAGATGCACTTTAGTGGGATGCCCTGATTAGGCCATTTACATGCTTCCAACAGGCTTTACAAGGATTTTGGTACAACTGCAAGAGGTGGATATTTTTGGGCAGGTGTGTAGTTTTGTCTGGCCTTTCCACACACTGGACCATGAACACTTCAAGAGAAAACAAATGCAAAAACTCTCAGATTCACTTAAGTGGGATACCCTGATTAGGCCAGTTAAATGCACTCCAGCAGGCTTTAAAACAAGATTTTGTTACAACAGCAAGGGGTGTATATATTTGGGCAAGTGTGAAGTTTTGTCTGGCCTTTAACACTGGGCCAAGAACACTCTTGAAGAACTGTCTGTCTCTCTCCCCCTCCCTCCCTGTCTGTCGCTCTCCACTTCCCTGTCTGTCTATCTGTCTGTCGCTCTCCACCTCCTTGTCGGTCTGTCTGTCTATCTGTCTGTCGCTCTCCACCTCCTTGTCGGTCGGTCGGTCGGTCTGTCTGTCGCTCTCCACCTCCCTGTCGGTTGGTCTGTCTGTCTGTCGGTCTGTCTGTCGCTCTCCACCTCCCTGTCGGTCTGTCTGTCGCTCTCCACCTCCCTGTCGGTCTGTCTACTCTCCACCTCCCTGTCGGTCTGTCTGTCGCTCTCCACCTCCCTGTCGGTCTGTCTGTCGCTCTCCACCTCCCTGTCGGTCTGTCTGTCGCTCTCCACCTCCCTGTCGGTCTGTCTGTCGCTCTCCACCTCCCTGTCGGTCTGTCTGTCGCTCTCCACCTCCCTGTTGGTCTGTCTGTCGCTCTCCACCTCCTTGTCGGTCAGTCTGTCGCTCTCCACCTCCCTGTCGGTCTGTCTGTCGGTCGGTCGGTCTGTCTGTCGCTCTCCACCTCCCTGTCGCTCTCCACCTCCCTGTCGGTCTGTCTGTCGCTCTCCACCTCCCTGTCGGTCTGTCTGTCGCTCTCCACCTCCCTGTCGGTCTGTCTGTCGCTCTCCACCTCCCTGTCGGTCTGTCTGTCGCTCTCCACCTCCCTGTCGGTCTGTCTGTCGCTCTCCACCTCCCTGTCGGTCTGTCTGTCGCTCTCCACCTCCCTGTCGGTCTGTCTGTCGCTCTCCACCTCCCTGTCAGTCTGTCTGTCGCTCTCCACCTCCCTGTCGGTCTGTCTGTTGCTCTCCACCTCCCTGTCGGTCTGTCTGTTGCTCTCCACCTCCCTGTCGGTCTGTCTGTTGCTCTCCACCTCCCTGTCGGTCTGTCTGTTGCTCTCCACCTCCCTGTCGGTCTGTCTGTTGCTCTCCACCTCCCTGTCGGTCTGTCTGTTGCTCTCCACCTCCCTGTCGGTCTGTCTGTTGCTCTCCACCTCCCTGTCGGTCTGTCTGTTGCTCTCCACCTCCCTGTCGGTCTGTCTGTCGCTCTCCACCTCCCTGTCGGTCTGTCCGTCGTTCTCCACCTCCCTGTCGGTCTGTCTGTCTCTCGCCCTCTCCCTCCCTGTCGGTCTGTCCGTCGCTCTCCCTCCCTGTCGGTCTGTCTGTCCCTCTCCCTCCCTGTTGGTGTGTCTGTCACTCTCGCTCTTTCCCTGTCTGTCGCTCTTTCCCTGTCTGTCGCTCTTTCCCTGTCTGTCGCTCTCTCGCTCTTTCCCTGTCTGTCGCTCTCTCGCTCTTTCCCTGTCTGTCGCTCTCTCGCTCTTTCCCTGTCTGTCGCTCTCTCCCTCTTTCCCTGTCTGTCGCTCTCTCCCTCTTTCCCTGTCTGTCGCTCTCTCCCTCTTTCCCTGTCTGTCCCTCTTTCCCTGTCTGTCGCTCTCTCCCTCTTTCCCTGTCTGTCGCTCTCTCCCTGTCTGTCGCTCTCTCCCTCTTTCCCTGTCTGTCGCTCTCTCCCTCTTTCCCTGTCTGTCGCTCTCTCCCTCTTTCCCTGTCTGTCGCTCTCTCCCTCTTTCCCTGTCTGTCGCTCTCTCCCTCTTTCCTTGTCTGTCGCTCTCTCCCTCTTTCCCTGTCTGTCGCTCTCTCCCTCTTTCCCTGTCTGTCGCTCTCTCCCTCTTTCCTTGTCTGTCGCTCTCTCCCTCTTTCCCTGTCTGTCGCTCTCTCCCTCTTTCCTTGTCTGTCGCTCTCTCCCTCTTTCCCTGTCTGTCGCTCTTTCCCTGTCTGTCGCTCTTTCCCTGTCTGTTGCTCTTTCCCTGTCTGTCCCTCTTTCCCTGTCTGTCCCTCTTTCCCTGTCTGTCCCTCTTTCCCTGTCTGTCGCTCTCTCCCTCTTTCCCTGTCTGTCGCTCTGTCCCTCTTTCCCTGTCTGTCCCTCACTCTGTCCCGTTCTCACCGCAATAAACCACTGAAGTGAATGGCCGCCTATTATATAGGGCCGTGACATCACTGGGGTGGCTGGCTGCTCATAGGCTGCATGCTTCATGTGATTGAGCGTCATCCCGCCTTGCCGCCTTCCCAGGATTCCTTGCCCCATTTCCTGACATGTGGATTTGCCATTTTAGATGGCCTGTACCGCACTAAATGGAGTTTAAGGAACAGATTTGTACGTTTGAATTATGGCGATATTCGGATTTGTTGTGAATCGATTTTATTTCTGAAATTCGTAACAGATTCATATTTATCAGATTCGATTCGCTCATCCCTACCCTGTTTCCCCGAAAATAAGACAGTGTCTTATATTAATTTTTGCTCCCAAAGATGCGCTAGGTCTTATTTTCAGGGGATGTCTTACATTTTTCCATGAAGAAGAATTCACATGCATTCACAAAAAAAGGAAATGTATTAACTGTTAAACAGTAGTAGTTGCCATCACAAACCAGCATAACCAGACAAAATGTGACTCCTGTCAAAATTTCATGTTACCTCCCCCCCCTGATCCTCCTGTCCCAATTTACCCCCCTTCTCCTGTACTACCGGTAGTGGCATATGTGGGGAATCCAAAACATACAACCCCCCCTCCTCATCATCAGTGGGTGAAGGTGGGGGAGGTGGGGGTAGAGTCTAGAGAATCCAGGGAATTCTCTAGTTTCCATCCCCCCCTCCCCTCACTTCACCTGGCATTTCCCCCATAGAAATTCTTTTTTTTTTTCTTCTTCACAGTCTGCTGCCACTACTCACTAACTTACTGTCAGAGAGCGAGCAGCAGACAGCAGCTTTCACTTTGGTGGCGGCCCCTTTGATGACGAGTGACGTCCCCCAGTGACGTCCCCCTATGCGCAACGTCAGGGGCGTCACTCGTCATCAGAGAGAGCAGGCCGCAGCTGACTGAGGACTCTTGCTGCGGGGGGAGGTCTTATTCTCGGGGGAGGCCTTATATTTAGCCTTCATGCTAAAAGCACAGTAGGCCTTATTTTCGGAGTAGGCCTTATTTTCGGAGTAGGTCTTATTTTCGGGGAAACACGGTAGTTATAGATAGATAATTGTAGTTTTCTTCTTAGTGCAATTCAGCACCTAGTGCGAATTACTGAAAAATCTGCAGTCAAAAAACGCCCTGGATTGCACGAAGAAAAAAAAGATTCTACATTTTTTTTCACAAAAAACTTCTAACAGTACTGAATCAGCTCTATTGTGTTGTGTTACTGGTTATGGTTTATAACCAATGTTTTGTTTTTTTCTTTAAGGCAAGAGGATGATTCTTACCAGAAGTTCATTCCATTCATTGGAGTAAGTAGTAGAGTATTGTGTTGTATAGTCTTGACTTTATATAGTAGTTGACCTCCCCCCATGTACTGCTGGGGGGGCTCCCCTATGGCAGCTGAAGCCTCGTTCTTGCTCCTCTTAACACACTGAATCACAATATTAATATCTGCACAGCTACTTATAAATTGTCAGATATTTCACCACATTATGTGCCGTCCATGTTAGAGCACAAGCACTTGGATTGTTAACTAGCGCCATACTATATTGTTGTTTGAAAATGTGACATTGATGACAATTGCATATTAATTGATCCACTAGAATACTTTTTTTGCAGCAGAGCCCTAGAGTTTCCATTTCCTGGCTGCTACTCATGGTTAAAGTGGACCAAAAGCCTGATCCCCCTCCAGGGCATCCAGATTCGGCATGCCCCCAGTGTGAAAACCCCTGTAAAACGTACCTCCTCCTCGACCCAAAAGTGCATACGCAAGCCCCAGCCAGCTTAAGCTATAGCTTTCACCGTCTGCGACAGACATTTGTTAACGGCTTGCACAGGCAGGCACACTGTTGAAGGACAGCGGGGACGTGACCGCTGGCGTGCTCGTCTGATTTCAGCAGGATTCACTCTTGGCTGAAATTGCAGAGCACAATCATTGAACGAGAGCCCCCACATGCGCTGTAGGCCCAGGAAAAGATTAATTTTCCTAGGTAACCTGGGGGGTTTCTCACACCCCGGATAGTCAAAATCCTGTGTTATGATCCACTTTAACCATCTGTCCATTGTTACAGGAATACAATGTTTCAATTCTGCCAGGACCCGTTGATCAGGTACAAAGTTATATACAGACGGTGCCCTGAAAGCATAGAATTCTTGTATAAAGCAATAGTCCACTTTCTATGACTTTTTTTTAGGATTTTCTTAATTTGCTGATCTTATCTAGTATTCTTTTCATTTTTTCTTATGTTCGAAAATGTGTGTTTTATGGAAGAATTTTACCTACCTGCAATCTATATACATGAAGTCTGTACACCAATATCTGCAAGAAGAAAGATGTGCGCCCTGTACACAATGAACTCTGCTGCTGGGCATGTGTGAGTGATGTTCTTTACCTTTGCAGTGGCCAAAGCAGCAGTATCATTTGGGTACAAGACTCACTTCTCTTATAGATCTTGGTGTACAGTTGGCCATAGCAACAGATTGCAGATAGTGAAAAAAAATTCTAGATCAGCACCTTGAGATCACTAGTGCTAGTGGATTAACTTTTTACCTCTTCACAGGGTGACCTGATTTTAGGGGGGGGGTCACATGTGCTTGAGGCTGCAAGGAATTTTCTGTGGGATTCCAATGAAGAACTTCAGTAAGAGGGGCATCCTCTACTGGTCTGTGAAGAAGACTTCTAGCAGTCAGTGGGGTTAAGACATATAGGGGGTGTTAAGGTAACACATTTGAAGGGGTGCCACAGAACTCTGCTTCCTCTCTAGGCAGAAGGTGGGTGTACTTTGCTCCCCTTACTCCCCATAGGGGTGGTCCAATGGTACACTCGTTTGCCGCCTTTCTCTTCCTCTTCAGCAAAGTCAACTTCTGATGGAGAAAGGTAAAGCAGCTCAAGATTGGCCATGTTAAATCCATGCAGTTCATAGTGGCTAGTTTGGTGTACTAGAGCTGAAGTGAGGGCATGCCTTGAGCCCTGCTGAAAAGAACAGCCGAGTGCTGGATAACTTATCGATATAACAATTTTACATAAAGAAAAACTCTGGTTTGATTTTAAAGTGGACCAAAACCCAGCTCGATTGGCACGGGAATCTATAAGATGACCGATTCCCTCCCCCGAACCAAAATCGGGATGCCCCATTCACTTACCTTGCTTCCCGGTCCAACGGTGCGGGCCATGCCTGCATCTCTGCTATTCCTATAGCAGGATGCGTGCCCGCACCGGCCATTCACAAATGCTCCCTGTTACAGGGAAGTGGGGGATGCGGCCGCCAGTGTGCTAAGAGCCTCTGGTCTTAGACGCCATCTTAGATGGCGTGACCACAGCGGCCCCAAGCACACTGATTGGACGAGCGGCTGTGCATGCGCCGTAGGACCGGGAGAAGGTGAGTTTCTTTGGGCGATCTGGGGGAGGGGGTTTCACGCAGCTAGCTTGGCTGTCTTTTTCCTTGTACTTCCATTACCCTTCCATTCCACCCCTTGGAAGAGCAGGAAATAGGAATGTTTTTAGCACCACTCAAACCAACACAGTGGCTTTTCTGTCCTTCCTTAGGAAGAATGCATATTAGGATGTTCATGGATTGGAGCTTCTATGCTTACCACCTGGTATTCTGAATGCTTATCTCTGCCCTTTGGTGTATGATGTGTGTGGGTACTGACACTACAAGGTAAGCATTCAGAACGGAGTCTGTGGGGTCTGACAGAGTTTTTGTCTGGCCCACAGCTGATGCTATGGCCCTGCTCCCACCTCTATTTTGAGTGTACTGGGGGTTACACATTAGTGTGCCAGTGTACTGTGTACCCTATATAGGGTACCCTTCACTGTAGGTCCAGCTCACCACTTATGTAAGGATGGCTGGACATGTTCTCTCTTCCCAGGTCACAGCGGGGTGCTGCACAGGGTTTGCGGCATTATCCATTCATGCTGTCTGATCAGTTGGTTGGTTCACTGGTCAGAGCAGATTTGTGAATTGCAGCTTAGGCCTCGCGTTTCAAGCTGCTTTTCCAGCATTGCTAGTTCTCACAAGATTTCAATACCATTTTGTAAATCCTGGAAAATACAGATTACCCTGTGGCATTCGTACTTTCGCAAGATCTCGGCGGACGTCTTCTCAACAAGCACACTTAAAAAAGTTACAGAGAAGCATGCAGGAAACGCCTTTGAAAAACATGTGGAGAGAAAAAAAAACCTGGAAAAATACAAGAAAACAATGGAAAAACACAAAAGCAAGACTAAAAACCTTTTATAATTTGCCCCGTGTGTTGTGCCTGATTCCACAAGAAACATCTGTGTGTAAGGAGTGTTTTAGTAGGATCATCCAGGGTGAGTCTCCTGCTTTTTTGGAATTTTTTTTTTTTTTTTTGCCTTTCTGCCAAAATTGAGAGTAAGGTTCAGGCTCTTGCTCCCACGACCTCTGCTCCTAAGTGAAAACTGAATGTGAACTGCTGTATTCAGATTCCTTTCTCCTCTGGACCTGCCAAGAAACAGAAGTTTTTGTTCCCAGCAGAGAACACTAAAGAACTCAAATTCGACATTTAAATGTCAGATGAAATTCTTGAAAAACAGACTCCGGTGTTGCAAAAAAGCTGTGAGGATGAGCTGTACGATGGACTTATGGAGGTTCAGGGTAGAACATTTTTGGTCCATGCAGCTATGAAGGATATTTTTTGTGACCAGAGGTTTCAGCCTAATGCCAAACAAGGGGCAGAAGTGGAGGTTTCATAAATCTTTAGGCTTCCTGTTCAACCCCAATAATAAAGGGGGGAGAAGTGAAATAGTAAACAATGACTAACATCAGGTGGGGGTCGACATTAAAATACTTAGTGGACATTTGGAAGAATCGTATCTCAAATCTTTGGGTACACAGAATAATCTGGGAGGGTTGCCACATAGAATTTCAAACTTCTCCAAACCATTTTTTGTTGTTCTAATACTTCTTCCCATTCTCTTCAGTCTGCAGTTCTAAATCCGATATTTACTTTGATAAAACAAAAAGTGCTAGTACCAGTTCCAGAGGAACAGATAATGGAGGGTCACTTCCAGTACTTTCCAGTACCAAAAGCCAGTGGGAGAATAAGATTGATTTTCAATCTGAAACCCCTAAAGCATTTTATTATTTACAGAAAGTTCAAAATGGAGACTATTGCACCTACCACAGTTCTGATCGCAAAAGACGTGTGGATGTGCATGCTGGATCTAAAGGATGTGTACTATCCTGTACTGATCTGTCCTGCTGTTCCATGCAGTACTCATGGAACAGGGCATTTTACATCTGCAGTTCTCCCCTTTGAGATAACAGCAGCTCCCAGGATCTTCATGAAATTAAAGTAGCAGCAGTATGAAGACAGCAAGGAATTTTAGTGGTTCCTTACCTAGGCGGTTTCCAGGTTTGTGATTTTATCCAGTCTTTATTAATTGAGGAAAGGCTAATTTAGTGCCATCCCCTGCTGGACTCCTGCAGGGAAATGTCTTTTTACCCCTTGACAAGCAGCAAAGAATTAAACAATGTTGTGCTTCATGGAAGATGGAGGTAGCTTGTAGAATCCGCAAGGCCATGTCCATTTTAGGCTTAATGACATCAGCTATCCAAGGGGTTCACTGGGCCCATTCTAGATTTAGAACTCTAAAGAAACAAAAGGGGGGTGGCAGCCGCTCAGACCATTTTATAACTAACCAGGGAGGTGCACATTAGCAGGGCCATTAGAATACAAAAGTCTTAAAGGGGCCACAGCACTCAAACCAGTTAGCTTGCTGACCAGCCTACAATCTGTCTCTAAACTAGGTTAAAAACAGGGGGCTCGGTCACACACATCTGCAGAAGTATGCTTAAGCTGCACCACCAGCGCCAAGGTGCCCCTGTGAGGTGCAGTCCTAACTCTAGTACTAATTCTAGTCTCTAAGAGCCCCATTTGGGACATACAATGCAATAGATAAATTGGGAGCAGGCTTACCTGAGGTTGCCCTAAACCTCAAGTGCAAGCCATGGGGTGGAAGGGTCAAAGACCTTGCAATACAGCCTAGACCCCATACTCCATGTGCTTGCACAAATTCAAAAGAAACAAAAGGGGGGTGGCAGCCGCTCATACCATTTTATAACTAACCAGGGAGGTGCACATTAGCAGGGCCATTAGAATTCTGCAAAGCCATATACTTAGTTTATGGGATCAATGGCAGGCCTCCCTAGATAATACAAATAATTTGCCATTACAGATGGCAAGAACCACTAAATCTAAGCCGAGAAGTACTCTGATTATTATAACCAAGGATTACGGTTATCTGACCTTCTTTATTGTTGCGGTCACCTCAGCTTGGAGAGTTTCTGAGCTTCAAGTTTTGTCGGTATGCCCACCTTCCTGCAATGTCTCGCCTGTCAGAATTGAGTTGTCTTTGGACCCGGCATTTCTGCCTAAGGTGGCATCAGACTTTCATTGTAAAGATTTAATTATGTTACCATCTTTTCTACAAAATCCATTAACTCCACAAGAAGAAAATGTACATTCTTTGGATGTAGGAAGATTACAGTACCTCAAGACCTCTAGAAAAATAAATACAGATTATTTATTGCCTAGATGGGCAAATAAAAAGGGAAAATGTGACTAAAGCAACTCTTGCTAGATGGAAAAAAATCGGTTATAGGGTTAGCTCACGATGACCAAGCACAAACATTGACAGCTCCTGCAAAAGTGCACTCTACTAGATCCATTGCTACATCTTGGGCCGAGTCATCTTCTGTGTCTATCAAGCAGCAACATGGTTGACTCCCAACACCTAAAAAACATTACATACTGGATATACCGATACTCAAGATTTAGCCTTTGGTAGAGAAGCATTGGCTTCAGTTTCCCACCCCTGGTTAAATATCTCTGTTATATCTCTCAAGTGCTGTCGTGGAAGTACAGAGGATAAAGGTAATTACTTATCGCTAATGTGATTTTCCTTGTATCTTCCATGACAGCATGGATTCCTGACCGGTAATGTATTGACTTGCAGTAAAATCTATTTTTAAGTTGATTATTTTGTTATGATTCTTAATCTAGTCCTTCTATGTTATCACACTGGGTTGGTTTGGGTGGATGTAACCTATTTCCTGTCCTTCCTAGAGCATAAGGATAAATAAGTTGCCATCTAGCATATTCATGATTTTTTGATAGTGATCACGCCTTTTTAAAGCATAACTTTTATAGCTGTACATCGGCACTGCTAAAACAAGAAACCGGGCACCTGGATAGTCACCACTTCCTGGCCACTTCTGCACCGCCACGGCGCAGCCTAGTCAAGTGGAAGCATCATGGTGGCCTTAGAAGAGGCCCAGAAGCGGTAAGTATCTGGGCACCCGGTTTCTTGTTTTAACGGCGACCATAGTTTCACTTTAGGGAAGGAGAGCTTGTCAAGACTTTTCAGATCTAATGTTTCTGTTCCGGGTGTGCTAAGCAGAGAAAGCAAGTCACAGGGAAGAAAGAATAATGTCTAACCTGAACCTGAGGCCACAGCTGATTTTACAGTACATCAGAGCAATTTTACATCACTTAAATAAGCATGTGGACCGCGCGTTAGTTACCTGACTTCACAGAATACCATATTTATATATTAGAGTGATTGTCCAGCCAGAGTACCGCGCTGCCCAGTCCAATCTCTGGTCACATCCGCATTTACGACAGGTTTGCGCCCCACACTCAGTCACGGCGACTCTGGCACGTCAAGTGGAGGGGGATGTGCCAGGCTTTGACACTCCTCCTTCATTGCAATGAAAGGAGGGGGAATGCCAGGGTCGCTGTGACTGATGGGGTTTCTGTGCCCCAACGTGAATGCACATGTGACTACTGAACAGGCCAGGCAGCGCTGGAGATCAGGTAAGCAATACACCAGGCCAGGATCCATCTTTGGTGCAGAACAAAAGGTGTGTAAAGCCTTTTTTGTTTTCAGGCTGGACAACTTTGATATTTTTTCTTACTTTAGGTCTGCTTCAAAGGCCCTTTTTCCTCCTTTGTCCCTGTGCAGGAGGTGGTGGGTTCTGAGAGGTCACAAGACGGGTTTCTTTTTATTTATTTTAACTGGCTTTTTTCTGGGACATGGCTTTATAGAATCCATTTCTGTCCATAACATTGGGCTCCTTTCACACCTCTTTGGTTGCGGGAAATGAAGTGTTTTCACATTGCATTTGTGTTGCATTTCACTTATGCTTGACCTGCATTTGACCTCGAGTTTCGAGCTTTATTACTAATTAAAAAAAAAACAAATGGCACAAGTTGTTTTTATTTAATATGCAATGCAAATGCATTTTTAACACAGTGTATTGCATTTGTGGGGCATTCTCCTAGACATTTATGGGCTGCGCTTAAGGAACATTGCGTTGGAAACACTGTAGGCAGGATGTTTACAATCAATGCTGAGGTGTGAAAGGGACACTATTTTTTTTCATTTTACATGCAACACAGAAACATGATGAGAGAGGCTAGGTGTTAAAGGGGCCTTAGAATAAATTCTGTTTTATCTCATTCCCCTGGCTCAATATGATAGATCTCTTTGTCATTGGCTGGAGGCTCATCTGGGTGGTGTTGTAAATTGATATCCATACTTACTTACCTACTTACTTACATACATTAACTCCTTTACTGTAAGTAAATCTTATTCTGGGTGAAAGCGCTTGTTTTTCATAGGTCCACTTCACTTTGCAGATCAGATGTTCCTTATGTCATCACCGTACTGGTGGCATGCCTTTGGTTTTGTTGTAGATTGTGACAACGATCCTTTCAGTTTTGCCATTAGAGCTATAGCCTAATATATATATATATTATATAAAAAAAAAAAACCAAAAGAAACCAATGTACCTTTTGTGGATCATTTTTGCAGTACAGGCTTTGGTATTAGTGACCTCCAATGTCACAGTGCTCATTGGAAGATTACAGATTTTTTTGTCTCCCCTTTTTCTGGTTAATGGCCTTGGTACTATTTGAAATAATACAACTGGACCTCTTTTTAGAACTTTTTTGTTGACAGCGAGTAGTAATATCCATTTTTCTTCCTGACTCTCCTACATTTTTTTCTAGTTTCCTTACTTTCATTGCCCATCATCTCTCTGCAGGTTGTAAAGGTTGGACTGGTGGAGAGATCCCCTCCAAACACTGGTATGTGAGGAATTAGCGCACTTCAACTTGTACAAATCATGTTTCCTTTTGTTTGTCAGATGCTTCCCTTATTTTCACTTACTCTTGATGACTCTTCTGTCTCAGATGCTGAAGACTCTGTTTCACTAGCAGTTGGCTTGCCATCTACTTCACCTCCCTCTTCATCTGGGATCCCTCGTGATTGCTCAGCTACACCTCCATCCTCTCCATCTCTTGGCACGACTCTTCAGGGAAATACAGGGTGAGAACATGAGTGCATATGTCAATACATGCAATGTATATTTTAGCAGTGTGAGTTATTATTCAGTGTCACTTTTAAAGTACTTGATGGAATATAAAGGCTGCATTGTCTAATGTATACTTATGGCTGCTTTTTTAATAGGATAAATTAAACCTTGTAGTTGCTGTGGTGTTTTGAGTGGAGCTGACATTTAAAGTGGTCCCACATTCATTTTTTAACCGGATGTGTTATGGCATCATGAGAGGGGCGCGGGGGCAGGGGCATCCAGATTGCTGGAGCCGGGGTGTGGGATTGCTTTAAGCAAACCTCCATTGAAAAAATTCTTAAAGAAGAAAACAAACTTCCAGCCCCACCCCATGATCAATCCGGTTAGGATATTTCAAGTCTATCCTCACGGGAAATGGCTGAACTTGTTCCAGGTTCATTGCTTGTCTAGAGCTTGCAGCCCTTTCCATCTTATTTCACCCAGAAGCACCTCTGCTACTTCCCTCCTTTCAGGTGTGCATTGCAAAACTCGAGTAGGTAGCCTGATTATATCTAATTTGAGCAGAGCATGCTGCAAGTCCATTGCAAGCAACACAATGGTTACCACTTTGCTCTAGCACTGTGCTCAATCGCAATCTAAACACTACTGGTCTGTCTTTTCATCAAAGCAGTTTGTATGGTTGGTTCAGAAACAGCTTTCTTGCTTGTTAGACCCACCAGAAGATGAACCTGAGCTAGCCAAAGAGAACTGGCCCCAGGGCTGTTACAAAGGAATTTTAGGGTGAGGTCTTTCACCAAGAGTGCATGTGTGGGCAGGATGAGATCAGTACAAGTCTCAAAGCAGCAGTCATGCAGTTCACTGGAAAACTTGCAACAACTTTAAAACATAAAGAAGATAGGTGAATGCAAAGCAATTTTGATTCACAAAATCTGGTTGAGGTGGGAGGGAATGACTTCCTTATACACAAATGGACAACACAGTCTGCAACATTGCTTATAACAGGACGCAAGGTCCAGTTAGACAGCCACCCTGGGGCATCCCGATTTGCGGCTAAGACAGACGGGCCAAGGTGCAGGCGGTCCAGGAAATTGCTAACCAGCAGACAATCCCTTCCAGGATGCCTCATCAGGATAAGCTGGAGAGATGTAAATAATCGAGGGGGAAACCTCATCTGATCTGGACTTAATAAAGGATTCGGTCTAGGGGGTTCGGATGAAGAGGGAGAGGGTCCTTCCCCTGAAACAAAATATCTGAGGAGACTTCATTCAACTGAATGCTCGCACAGGTTTCCAGATCATCAGATTTAAGTTTTGAAGACTCTGGTACCCTTAAAGAGCCAATGGATAGACGTACCAAGGGTATACTTAAAAGGGCTGGGGTGCTGCAGCTATTAAGCTCAGGCTCGCCTTAGCGTCAGATTGCGTTGCACGTAACCTAGGAGTCTGGTTAAATAACCTTAAGGGCTACATAGAAAGAGAGAGACTTTAACAGGCCCTACTACATACTCTACCATCTAACTGCCTCGGCTGAGGCAGTTAGAGCTGCAGCAAAGACCACTGCCCTTTTTAACTGTGCGAGAACATCAATTTGACTAAAAACCTGGCAAGGGGTTCTGGCCTCGGAAGCAACCCTCATGTTTGGTTCTGAGTTAGACACGGTTCTAGCTAGATCCTCTGAAAAAGCAAAAATAAAAAAAATCCTATCAAGGTCAGGAGACCAAGATATAAGACATCCTTCAAAAACAGGACAGCTCTTAGTCGGTCCAAACAGGTGAAACCCAGAAGACAATGGGGGCCTCACAGTGGAACATGTAGAACAAGTTTGGTTTGCACTCACCCTCCACCTATGGACAAACCTTGGTCCCGACACCAGAGGAGGTGTTTTTACTTGCACGTGTTTCTAGTACAGAAACCGTCAGGGGCCTTCCGCATAATTCTGAATTTCAAGGCCCTCAATCCATACTTGAAGTACAAAAGATTTTGTATGGAATCAAACTTTTCAGTCAGGAACATATTGATGCCAGGGGATCTCATGGTAAGCATCAATTTACAAGATGCCTATCTATATGTTCCCATCTGGCAGGCCATAACAGATTCCTGAGGTTTCTGATTCTCTGACTCGGGAATCTGTCATTTCCAATTCAGGGCACTTCCATTGGGAATCTTCGGGGTGTCCACAATATTCACCAAGATCCTACCCGTAGCAGTGTTGCCCAGTGGGATTACCATTATCTCCTACCTAGATGATCTTCTATTGACAGCCAGTTTAGAGACTACACTTCAGAAGAATGTGTCCTACAGTTTGTCACTACTTCAATCCTGCTTATCTCCATTACAGACTTGCAGATTTTTTTGGGAACATCGACAGTTCTCGTCAAATGATCTTTCTTCCTCCAGAGAAGCAGGAAAAGCTGATGGCTGCCATACGCCTGCTGATATCCACAGAGGAGGTTTCTCTAAGAGAAATCATGAGAGTACTGGGTCTCATGGCCTACACTATTCCTTCCTGAATGATCTAGAAAGGTTGTTAAACCCTTCCATCCTTCAGGCAGGTCATCGGTGGCGGCAGATCGAGACGGTCATTATGACTACAGATGCCAGCACCTGGGGTTGGGGGGCCCACTTGGGTCCATATCAAGTACAGGAACCTTGGCCTGCAGATATAAGAAACAAGTCCTCTAACTACAGGGAGTTATTGGCAATAGACAAAGCTCTTACTTGCTTCAGTCACCTAATAAGATGTACAGATCTGTTCTGACAATGCCCCAGCAGTAACATACGTCACCGAGGGTACAAGGTCAGTCAAGAGACTGGCTTATTCCTTCCTTGTACTCCTCCAGGATCAGATAAACTTCATTTCAGCAGTTTATCTAAAAGGAACCCAAAATAGAGTTGCAGAATTCCTTAGCAGAACTCCAGGAAGTAGCCATGTACCAGATTAGTTGGTTTAAAGGTGTCGTGACCACACAGAGAGTGCTACATGAAAAATTGAAACCTGGGGGATATTATTTCCCCAGAGATCAAGAAAAGAGAAAGCACAGCCAATAGAAAAAATCGAATAATATTTTTTATTCAAAAATTACAAAAGGGATTACAAACACCATTTAAAAGACAACATACATGACATATTAAAAATCCCAAGCTAACCCCAATATCCTTCTTTCCTCTACATGACCCTCATAATGCAGGGCTACCACCAATCTAAATATATTATGGATCCTATCCTCATTGCACTTTCAAATACAACAAAAGAAAAAATGGATGATACACCAATAATATCCCTAAAGACAAAGCTGTGATCAATATACAATAATATACGGAATACACCAAAGAATAATCAAATGTAAAGCTATATACCGGTATATTAAATAAAATTCACTTTTGTGCCGGCACAAAAACAATGATTATATAACCACGATTACCTATGCATTCACATCTAAGACCAAGTAATATAATAACATAAAAATAAATAGTATGAATCATATGTATAATATATATCCATTGTATAATAAATGAATATATAAAGTGCTAAATGTTATCCCAAATATTCAAAGGAAGGTTATTTTTTCTACTGCATGATACATATGATAAGAATACCAACATGTGTCAATGATTAAGTACATTCTAAAGTGCTTTGTGCCAAGAACTAGTAATGACAAAGGAAGTGAACACCAGGGAACAACCAACCACAAAGAATAAACAAACAATATATAAATGTAAGAGAGGAGATACTCAATGATCAGCAGATATGAAGGCAGCAGCCAGGGGAGGAAAGCAAGGGGCAGCCGGGAACCACCTGCGCTTCGCAGTCTAACACTGCTTCTTGCTTGGGCTTGGGTATGACTACAGATGCCAGAACCTGGGGTTGGGGTGGTCCACTTGGGTCCATATCAAGTACAGGAGCCTTGGCCTGCAGATATAAGAAACAAGTCCTCTAACTACAGGGAGTTATTGGCAATAGACAAAGCTCTTACTTGCTTCAGTCACCTAATAAGATGTACAGATCTGTTCTAACAATGCCCCAGCAGTAGCATACGTCACCGAGGGTACAAGGTCAGTCAAGGGACTGGCTTACTCCTTCCTTGTACCCCTTCAGGATCAGATAAACTTCATTTCAGCAGTCCATCTAAAAGGAACCCAAAATAGAGTTGCAGACTTCCTTAGCAGAACTCCAGGAAGTAGCCATATACCAGATTAGTTGGTTTAAAGGTGTCGTGGCCACACAGAGAGGTTATGATTTTACTCCAATCTTCTTGTAGTTCCCAAGAAAGATCGGACTGTGCATCTGATCCTGGAACTCAATTGTCCCGAGAGGTTTATACATTTGAGGAAGGTTCGAATGAAGTATTTAAGGTCCACCACAGTGTCCCCCCCCCCCCCCCCCCCCCACCCCAAACATATTATAGTCTCTAGGGAGTAGGGACTAAGAAAACTGGACAACTGTTCTCTTAGGGACTGGTCCTAATAGCCATCCCCGAGACCCCCCTTCTTCCACCACAGTGTCACTGGAGCAAGGAGACTTTATATTTACAGTGGGCGTAGGCAGTGGATGCTTTTTTCCTAGGCCATCTAAATGTCTACGATTTGCTGTGGACAGCCAGAACTTTATATGCGACTGTCTTTCGTCCTGTTCTCTACCCCCTGGGTATTTACAAATGTTCTTCCAGGGCTCATGGTTATCTCAGGGTGGCACCAGGAGCAAGCTGGCACTTAACTCGGTGAAGTCAGATCATGCGATGGGTGAAACTTCACATTCAAGCATTTCACCTGTCTGGGAGCAGCTGTCTGCTCAGGCAGATTTCCTGAGCAGGGCGACGCTGAATTAGGTGGAAGGGTCCCTCCATCAGGAGGTAATCTATCCTCTGTAAGACTGCTGGGGAATGCCAGACGTGTATATTTTGGTGTCTTGCCACAATCGGAGGATCGAAAGGCTTGTCTCCCAAGTTATGAAGTCATCTGCCAATGGCGCTAGACACTGTAGCACTACCCTTGCTGGTTTCAACCTGCCTCTGTTTTTAAAAACGTTACAAAAGGATTTTGACCATCCTGCTAGCTCCACACTGGCCAAGAAGGACATGGTTTGTAGTAAGAATGGCGGAATATTTAACATGGAATCTACCTGATCCTCCATATCTTCCCATACATGGTCCAATTCTTGATTGCTGGCTTTGACACCTTGTCTGTTGAGACCAACCTCTTGGCACATATAGGCCATGGAAAGAGTTTTCCTCCAAGTTTTATTACAGGATTTGGAGAGCCTTTGTTGCCTGGTGTAAACCAGAGAGACACTCCTGTAGGAGTTTCTCTATAGCCACAATTATGGAATTTTCTCAAATGAGTCTCGGATGGGTTGCAGTTCAGTACCCTCAAGGGACAGGCTTCAGTATTGTCCATTTTCTTTGAAAGCCCTAGCAGAGAACAGGCTAGTGAAGACTTTCATACAGGTTTTTGCCCATGTTCGCCCATCCAGGAAGGCCTTAATACTACTTTGGGGCCTTAATCTGGTCTGGTCTCTACTCAGTGGGTGTTAGAATTGGCTTGGCCTTATTGGTTAAGCCACCGTACATGGTGCTGCACAGGGATAGGCAGTTTTCCACACAGAATTTTCTCGAAAGGGTCTCTTATTCTCCCCTTAATGAAAAGATGTTACTGAATTGTTTATGTCCTTGTCCTACCAGACCAACACCCATTTTTTCTATAGCGGGTGGGAAAGGAGTCCCACAACTAGCCACCAGGCAGTCACATGGGCCATGGTCCCGTTCTCGGTGCCAGCCCCACCCACAACCATTGTTGTTGGGGTTCCAGCATTCTGGATGCCCCCCCAAGCTTGTTTTTATTCACAGTCTGTGGAACCAACACCAGAAAAATGGGTGTTGGTCCGGTTTAAGTATTACCTGACTGCTACTCAGGAATTTGCGAGACTGACTTCATTGTTCCTGAATCTTGTGGGTCCAAGGAAGGGTTTAGCACTCTAAAAAGTAGATATAAGGACATTGGTGGATTCTGCTTTTGGGCAAAAAGGGGTGCCAATTGTGGTGGATTCCTCGACAGGTTTATGGTTATGGTTTTTGCCATAGGCCAAAATGCTTTTTTTTTTTTCATTTGGGCAGTCGGTACGACTTAAGGACTTTATTTCCTTAAAGTGAAATAAAACCCAGGGCGGCTGGCCCTGAAATCTAAAAGATATCAGGACTGGCCAGCATCCCACATCTGGCTCCTCTCGTCACCCCCCACCCCCCCAACTACAAGGCACTTAACTGTGACATAGCAATGCTGCACAACCCGGAGATCCAAGTCACTCCCTTGCTGGATGATCTTTTCATCAGGACACAGTGTAAGCATTGCAGGATGTGGAGACGGTCTTGTCCACCTTGGAGAGGTTTGGATAAATCATTAATTATCCCAAATCCCAGCTGTGTCTGTCCTACAAAAAAAATATATGGTTAGTAAAAAAAATCCAATTGCGATTGCCCTGCTACTTATGAATCTGTTGGTTGTTTAATACTGAGTGAGTGCCTATATAGGTCTGCAACAAAGTATATTTAATTTTGGTTATCTTACAGAACTGCTTCAGATGCTTTAGGACTGCAGGTTGATTACTGGCTAACATGTGACCGGAGAAAAGAGAGAGAGGGAGGAGGAAAGAACACACTGCGCAGTATTTTTCGCTCTGTGGTTGTGTCACGCCTACCAGGACCAGATACCCCTCCTGGCACCATGAGCCTTAGTGTTGTAACTACAGAGCCAAAAAATAAGAAAGGTAAGTTATAACTGAACTTTCACATTGATGCTGTATTTTTCGCCCTGTAAGACGCACCTAGGGTTTTGGAGGAGGAAAATAAGAAAAAAAATTATAAACCAAATGTTATGCTAAAACACCCATTGCCATTCAGTGGCACCCCCCACCCAGCTCTCCATGGGCAGTGTGGCATTCCCCCCCATCTCATTCCCCATGGGCAGTGTGGCACCCCCCATCTCATTCCCATAGGCAATGTGGCATTCCCCCCTCCCCATTCCCTCATAGGCAGTGTGGCATTCCCCCTTCCCATTCCCTCATAGGCAGTGTGGCATTCCCCCTTCCCATTCCCCATAGGCAGTGTGGAATTCCCCCCATCTCATTCCCATAGGCAATGTGGCATTCTTCCTTCCCATTCCCCATAGGCAGTGTGGCATTCCCCCCTCCCATTTCCCATAGGCAATGTGGCATTCCCCCCCTCCCATTCCCCAAAGACAGTGTGGAATTCCCCCCCCCCCTCATTCCCCAAAGACAGTGTGGCATTCCCCAAAGGCAGTGTGGAACCCCCCCTCCGATTCCCCATAGGAAAAGTGGCATCCCATCCCATTCCCCATATAGGCAGTGTGGGATCCCCCCCCTCCTACTTCCCTTTATTCAGTGTGGCATTCGCCCCAACCATTCCCATAAGAAATCACCAAATCCCCCCAGAAAAAAAAGGTATGTACATGAACGCTGTCCCCCTCTCTGGCTTTCGGCACAGCCACTGCCTCTTGGGCTGGCGCGTGCTGACACATTCGGACACACTCGGGTGTTAGTGTGCGCTGGCCTGAGAGGCTGTGGAGGCTACTGAAGCCAGAGTGGAAACAGTGGACAGCGTTAATTTACCCTGCCCGTCCTCCCAGTGGCTGCGGCCTGGACACGGGACTCATGTAAATTTTTTTTTTTTTTTACATTCACCCAATAAGACCCCACATTTGGGGAAAAATAGCGTGTCTTAAAGGGTGAAAGATGTGGTAGATTAGTAATAAACACTTAATGTTTATTAAACCACTATTTTTTTTTTTTTTTTTTTTTTTTGCAGTGATAAGTTATTGTCCATAGAATTTCGTAAAAAAAAAAAAAGACCCTTTTATTAGATGTATTTCTGGTCATCCTGCAGGACAGTTGAATCTCTCCCCTGGTACAGGGCCAAGAGAGCCTCCATTTCACCAGGGCTAATGGGGCCTTGGAGGTTATATTGTTTATTTTGTAAAGTATGTTTAGCTTGCATTTTTGAGTGTGAAACGAAACTTACATTTGACTGAGCTTTTGCACACTGAAAACGTGCATTAAAATTGTTTGTACCAATTTCTCCCCCAAAAATTCACATGTACAGTGCCTGTAATGAGGCATTTTAACAGGTGAGGTACATAATTTTTCCAGTGAGGTAAGGAGAGTTAGAGGAGCATTTGTAATCAGCACCCTGTGGGGTATTCTAAAGAATTTGCCATTCTTTATTCATACCATATAGGGTGCTATGCTGCTTTCCAACTTTCAATCAAATATCCTTACCTCACTCGAAAAATGATATAGCTTAACTTGGAAAAATGCCCTTTTGCAAGAGGGCCGCGCTCTGCGTGTAAAGGGGGCGTGGCCGGGGCGCGCTGTCTCCGGGCCCGCCCTTCGCTTCCCTGGTCTCATTAGAGACCTGTACACTGCAGCCGGTGGGGGAAGAGCTTCTGTGCGGCCCCACCATTGCGCACGTGGGGCCGTTCTTATGCTATGTGCTGCTTGTGTAGCGTTTTCTCCCTGGGGCATTTCTACTTATGGGGATATATTTTTTATGTCATCCTTCTGATAGGTTGACTTAATATATCACATAGCTGTGGGATATGTGCTCCAGTTGCTGCGTTAATGCACATCACCATTCTGATTTGTATATATATATATATATATATATATATATATATATATATATTGGTGTTTGTGTATATATATATATATATATATATATATATATACACATATGTGTGTGTGTAATATACATATATATATATATCTATGGGCATGTATTCATACCGGTATGTACTCTGATTTTTATTGATGCACTCTTTGGCTTTGCCTTGAAATTGCATGTGTCATGTATATTTATTCAAGATGTTTAAGCTAGCCATATATGTTTGCCTTATTGGTTATGTATGATTGTGGTGCATTCTGGCTGGGGGACTGACTGTGGTCTCTTTTCCCCCACAGATTCTGGGATTCCCTCACTGCAGGCCCTCCCGGTTATACCTGTTATACCTGGCTAGTCTTAGTCTCTAAATTGGGATTTTCCTAGGTTTAAAAAAAAAAAAAAAAATCCTCCCACTTCCGGGACTTTAATTACAAAGGGGCATCCCGGGTTGCTTAATGCGTAAAACCCTGGGTTGTTGCGAATACCACAAATTCACCATATGGAGGCTTCCAACGTTACCGGAAATGGCTCCTCGGGGCTATCCAGGTTGTGTGGGGGCTGTGGGGTTCCGCTCCCAGGCGATGATGTCATATTATGCGTTCCATGTGCTCAGCAGAACATTGTGCGCCAGTCCCTTGCTCCGGCTTCTGGCTCCTTGCAACTTCCATCATCTCCTATCCCCCCAACCTAGTTCGGACCCCGTGTGACACTGTCAAAAATGGGGATTCGCATTCCGAGGTGCATGCGCGGTTGGCCAGCCTCGAGAAAATTATCTCCGCTTCAGTGGCTCAGAAGGCTACAGCTAAGCGGAAGCACCTTGCTCCGGCAGTACCTGCCTCGGAGGGTGAGGTACCTGAATTTTTGGATTATTCCGATTGTCCCCCTGATGAGGAGGGGGAACTCTTTGAGGAGTCGGATGAGCCTGCAGACCAGCTATTGTTTGACACTGCTGGTGATCAGGCTGTGGGGGTGTCCCTTGACACTCCTTCCATTTTGGCTCAAATGTTTAAAGTTTTGGCCTTGGATCCGCCTGCGGTGGTCCCTCTGCCAAAGGGTGAGTTGTTTGACGTACCCCAGCCGCGTTTGGTGTTTCCCAGGCAACAGCACTTTGAGAAGCTTGTCCTTAAAGAATGGGAACAACCCGCGCGCCTGGCTGGAACTCCTCCTAATTGGGATAAGCGTTATCCCTTTCCGGAGGACTTGGTGAAGCTTTGGTCAGTGCCCCCCGAAGTCGATTCCCCCGGTGTTGGGGTTGACTGGCCCGGCTGCGTTGCACCTTTCTGGCACCACTACCATTAAGGATGGTTCTTGCTCTTTTGTCCCATCATGGTCTGGGCCTTCTGGTTCAGCTACGCTCGGACAATCAAACAGCGGTTGCTTACTTCAATCATCAGGGAGGGACTTCCAGTCTGGGTGCCCTCAGAGTGGGGTCCCTGTTCACATGTTCCTTGTCTCTCGGCAGTCTGCAGTCCGCTCCGGTGGGGGACACCGGAGGGAGTCCTGTTTCCCTTTCGTCACATTTGCAGGCTCCCGATCTTTGTGTCGCTCTTCAGGATCCTCTGGCTCTGGCGGCGGAAGCCATTTCCCTGAGCTGGGGGGACCCGGGGTTTCTGTACCTGTTTCCTCCGATACCCATGCTAGGCTGGGTGGTACGGAAGCTGGTTCTAGAAAGGGTGTCCGCCATTCTCGTGGCCCCAAGATGGCCAAGAGGAGTATGGTGCGCAGACATCGTTTGGCTGACAGTGAATCAGCTCATTCTGCCTCTTCGGTCCGATCTGCTCACTCAGGGTCGGCTGTCTTACCCCAGTTTACCAACGCTGGTTTTGATGGCTTGGCTGCTGAGACCTCCATCTTGAAGGAGGAAGGTCTTTCTGACTCGGTTATTAAGACTCTGATCGCTGCCCGAAAGAGGTCTTCTTCTATCACCTACTATAGGACTTGGAAAACCTATATCACTTGATGTGAGGTTAGATCTTTTCCTTGTAGGGTCTTTTCGGTCTCCAGGATTCTGGAGTTTTTACAATCTGGGCTGGACTCTGGTCTTCAGCTGAGTACTTTGAAAGGGCAGGTTTCTGCCTTATCTATCTTTTTTCAGAAGAGGTTTGCGCTTCATCCCTTAGTTAATACTTTTTTCCAGGGGGTTACGCATGTGCGGCCTCCCAGGAAACCATTACTCCCTGTTTGGGACTTGAATTTGGTTCTTTCTGCTCTTCAGGCTCCTCCTTTTGAGCCTTTGCAAGATATTGCTTTGTCTACCCTGACTCAGAAGATTGTCTTCTTGGTAGCTATCACTTCGGTTCGGCGTGTCTCGGAGTTGGCGGCCTTGTCTATTCAGGCACCCTACTTTTGAGAGGCATCAGTGGTCTTTCGGTTCAAACCAGACTTTCTTCCTAAGGTTGTTTCTGCTTTTCATTTGAACCAAGATATTGTTCTTCCCTCCTTGTGTCCTAAGCCTAAGAATGACAAGGAGAGGGTTTTGCATTGTTTGGATGTAGTACGCTGTGTTAAGTACTATTTGATGATTACTTCTCCATTTCGTAAAACTGATGCCTTTTTTGTTGTGCCCTATGGGCCCAGGAAGGGTTTGGCGCCGGCCAAATCTTCCATTAGCAAATGGATAGGTCAGACGCCGTTGGAGCGTCTTGGGCTTTTCAGCACCAAGCTTCTGTTGAACAAGTTTGTAAGGCTGCTACTTGGTCTTCTGTTCATACTTTTTCTAAGTTTTACAAGGTCGATGTGCAGGCCTCAGCGGATGCTGTATTTGGCCGCAAAGTTCTGCAGACTGCAGTCATTTAAGTTAGGCTTCACCTTGCCTTTGGATACCCATCCCTTGCGAACACTGCTTTTGGATGTCCTGATCGTAAGAATTAAAGGGGAAGCGGGGTGTGTGGCACACTGAGAATAATACCATTTTGTGAGTACTCACCTGAAAAATGGATATTATCAGTGTGCCACACACCCTGCTTCACCCGCCCTTTTTGGTATCCTGGATCCTTTATATGGTGAAGCTTTTCTTTATTTTGAGGTTACCGTTGGATTTCCTGGTACCTTGTCTTTCTGCTTTTTAAATCTCTGGTGTTGAGTGGGAGGTCCCAGGTATATATAGGCCGGAAGGGGCTTATTTTCAAGACTTCTCCCTGCACGTCGCCACCTGCTGGTGGAGTAACCCGATCGTAAGAATTAAAGGGGAAGCGGGGTGTGTGGCACACTGATAATATCCATTTTTCAGGTGAGTACTCACAAAATGGTATTTTCTGGTGGAGGGAGGGGTGTTGATACCTGTTGGGGGGTCATGCTCACTGGCTGTAATCAGCGATGCCCCTCACTGGCTGTAATTAGCGATTCCCCTCACTGGCTGTAATTAGCGATTCCCCTCACTGGCTGGAATCAGCGATGCCCCTCACTGGCTGTAATTAGCGATGCCCCTCACTGGCTGGAATCAGCGATGCCCCTCACTGGCTGGAATCAGCGATGCCCCCTCACTGGTTGGAATCAGCGATGCCCCCTCACTGGTTGGAATCAGCGATGCCCCCTCACTGGTTGGAATCAGCGATGCCCCTCACTGGCTGTAATCAGCGATGCCTCTCACTGGCTGTAATTAGCGATTCCCCTCACTGGCTGGAATCAGCGATGCCCCTCACTGGCTGGAATCAGCGATGCCCCTCACTGACTGGAATCAGCGATGCCCCTCACTGGCTGGAATCAGCGATGCCCCTCACTGGCTGGAATCAGGGATGCCCTTCACTGTCTAGAATCAGGGATGCCCCTCACTGTCTAGAATCAGGGATGCCCCTCACTGGCTGGAATCAGCGATGCCCCTCACTGGCTGGAATCAGCGATGCCCCTCACTGGCTGGAATCAGCGATGCCCCTCACTGGCTGTAATCAGCGATGCCCCTCACTGGCTGTAATCAGCGATGCCCCTCACTGGCTGTAATCAGCGATGCCCCTCACTGGCTGGAATCAGGGATGCCCCTCACTGGCTGGAATCAGGGATGCCCCTCACTGGCTGGAATCAGGGATGCCCCTCACTGGCTGGAATCAGGGATGCCCCTCACTGGCTAGAATCAGGGATGCCCCTCACTGGCTAGAATCAGGGATGCCCCTCACTGGCTGGAATCAGGGATGCCCCTCACTGGCTGTAATCAGGGATGCCCCTCACTGGCTGGAATCAGGGATGCCCCTCACTGGCTGTAATCAGCGATGCCCCTCACTGGCTGTAATCAGCGATGCCCCTCACTGGCTGTAATCAGCGATGCCCCTCACTGGCTGGAATCAGCGATGCCCCTCACTGGCTGTAATTAGCGATTCCCCTCACTGGCTGGAATCAGCGATTCCCCTCACTGGCTGGAATCAGCGATGCCCCTCACTGGCTGGAATCAGCGATGCCCCTCACTGGCTGGAATCAGCGATGCCCCTCACTGGCTGGAATCAGCGATGCCCCTCACTGGCTGGAATCAGCGATGCCCCTCACTGGCTGGAATCAGCGATGCCCCTCACTGGCTAGAATCAGGGATGCCCCTCACTGGCTAGAATCAGGGATGCCCCTCACTGGCTGGAATCAGGGATGCCCCTCACTGGCTGGAATCAGCGACGCCCCTCACTGGCTGGAATCAGCGACGCCCCTCACTGGCTGGAATCAGCGACGCCCCTCACTGGCTGGAATCAGCGACGCCCCTCACTGGCTGGAATCAGGGATGCCCCTCACTGGCTAGAAATCAGGGATGCCCCTCACTGGCTAGAAATCAGGGATGCCCCTCACTGGCTGGAATCAGCGATGCCCCTCACTGGCTGGAATCAGGGATGCTGCACACTGGCAGTAACCACACAGCTTAATGGCTATAATAATGCAATAAGAGCAGTTTGTTAATGTCTTTTGGCAAATGGCTCTCATTGACTATAATGGAGAGCCTGCGCTGCTGCATTTCCTGCATCCCCAGTCATCCATGCGCTCCCAACCCAGCCTATCTGAATGAAAACAATGAGAGCCGCCTGCCAAATTATGCCAGTTCAGTGGGCGGCTCTCATTGGACATGAGCCCGCGCATGCGCCGTTGGACTGGGGAAAGGTGAGTGTGTATGGGCTTCCTGGAGGGTTTGACACAGTGGGGAAAGTCAGCGGCCAGCTAGTTAGAGGGGGCCCTCCATGAAAGCTTCAAGCCACAGGCACTCTTAATCTGGCCCTGTCTATAGTCCGGATATACAGTTCCAGGGTTAATGGTTTATATTTTAACAAACTACAAAAAAAATAATAATGTTCCCTTTTAGTTGTAGTATTTAAACTGGTGTATATGAAACATTTATATTATGTTTACAGAGGTTTTTTTCTCTTTTCAGTGCCAACCATCTTCCTTAGCAAGAAGCCAAAAGAAAAGGAAGCCGATGCCAAGTATCAGATAATCGAAGGAATTACAAGACTGATCTGTTCAGCCCGACAGCAGAATGTCATGTTGAGAGGTAAAGCGGGGGGTTGGCCATCTTGTACTGGGGTACGCAGACTGCTGCTGCCAGCTGTCCAGACCCTGAAGGGGACGAGGCTCAACTTTTGGGTCCCTGCTTGCGCTGCGGACCCTCTGTGTAACTTTATACTGTGACTGGGCGGCAACATGGAAAGGTTTAATTAGTTTTTGCCTGTATGTGTAAGTCCTGGCATCAATTGCAGCACCAGAACTACAGTAATACATCAGCTGGCCACAATATAATGAAGCACAGAGGGCCAGGAAGCGGGGAGGCGTCAGCAGAGACCTAACACAGCCGGCAGTCTAAAAGCTTTGGCCTGACTTGTAGGGAGGTGGGCGGTGTTGTGTTAAAGACAAGCGAAACCCAGGCTTTTCAGTATCCTGGTTTTTGTTCCTCAGCAACTATTAAAATTTTTTTTTACCCTTTCTTTTTAATTACTGTTCAGGAACTTTAACAAATCCTGGCATCTAAAAGATACCAGTGCTGTTCCCAAACCCAGATATAAGGGTTGATTCAGAGCCCCTTTCTCATATATTTTATGGCGGTCTTCCTACCAAACGAAAAATCTTGCAAAACTGAAAACATTTCACACAAAAGTTCTCGCAGAATAAAGGCTTTGCTGAATCAGACGAGGGGAAAAAATGAACAAGAATGGAAATATTCACGCAACAAAAAAGAGAGAAAGGGGCTCTGAATCAACCCTATAGTGTCATTACCTCATTTCTTTTGTTTCTTGCGGCTGTTGCGATTTTGTTGATAGGTGATGCTACAGGACAGCGCTCTCCTAAAAAAAGAACACCATCCATTTTTTTAAAGCAGGGGCCATCCCAATTGTAGATGCCCCCTGCACATTAATGGCGTAAAACAGCCACGTGATCACGCCGAAGAATCAAAGCACCAGATTTCTCCCGTTCTGCGCCGTTAACATGTAGGGGAGATTCCACAATTGGGATACTACCCATTTTTTTAAAATACAGGTGGTGTTTTGGTTTAACAAGGAACTTATTGACCTTGGTACATCTACCGTATGCTCCATTTGGGGTCAAGCCCCAGGTGCTTTCTTGTGGATCTGGGGCTATTTTACTGTAGCACTTGAGAATATTGCAGGCAAAGGTCGTCTTTTTTTTTTTTTTTTCTTGCAGTGGAATGTGCCCTACACTGCTGGAAGTTTCTGTAGGGTTATTTTTCTCGATCTGGTATTGTGGTGCAGGGTGGCCATGCGACCTGGTGTCTCCTAATATTCTTATTCTTGGTGTGCCACACACCCCGCTTCACTTCTTAAATATTCATCCATTAATGGGTTAATCCACCGCCAGGTGACGTAGTGCAGAGAGGAAGTCTTGTAACGAGCCCCCTTCCGGCCTATATATACCTGGTACCTCCCTCCAATCACCAGTATTTTTTCTCTCTGCTTGCTGACAAGTCAGAAGATGGAAGTCTCCTGCTTACAGGTAGGCCGGGGTATTCTTACCCCGCCACCCCCCTTTTGGTCTATTTCTGCCCGGTTTGAGTTTGTATACCTTTATGGTGGAATGGAAGCCTCCCAGCCTAGGCTGCTCACCGGGCAAATGGTAGATGGCACTTTAAGTGCCTAGGAGCTTATCTCCTACCGCTCGACCTCATGCATGGGGCAATGCGGCTATCCGGCATGGTGATCCGGAAATGGGATGCCCCTGTCCCGAGGGTCCCCGTAGCCCATTTCTCTCCCGTTACGGTCCCTTCTCCCTTCACTATGGGGGGGGCAGGGGTGTGAGGGTGTGCTTTAAGTATGTGTGTTTCACTTGTATCACTTCATTTCAACATGTGTGTGTGTTCATGATTATGCATTCACTGTTATTCAGCATGTGTATACTTTTGGTTTTGGTCTGCTTGAAGGGCAGGCTGCGCTGGGTAGGGGCTGGCCACTTTTCTTGGCAGACTATTGCTTTGTGGCCCCCTCCCCCCTCCCCCCTCCCCTCTCCCCTCCTCCCCGCCTGGCATTTTATGTATTCTTTAGGCTGCGCCATGCGGTCTTTATCCTCCCCCCTCCGCCGCCTGGGCGCACGTGTAGTGGCCCATCTGAGAGTGATTTCCAGCTGATTGGCGTGGGGGGGGCGGGTCCCGCTGACGCGGCGTCGGAGGCGCGGCACCGACGTCATGCGGCGTCTTGCGGCGGGCCCAGCGTTTACTTCAAGCAGGAAGTCGCGTGGGCGCGCGGCCGCACTTAGTCTTCCGTGCTGGCTGCAGTCTTGCTCCGGCTGCTGCCTTCGCTGACCAGGTAAGCGGCCCCACCCGTTGGGGCCGTTAAGTGGGGAATGCCTTTCCTTGTAATGATATAGTGGGGAGTCACTTTTTATTAAGGGGGCATGATTTGGCTCTTATTTAAATGCACTTTGGTGCCATGCTTATATGTTTTCTTATACACATGTGAGGATCTGATGGTTTTTCTTTTCCTTGCAGATCCTGGGATCCCTGCTTATGGTGGCCCTCCGGCTCTATGTGCCTGGCTAATTATTGGGATATCTATTAAATATATATATACATAAACTATATATAAATATATATATATAGTTTATTAAAGGGGACCTTAACTTAAAAAAAAAAAAAAAAAATCCTCCCTTCCGGGACATTACTAATAAAGGGGCATCCCGGGTTGTCTTATACCTTAAAAGTCCCAAGTATTGCGAATACCATAAATCACCATATGGAGGCTTCCGTAATTTCCGGAAACGGTTCTGCTGAGCCGTTCGGGGGGTGCGTAGGTTGTGGGGTTCCACTCCCAGCTGATGATGTCTTTATTTGCATCCCTTGTGCAAAACAGACTATTGCGCGCCAGTCCGTTGCTTCGGCTGCGGGTCCATCGCATCCTTCATCATCTCCTACCTCTCCCTCCCTGTTCCGGACCCCGCATGACACTGTCAAAAGTGGGGATTCGCATTCCGAGGCGGCAGCACAGCCCAGCCCCCGGAAAGTAATGCCCGTTAAAGCAGCGTTAAAGGCCGCTGCAAAACGAAGGCACCTGACTCCGGTACCTTCGGCTCCACAGGACGAGTTTTGTGAACCTGTGGAATGGTCCGATGGATCCCCGGACGAGGATGAATTCCCGTCGGAGTCAGATGAGCCGACAGGTCAGCTTGTGGCTGATGAGATTGGCGATTGGTCAGAGGGGGTTGTTTTTGACACCCCCTCTATTCTGGCTCAAATGTTTAAAATTTTGAGTTTAGATACGCCTGAGGCGGCCGCCCCGCCAAAGGGTCAGTTGTTTAAGGAGCCTCAGCCGCGTTTGGTTTTTCCCAGACAACACCACTTTGAGAGGGTGGTTCTTAAGGAATGGGAACATCCCACGCGGTTATCTGGAATTCCTTCCACTTGGGAAAAGCGTTATCCTTTTCCACCAGAATTGGTGAAGCTTTGGTCTGTCCCTCCTGACGTCGATACCCCTGTGCTAGGGCTCTCCAGCTCGGCTATGGTACAGTCTGCTGAGACCACTGTCCCCAAAGATGGGGAAGATCGCAGGATTGACCAATACGCTCGACATGGTTTTATCTATTCCGGGTCAGCGTTGCGCCCGGTATGTGCTTCAGCCCTTCTTCTATTGGCAATTAAGTCCTTAATTCAGGGGCTATATGAGGATCTTAATCCCGCTTGCAAACAGTTCACTGCGCTTAAGCAGTGTGAATCTCTTGTGGCTTATGTCCTGGCCGCTCAGGACGATGCGCTGACTATGAGTAGCAAGGCTATGCTGGTGGCTATTTGCAGGTCAGTATGGCTGCGTCAGTGGTCAGCGGACACGGCTTCCAAAAAGGTGCTCACAGCTCTCCCCTTTTTGGGGTTGCGTCTGTTCGGGGAGAAAATTGATTCAGTCGCAAAGGGTGGTAAGATGCCACAACGCAAGAGGCCTCGTGGTCCCTTTAGGGGGGCAAGTTCCGGTAGGCCTTCCTTTCGAGGATTCAGAGCGGGCAGGGGTGCTTCCTTTCCCGCTACCAGTGGCGCAGGTTGGACTCGGGGGAGGGGCCGTGACCGGCCCACTCAGTCCTGGGGCACCAAGCCCAAACCTGCTGATAAGCTCACTCAGCAATGAGGGGCTGCCCTCACCCGTGCGGGTGGGGGGACTATTGCGACACTTCTACCAGGTTTGGAACCAAGTGGTTCCAGGCAGATGGATCCAGGAGGTAGTGTCGCCCGGTTACGACCTGGAATTCGAGTCTCGCCCTCCTTCACGGTCCGTTCATGGGTCGGTTCATCCCGGCCTGAACTCTCATCAAAACGGAGTGTGTCTTTTCTTTTGCCCAAATTCACACGAGGACGCTTCTGCTATTCCTGTTAGCGTGTTAGGACCAGCAACCTCAGTCGCTGGATCAGTCCTTCCAGTTGTCCTCCCGTGTACGGCAGTCCCTCCTGTGGTGGTTGGTCTCGACCAATCTTGTGTAGGGCAGGCCTTTCCTGACCCCCCTTTGGAAAATTGTCACCACGGACACCAGTCTGTCGGGATGGGGCAGATTCTGGAAGGAGCTGCGGTTTCAGGGGCAGTGGAGACCTTAAAGGCCCCACTTACCCATCAATATTCTGAATCTGAGAACCCTCCGTCAGGTGCTTGCTCTCCTGACTCAGTACGTTCTGGGCCTTCTGGTCCAGATGTGTTCAGACAATCGATCAGCGGTTGTTTACGTCGGTCTTCAGGGAAGGACGCGCAGTCTGAGTACTCTCAGAGAAGTGTCCCTGATCCGGGCCTGGGCAGTGTTCCATGTTCCCTGTCTTTCGGCGGTTTACGTTCCAGAGGTGATGAAACAGGTAGCGGGCCGGTTGAGCAAGGGCTCTCCCCGTCTGGAAGAGTAGGCTCTCCATCCTCGGGTGGTTCGCTCACTGTGTCTCCAATGGGAGACCCCGGAGGTGGACCTGTTGGCCCCTCATCACTATCACAGGCTCCCGAACTTCGTGTCGCTCTCCCAGGATCCTCTGGCTCTGGCAGTGGACGCCATGTCCCTGAACTGGGGAGCTCTGGGATTTCTATACCTGTTTCCTCCGATGCCCATGCTGGGCAGGGTTCTTCAGAAGTTGGCTCTGGAAAACGTGTACGCCGTTCTCGTGGCCCCAAGTTGGCCAAGACGAGTGAGGATCGCAGACATCGTTCGGCTGGCAGTGGTCCAGTTCGTTCTGCCTCTTCGGCCCGATCTGCTCACTCAGGGGCAATTGTGTTGCCCCAATTTACCAGCGCTGGGTTTGATGGCCTGGCTGCTGAAACCTCCATCCTGAAGGAGGAGGGTCTTTCTGATTCTGTCATTAGGACTCTGATCAGTGCCCGGAAGAGGTCTTCTTCCATCACCTACTATAGGACTTGGAAAGCCTATATCGCTTGGTTTGAGATAAGATCTTTTCCTTGTAGGGTCTTTTCGGTCTCCAGGGTTCTGGAGTTTTTACAATCAGGGCTGGACTCTGGTCTCCAGCTTAGTACGTTGAAAGGGCAGGTCTCTGCCTTATCTATCTTTTTTCAGAAGCGTGTTGCGCTTAAACCTTTAGTTAAAACTTTTTTCCAGGGGGTTACGCATGTGCGGCCTCCCAGGAAACCATTACTCCCGGTTTGGGATTTGCATTTGGTTCTTTCGGCTCTTCAGGCTCCTCCTTTTGAGCCTTTGCAAGATATTGCTTTGTCTACCCTGACTCAGAAGATTGTCTTCTTGGTAGCTATCACTTCTGTCCGGCGTGTCTCAGAGTTGGCGGCCTTAACTATCCAGGCGCCTTACTTCGAGAGGCATCAGGATAAAGTGGTCTTTCGGTTCAAGCCAGACTTTCTTCCTAAGGTTGTTTCTGCTTTTCATTTGAATCAAGATATTGTTCTTCCCTCCTTGTGTCCTAATCCTAAGAATGACAAAGAGAGGGTTTTGCATTGTTTGGATGTAGTACGCTGTGTTAAGTACTACTTGATTATCACGTCTCCTTTTCGTAGGACGGATTCCTTTTTTGTTGTGCCCCATGGGCCTAAGAAGGGTCCCTTTTCGTATCACTGCTCATTCCACTCGCGCTGTTGGGGCGTCTTGGGCATTTCAGCACCAAGCTTCTGTTGAACAGGTTTGTAAGGCCGCCACTTGGTCTTCTGTTCACACTTTTTCTAAGTTTTACAAAGTTGATGTGCGGGCCTCAGCGGATGCTGTTTTTGGCCGCAAAGTTCTGCAGACTGCAGTCATTTAAGTTATGATTCACCTGGCCTTGAGATGCCCTTCCCTTGTGGACACTGCTTTTGGATGTCCCATTAATGGATGAATATTTAAGAAGTGAAGCGGGGTGTGTGGCACACCAAGAATAATACCATTTTGTGAGTACTCACCTGAAAAATGGATATTGTTGGTGTGCCACACACCCCGCTTCACCCCCACCCTTTTCAGTATTACCGAAGCATTTATATGGTAAAGCCCTTTTTTATTTATATATCAAAATTGATTTTTGAGGTTACCGGTGGAATACTGGTACCTTGTCTTTCTGCTTTTTAAATATACTGGTGATTGAAGGGAGGTACCAGGTATATATAGGCCGGAAGGGGGCTCGTTACAAGACTTCCTCTCTGCACTACGTCACCTCACGGTGGATTAACCCACCAACAATATTCATTTTTCAGGTGAGTACTCACAAAATGGTATTTTTACTACATGGTAAATTATTTTCTGGATGGTGGGCTCTGTCACTGTCCTGTGGTAGGGTTATCTTCAAGGAGAATTGTCTTGGCACAGCCAGCTTTAATTCGGGTAGCAAGTAGAAGATATGAACACCCTTGTTTCTAGTGGTTAGGCTGTGTAACACAGGCTTCGGTTTGACATGTATGATACTATTAGGAGAGGCCTTGTGGTAAACCAACCAAGCATGCATAACAAAACTACTTCCTGTGGTAAAAGAAATGCAAAACGGATCTATACATAGTAAGGGTAACAAGCGTAGAAGTTTGTGTCCATTAATAATTATAAAGGGTCAGGCTGTTTCTGCGGGGTGCCCCCCCCCCCCCTCTGTCATTCAGCAGGGTGGGGGGTCCACTTGCACTCTGAATATTCATTATTGTGTCCAAGAGAATGTGCTTAAAATGGAACAATCCTGGATTCTAAAAGACTTTATGGCCGGACGCTGGCCTTCCCCCCTGGGGCATCCCAATTAGGGATGCCCTGCAGTGTGAACCCCCTTGGATTCCACAGTGATGCAAACAAGGCCGGCCACATCCCCAGCATCTCAGGTCTGAGGCGCACTCCTACGCACAGCAATTTAGGTAGGCTGGGGGCAGAAGTGCTCCCCTGTTTAAAGGTAAACTAGGGATGCACTGTCTCCCTATTTCCAGACTCTTGAGTCTAAACAGAGCCGTATGCTGGACATTAAAATGCATGGCATACATCCCTGATTGAATGAGAGCCATGCTGCATATTAAAGACTCCTTAATATTAATTACTTAAATATGTAGCAGGGGGGCAGCCTGGACTGGGATTCCACACTGTGCATCGCTGTCTAAACCACAGAACAGACCCGTCCAGATACTCACTTCTTCCAAGGTGCACATCCCACTTAACCTCAAGCAGCAGTTCACACTGTGGGGGAACCCAAATTGGGATGCTCTACATAATTGGAGGTTAAGATTCGGTTTTTCCTCTTTAAACTTGGCTTATTGTTTTTGATGTCTGGTGACACACAGCAGGAATTTGAGGGCCGCTGTGTGAAACCCCCCCAGGTCACCAGAAAGCTCCCCTTATCTCCTGGTCCAACAGCACATGCGCGAGCTGCGGCCACATCACAGCTATACCTTTAGTAGGACACGTGCCCACTCCCTGTTAAAGGGTATTGGGGGACACAGCCGCCAGTGTGCTCAGATCTGCTCGTATTAGACGAGCGCCTGGACAGAGGGTCTCGAGCGGATCAGAGCGCAACAATCGGGGTGCCCCGGGGGCAAGGATCAAAACCCAGGATAGTCAAAATCCTTGATTTTGGCCCACTCTAATATGGGGGCAGCCTGACCTGGGCTGCTCCACTATACAGTACACTATTAAAAAGAGCTAGACGGCTGGATAATCTGCATTCTTCGGTTGTTGAGGCGAGAGATAGAATGATCCAGACCAAATGGATCCACCAGGCATATATTACCCCGGTCCGTCTGCACAGGATGGGACTCCTGGATAGGGACACGTGTCCTAGGTGTGAGGGTGGTAGCGGCACATGGGTGCATATGATTTGGTCATGTGGAGTACTTGCTGGCTATTGGGAAGATGTAATGGACCTGATCGGTAAAATAGTGGGATTTCGCATGAGGGGTTCGGTCTCGTTGTGCCTTTTGGGAGTGGTGGAGCCGCTATCGGAGCTCAGTACATTGAAAGCGTTGCTTCGGCTGCTGCTCTTTTATGCCCGGAAGTGCATACTGATAAATTGGAAGCACCCGGCTAGGCCGTCTGTGCAGGCATGGAAAAGGCTGGTTAATGAGAAGCTTGTCATGTATAAATTGACATATCAGGCGAGAGGTGTGCCAGACAAATTTACCAAGATCTGGGATCCCTGGTTGCAGTGCCAAGATACGGCATCTGACGATGACTGAGGTGAGAGTGTGTCGCATCACGGTGATCATGGCGATAGGTGGAGCGGCATCCAATCCTGGGGGGAGTAGAGGGAGGTGGAGAGTTAACCTTTATGTGGAAGAATGAATACCCGGAGGTACTTCTAGCCATTTTCTGCTCTTTGGGTCTCCCCAGCAGGGTTTCCAATTTGGTAGGGCTCGAGTCTGAAGTGAATGTCCTTGTGTTGTGCGAATGGACGTCTTGTGTGCAAGTAGGCCAGACTGTTAGACGCCTGTGGCGTCTTGTTTTCTGTATTGCATATTTTATTGTATGCCTTGTGTTTTTTCACGTTTCATGCAAATAAAAACTTAAAAAAAAAAAAAAAAAAAAAGAGCCAGACGGCCCAGGTACTCTCCTTTTCCGGGATCCTTCTACAGCTGTCATGGAGCAGCCTATCGGCTTACATGGGAGCGCAACCCAGAAGAGGGGAGTGTCCAGGAAGCCGATGTTCTTGGCGGCTCGGGCTGCCCAGCTGCATTTCATAGCTCATCTTACAAGTACAAGAGTAGCATTCAATCTATGGTTTCTTATTTTGGGGGAGGGCTCCACCACTTAATTCTGCTGCTTTTGGGGGGTTTAATAATCCAGCAGGTTTAGTGTTTATACAATATCTAAATGACTATCATTTACTTTAAACACATGTTACATAAGTGATTATAAAGTTTCCATTTATGAAAATGAATAACCAAAACATTTTTTATCTATATTTTTTTTTAGTGACAGTTGATGGCCGGCTTTTCGGAGATGTTAAGTTTTTCCAAGTTGCATCTCAGTGGCCAACTCATGTGAAATTTTTTCCTGTTGGAACATTCAGCTCAGCAGCGAAGCCTTGATAATTGGCTACTTGCACCCCTTCACCAAGCTACATAATGAAAGAAAATGGCAAGTAGCTCTGGGAAATTTGTAGCTGTTGTGGGAGGAACTCAGTAGAACTGCCAATCAGTCGTCATCTACATAAACCTGCTTCACTCATAAACTGTAGCTTTGTTGTGTATCGAACTGTTTCAACCAAAGAATGACTTGCAGCAACCCTTCCTAATAACCAGATTTTAGTGCTTTACGTGTAATCACTCTGGTAGCCTTGGGTTGTTGCATGTCATTGCTGTGTTCACTGTTGCTAAAGAAAAGGGAAAACTGTCTGATACATACCTTTGTCCCTTACCTCAAACTCTACAAATACTTCTTTTTGTTACATGATTCATACATGAGATTGGTGAGTTCAGGCATGTAGTGGGTCACTTGGTATGTTGAATGCTGTTACTATTCTCTACCATAAATACAAGTTCACCCCTGGATGGTAATCATGTGATTGTTTTCATAGTTTGGGCTCTAGGTAACACCATTTAGAGACCGTACACGTTCTACAGGCCTAAGGAGATAACCCTTCCACCAAGCCAGATTTTTCCTGAGGGAGTCTTTTAACTCCTCAGTTTTCCCATATTGAGGTTCACATGAATTTGTCTAGTTGCCAATGTCTGTTAGGGAGAATCACCAAACTGCCATGTATAGCTCAAGCACATTCTTTCTTTCATATTATTCCTGTCGATTCAGAGCCTAGTGAGAATTCTCACTCATTTTTTAGGAGAAAACTGCCATTCACTTTCATTGTTTATTTTGGGGCTGATTCAGAGCCAAGTGAAAATTTACACCCGTCAGACTTTGGAAGGAAGACTGCCTTTCACTTTCACACTCTGGATTTACCCCATGGTGTCTAATGCTGGTGGATAGTTTGCTGCCTGTGCTCCCTGGGAGTGACCATGCCCATCAGCGAAGTTTGCCTTTGTTACCATCTTCCTTGTTTGTAGTGAGGGGAGCAGCATGGTCAACTCAAGCCCTTTGGGTTGACCATGGCTTCAGATGTTTGTGGCAGCCATCATGGTGGCCCTGTCACAGTGGAGGTTTAAGATGATGACAATGCATAGTATCCAATCACATGAACATGTAGCTATACCCCAACAGCAGTATCCTTCATAGCAGGGACCTCAATTGTGCTTAAGGTTCAGTTAGGTGATGGGAGCTGTGCTGCTTGACCAGTTGCATGTCAAACCGATGCTAATGTGACTTTTGCAACCTGTAATCTGCCCCCACCCCTGGGAGTAACCCTTCTCTTTGTTAAAATGTTGACCTGACTGCCCACTACATTGAGGCTCCGTTCTTTTGCTGCCATGTAATATGCAGACATTGCACTCCCCAGCAAGGTGTTTGTCCTGGTACCACAAGGGAACAGGCTTCCTTATCGATTGGCAGCTGGGGACACAATACCTGATTGGCCAATACTAAAGTTCTGAGCAAAAATGCACCAGGATTGCACTGTCGGCATCAAAGCAGAACAAAGGTGAGTAAAGCTGTGGTGACCACATGGGATCAAAGCAACAGGTGACTATGCAAGTATAGGCTTATAGTATAGGCTTATTTTTGGTATGGCCCTCACATACCTCTGTAATGTTTTATTAGGTGGTCAGGCTGGTAGTTTAGTTGTGTGCTTTCCCATTTCTCTATGCTGTTGTGGTAAAGATAAAAAAGACTTTACAGTCTAATTCTATAAATCAAAGTGTCGGAGGCAATCTTTTTCTTTAAGTTCTCAAAGCAAAGGACCATCAAATCTTATTTTCCATAATGCAATATAGGGCGGTGCCCACAAAGTTACTTAGCTGATGGGTGTTGTGTGTTTGTTACAGAATATAAATGCCACACATCTCGTAACTATTAAATGAACTGTTACTATACGTGAAGTTTCATAATTCTGGTTTAACAGATCCCTGGACAACACTTATGTCTGCCCCAGTGGGTGGGCACTTTCAGGAACATTTATGGCACCTGGCATATCCTGGAACACGTAAGCCATTAGGTCTAAAAATGGGACAACATTATCAATTTATGCAGCACTGCAGATTTACATACATACACCTTGTGCTGTTACATGCAGTTGTATTGCATATTAACTGTTACATTTTGTTCCTGGTGAATTGTTGCTGTAGTTAAACCTATATTACATGTCTCATGCATAAATAGGCTTTGTGCCTAGAAATATACATTTGCTGTAAAACCTAAATGTCTAAGACATGCAGATATCTACCATTCTTTATTCTGTGCTATGGTAAGGGTACTTTGTTACATACACTGTATATTAACCTCTTTAATGTATTAAATCTGTTTGCTATGTTGTCATGTTAAATGCCATTATTTGTGCATGAAGGACCACCTGCAGATTGTTGGTCCCCATTTCTGCTTCTACACTCCAACATTTGGTGTAATAAAGATCTATCACAGAAATGGACTAATATTACCATCATGGCAACCCTGCCCCCAGCTTGTTTTAGTCTGCTGGAAGAAATGTTTTGAATATGCGGTCTGTTCCCCATTCTAGCCTGTGGGAGGCCATAATATTACCAACCCCAATTTCCTTATCCTGTGGAGGGCACAGTTTTTATTCTGCTGACTTGTGGCACTTGCAGGCCATTTTGGTCATCCCGTGTAAGGTTGGTTAATACACCCCTTATTCTCCCTTTTATTAAACGGTGTGGGGAGTTTTTCTTTTATACAGATTTTTAACATTACACATTTTTTTGTGATAGATCTTATTTAACAATGAAAACTGGTTCCTTGTGATTGTGTCTTACAATAATTATGAAGTACAGTATTTACCTTTTTTTTTTTTTCAAAGCACAATGTACTTCAATCCATGATGGACCCGGTCTTCACTCTGCTGTTCAGGCTCTTGTATATAATTTGCTTGCCAGGCTATTGTTTTATATTGCTTATTATTTGCAATAAAATTTCTGTGGTTTTGCAGTCAAGTGGTACTAAATGATTTCTTGTAGCATTTGCATCGCTGAATGGGTTTAAACAGAGAATTACAAAATGTAGTAGCAAATATGTACATTTTACTGAAATTGTTAAAATCCTGGGTTTTGGTCCACTTCTGACTATCCTGGGTTCTGGTTCTTGCCCCCCGGGGCACCCCAATCGGGGGTGCTCTGCTGTGTGAAAACCCCCAGGACGATGCATGCGTGGGCGCTTGTCCAATCAGCACGCTCTGATCCGCTGACGTCCCTTCGTTTAAGGTGAGCATCTCAGAGTGCGCTGACTGCTGCATCACCTGCTACCCTCTAACAGGGAACGTGCCCACGCTGGCCATTCACAAATGCCTGGTGCTGGCAGGCGCCCTGCTAAAGGGATCACGTATGCAATATTGGACTGGAAAAGAAGGCAAGTGTATGAAATCTTATAGATTCCCGGGACAATCTCTGTGGGTTTTGGTCCACTTTAATCACAAACCAGTCATTTCTGTGTTCAAATTCCTACTAGTCTGTATGTGGCTATCAAAACTGTAATGAAAAGCACATAACAGACTATTTTAAGAAACACAGTAAACCCAGATACATTACATGTAATCCGTAAACCACCAAAAGGCAGAACAATCCTACATCTTGCATTACAGTACATCACAAAACTTGAATTTCCCAACTGGAAAAAAAAAATAATTTCTCACCTGTTTCTTCTTTCTTTCCATTCCAGGGCATCACTGATTAAGATACTCATGGCTTAACACACAGCTGTGGGAGGGTCTGCAAGATAACAGGGTGTAGCTCTTTCCAGTCAAAATATATATCCGCTGGGTTTCCCTTTCCATTTATTAAAGGAGCACTATTGCAAAATAGTATAATATCAAAAATCCATATAAACACTTTGCTAATGAGAGGAGGGGTCACTTACACAACCAAACTGAATAAAACTCCCACCAAGATTGTGTTTTTCTTCTCCTGGTTGGAATAAAATCCAGGGGGTGACAGAGCCCGTCACCAGTGATTACCTCTTTCTTCCATTAAAATAATAAAAATACAAGCACAAGCCTGGCTGGATATTTCCTGATGCTGGGTGTAAAAGTGACCCCTCGCAATCCAGCATATTTATATGGATTTTTATTGGGCCATTTTCCGCGATAGTGCTCCTTTAAGAAGCAGTAAGTCCAGGAGGAAGGGGAAAGCTCCCTCCCAATCACACGTGTGAGGATACAATACAGGACCAGGCTGCTGCAGAAGTGCCTGTGATGTAAGTTTTGCTTTACATTTGCTCCATAAGACACGGGCATTTTCGGCCAGCTTTTGAAGTGACCTTTTGTTTTAAGCTAAACACACAATATCTTTAGATTTATAACTCACAATAGAGGCATCAATAGTCCCCAAAATGGTGAATACAACAGGCAGGGCAGGTATGGAATGAAAACAATTCTACAGATGAGAATTTGAAGACTTTTTTTCCTCTCATCTTCCATTCCAGGGTGTCACTGATTAAATAGTGAAACCATCAACAATGGCCTGGGGGTCAGACCTCTGCAACACCTCACTCCCCAAGGTCACATCTGCCAGTGCCCTTAGGTCTACCTTGTAGAATTTTGTACCGCTGTGAGCAGAAGACCAGATAGACTTGCAAACCCAAGCAACTGAAGCTTGATTTTGAAAAGCCCAGGACAGATCCATTTGCCTGGGTAGAATGTGCAATGAACCTGAGCCTTTCTTTGCAATCTTAAGCCTTGCTCATCACCTGCCTGATCCATCTACTGACAGGTGCTAGACTCTTCCTTCAACCCTACTGGAAGCACAAACAAGATGGCAGTCTTGCAGAATTTCTGAGTAGCAGTCAGGTAATACTTGCGTACCCTGACTATATCCAAGGACCTTAAAAAAAAAAAAAAGCCTGTTCTTGTGATATGTAGGTCAAGAACATACAGAAGGCAGTAGCACTTCTTTGTTAAAGGAGCACTATTGCAAATAATGGTAATGATAATGATAAAAGTCTGATGTATTTATATGGATTTTTAATGTTACACAATTTTGGGATAGTGCTCCTTTAAGATGGAAAGGAGAGAGCACCTTAGGAAGAAAATCCTGCTCAAAGGGGAAAACTGCCTTTTCCTTGTGTAGTCCCATATAAAGTGAATTAATGGATAAGGCTGCACTTGTAGTGCTGTGCTAGGTTGTCCTAATGTCTGCACAATAATTGCCAGTAACCTACAGCCGCATTTGAAATAAAAGCTGTGTGCAGAACACTGATAAATATAAGCTAAATAATCAAGCGGCAAAAAGTGGACTACTATAAGTTATCTATAAATATATCGAACCCTTTGCATTTATATGTACATACGTAGAAGTGCTAATCGGTGTTAATCAAGCATCAATACAGGACAATAAAATGCAGATACTGGAGACCACACAAATGCGATGGAAGACAAGAGTCACCGGTCAACAGGCCCATCACACAGCACCCACCAATCTACTTTCAAAAGGGTAACCTCACCCTTCTGTTGTGTCTGGACATAGACATAACATATGACAAACCATCTGTCCACAGACTTGTGAGCAATAGTATAATTACAAGTTGCATACTCTTTAAAGGTATAGCATATTGGTGTCAACCTAGCCTAAGGTGTTTCTACCTTTATTATTATTATTGTTTATTTATATAGCGCCATCATCTTCCATAGCGCTTTACAAAGTAGTAATTACAGACAGGGTAGAAACATACGGTACATATACTATTTCAAATGCAGTTTTACAGAGTTGACAATGGATATTCTGAATACAAGATACAATAGGGGAGGGGGCCCGGCCCTTGCGAGCTTACAGTCTAAAGGAAGAGGGGTGAAGGCGAGGGGGAAGGATCACAAACAGTCAGTATTGAGCTTTGTGGCATGTGCCCTTTAGAAGATTGGTTAGGCCAGATTATATGCTTGTCTGAATAAGTGAGTTTTAAGAGCGCCTTTGAAGGTTTTGAGTGTTGTGGAGTGGCGGATTGGGTGCGGGAGGGCATTCCAGAAGATTGAAGTTGCACATGAGAAGTCCTGGAGGCGGGCGTGAGAGGAGGTGACCAGGGTGGAGGACAGGAGAAGGTCGGCAGCAGAGCGGAGGCTGCGTCTAGGTTGATACTGTTGGATTAGAGATGAGATGTAGGGAGGGGCCTGGTTGGAGAGAGCTTTGTATGCGAGAGTTAGAGTTTTGAACAGGATTCGCTGTGGGACTAGCAGCCAGTGTAGGGATTGGCAGAGATACCTTTGTAGACAGAACCCAAATACATAGACATTGCAACAGATACTGGACGCCATTACCTCTATTATTCTTCTAAAAATCGCCCACAAGGGGTTATGTAACCAAATAGAGCATATTTGATTGTCACAAAAATCCTCTACATATGTGATACAGTAAATGTTGCAGTAACAGTATATAGACTTGTGCAAAGCTTGACAACAGAGCATGAATGTTTATAACAAGAAAAAGGCTTCAAAGTTCGAGATGTCCCACTGTGTTTATTCCTCCTGGATTGCTCCTAAACTTACATATTTCTTGCCCCCCACAGCACATGTGCAGGGCACTCAGCCAATCAGAGGTGCTTGTTCTATTCAGATTTCCTTTGCCACACTGAAATCTGAATGAAGCAAGTGCCGCATGCATCTTCTTCACGTCAGCCATTCAGAAAGGCCTGCTGGTGCACACCTAGCTAGAGGTATGTTGTCGGCTCGTGGAAAAGGTGAGTGAATTGGGCAATCTGGGGGTTTTAAACACTGGGGCATCCCAAATAAAGAGGTAGACCAACCCCCCCCCCCCCCCCAAGAGACTTGAGGGTGCTGTTGGTCCTCTTGGCCCTAGCTTTGAACATCTCACAAAGCACTGTTCAATCCATCATCTATAAATGGCAGGACAACTTCCAAACTACCAGGTCATTATCTCCCAAAAGAAGACATAGGGTGTAGTGACGGGGAGGGGGGGGTGCACAGTGATATATCTAAAGTTACCACTTTGAGGGTAACAAAAAACCTCACCACATATTTATAGCAAGCAAATAACAATCAGACACTCAAGTTTTTCCTGGAGCTGATCACATCTTTTCACAGAGGATCTGCAGAAACCACTGAAACAGTTACCCAGAGAAATGTAGGTTTTTTTAGCATATTACATTTTTAACAGGGAAAATACAGGCAGCGGTGAGCAGTGCATAGAACATTTGCAGATGATATATCAGAAAGCACACAAAAAAGTCTCATAAAAATAAAATTATACCAGAAATTGGGGCATATTCAGACTCTTAGGAAGTTATATTTCAGCTGCTTTTTTACCTGAATATTAAAGCAGATCAATGGCTCTCAAGACAAATCTTTCAGGAATGATCCGGATCCAGTGCCCACCGAAGAATGTAGACTAATCTTAGCACATAGAAAAGAGAAAGACAGGAGAAAGACAGGAATATCTCAGGAAGTAACAGTTATAGAATGTTTTACCTGAATTATTATCTGCATACAGTACCTTAAATTCAGGGTGCATCCAGAAACAAATTTCATCCGATTCCACCCCAGTTACTTAGCGCCAGGCAGTTAAATATATCAAACAAAACACGGAGTGCCTGTCTGTCACCAGACCCGGGCACCTCTGATACCTCAGACATGGTGAATTTCAGCCAGTTACCCTCCAGGGTCTTGGACTGAAATACAAAATTGATCTGGGGCCACGAAGATGTGGGTACTCCCAAGATAATATGGGATGGACCACCTACTCTTTAAAAATGCCTCCTCCCTCAGAAAAACCCCACTAAAATAAATTGTGTATACAGGTCCTTCTCAAAAAATTAGCATATAGTGCTAAAGTTCATTATTTTCCATATTGAAATGATAAAAATTAAACTTTCATATATTTGAGAGTCATTGCACACCAACTGAAACTTTTCAGGTCTTTTTTTGTTTTAATACTGATGATTTTGCCATACAGCTCATGAAAACCCCAAAATCCTATCTCAAAAAATTATCATATTTCATCCGACCAATAAAAGAAAAGTGTTTTTAATAAAAAAAAAAGTCAACCTTCAAATAATGATGTTCAGTTATGCACTCAATACTTGGTCGGGAATCCTTTTGCAGAAATGACTGCTTCAATGCGGCGTGGCATGGAGGCAATCAGCCTGTGGCACTGCTGAGGTGTTATGGAGGCCCATGATGCTTCGATAGCGGCCTTAAGCTCATCCAGAGTGTTGGGTCTTGCGTCTCTCAACTTTCTCTTCACAATATTCCACAGATTCTCTATGGGGTTCAGGTCAGGAGAGTTGGCAGGCCAATTGAGCACAGTAATACCATGGTCAGTAAACCATTTACCAGTGGTTTTGGCACTGTGAGCAGGTGCCAGGTCGTGCTGAAAAATGCAAACTTCATCTCCATAAAGCTTTTCAGCTGATGGAAGCATGAAGTGCTCCCAAATCTCCTGATAGCTAGCTTCATTGACCCTGCCCTTTATAAAACACAGTCGACCAACACCAGCAGCTGACATGGCACCCCAGACCATCACTGACTGTGGGTACTTGACACTGGACTTCAGGCATTTTGGCATTTCCTTCTCCCCAGTCTTCCTCCAGACTCTGGCACCTTGATTTCCGAATGACATGCAAAATTTGCTTTCATCAGAAAAAAGTACTTGGGACCACTGAGCAACAGTCCAGTGCTGCTTCTCTGTAGCCCAGGTCAGGCGCTTCTGCTGCTGTTTCTGGTTCAAAAGTGGCTTGACCTGGGGAATGCGGCACCTGTAGCCCATTTCCTGCACACGCCTGTGCACGGTGGCTCTGGATGTTTCTACTCCAGACTCAGTCCACTGCTTCCGCAGGTCCCACAAGGTCTGGAATCGGTCCTTCTCCACAATCTTCCTCAGGGTCCGGTCACCTCTTCTCGTTGTGCAGCGTTTTCTGCCACATTTTTTCCTTCCCACAGACTTCCCATTGAGGTGCCTTGATACAGCACTCTGGGAACAGCCTATTTGTTCAGAAATTTCTTTCTGGGTCTTACCCTCTTGCTTGAGGGTGTCAATGATGGCCTTCTGGACAGCAGTCAGGTCGGCAGTCTTACCCATGATGGTGGTTTGGAGTAATGAACCAGGCTGGGCTTTTTTAAAAGCCTCAGGAATCTTTTGCAGGTGTTTAGAGTTAATTAGTTGATTCAGATGATTAGGTTAATAGGTCGTTTAGAGAACCTTTTCATGATATGCTAATTTTTTGAGATAGGATTTTGGGGTTTTCATGAGCTGTATGGCAAAATCATCAGTATTAAAACAAAAAAAGACCTGAAAAATTTCAGTTGGTGTGCAATGAATCTCAAATATATGAAAGTTTAATTTTTATAATTTCATTATGGAAAATAATGAACTTTAGCACTATATGCTAATTTTGTGAGAAGGACCTGTATATATATATATATATATACACACACACACACACACACACACACACACACACACACAACACAGTACACACAAGCAGTTGCAACATGGATACGCCTACCTTGACCTCAGGATAGGATTTCCTTGGGAAAAAGACAGTCGGATAGAAGGAGCTGCTGTAGCCTGAGTCTGCCGCTGCTAACGCCACACTTGTCTTTGCCAGCTCCTCACTAGGAACCGGTATCATGGGTTGCCCGGTCTGTCTTTTGGAGGAAGCACAAAGCCACACCACATTATATTGATTGTGGAAACCCATTATTCAACTGCACATCCTCTGTTCTGTATACTGTCATCATAATGAAATGAAAGCTAACCTCTGTATATGGAGGTGCCCATTGATCCCAATAGGAGCGCTTTCTACAGAGGCCAGGCCCACCCGCGGACTTGCTTCTCAAACTAGCACTGTGGCTAAGAGAGGAGCAGCACAGAGTGAGTGGAAGGCGAGAGGGGAGTCCCCCCCCCCCCCCCCCCCGCAGTGTTCCAATCCTTAAGGGAAGGTCTTCAGTGGGACAGAGAATACAGGAACCCCATCAACTCACTTCTATGCCAGTATAAAAAGCTCCTCCCTGCAGTGGGACAGAGGACACAGACCCCTCTCTGCCCCACTCCCACCTGAGATTGTATGTTGTGGGATAGAACATGGAGATGGAAAGGGGTAGTATCTAGAAACGGCGGATATATGCACACCATACTCATGAGTTTCTTGCAAATAAAAAGGTATTTATATAGGTAATATATGACAAATCGGGACAATGTATATATTTCCAAGTTATACAAAAAGGATACAATAAAGGTACTTTGGTATGTGGAAATATGAACAGTCTCCAGGATCGTAGACCACCTCATGATAAAGAGAAGTACATGATACTATGTAAACTTATACAGGTCAATAATGACTATGGTAGGGTAAAATATTACCTATGTAGAGGCTATTGAGGGGTCTATATACAGGTCCTGAAGAGTAGAACAGTAGATTTGCTGACCAGGGTATGAACAGTTAAAGCGGACCTTCACTCTGAATAAGAGCCTATCTTATATGTATTCTAAGTATGTCACACACCCCACTTCAGACATTAATAATTACACTAGGGTTAACGCACCGCTAGGTGGCAGCATTGCAGAGAATCTCCAAAAACTTCAACAGGCCCCTCCCGGTCTATACATACCTGGTACCTGCCAAGAACCTCCCAGTGTTGTTCTCTGCAAGGTGGCGACAAGACAGAAGAAAGAAGTCTCCTGCTTGCAGGTAGCCGGGGTATCCCCCCGCCCCCCCCCCCCCCCCCCCGTGGTCTATTTCTGCCCGGCTCTTGTTTGATAGTATATCTATTTACTGGCAGCCTCCCAGCTTCGGCTGTAGGCCGGGCAAAAAGGTAGCCGGCACCATTGGTGCCTAGGAGATTAGCTCCTCCGCTCGACCCTTCATTGCGGGGCATAGCGGGATTCCCGGAGTGGTGATCCGGATGTGGGATGCCCCCATTTATTAGTAGGTTAGCGGTCAGGATGTGCCTAGCCCTGGGACTTTAGCTATACCACATTCCGGGGTGTGGGGCGCGTTTTGGGACCGGTGACAGGTTGTGTGTGCATGGCTGCTGCGCTGCTGTATTGTGAGGGCTTATGCGCTGTTTACTGTGGCTAATTTTTATTGCGGATCTGCTTTGTGTGCCTTTCTTGTCACTCTGGAATGGCTCTCTCCCCTCAGGAGCCGGGGGGGGCGGGGCCTCGCGGCGCGCTGCGCCGCGGTCCCGCCTGTGGCTGAGCGCCGTGATCGGCGCTTGCAGCCTGCGTGTCCGATCTGCACAGGGGGGAACAGAGGAGATGAGTGTGTGAGTCTGTTTTCTTGTGCGCACTTGGGAACCGGCAGGCTGCTCCGCCGGTTCCGTCTTAGAGGCTGAGCGCGGTCTCTGCCTGCTGGCGCTGACGCTGCAAGGGGGCGGGGCCGCGCGCTGATTGGTTGTCCCGGAGGGGCGGGGCCTTCTCGGCTCCCGCGCTCCCGGGGCTCGTCTTCCCCTCCCTCACCTCTCTGAGCGGTGTTGCGGGCCGCCATCTTCTGCGGTGCCTAGCTACGCTGTGTCTCTCTCTCTCAGGTAGGTTTTTTTAGTTTTCTTGCGGGGGATGCTCACATAAAGTGGTGGCCTGGCCCCCCGTATTACGTCCCCTCCTCCTCCTCCTGCCTCCTCGCTCCTGCACATCTTTAAGTGTGGGTTGTGTATTTTAACCATTTCCTGTGTCTATGGTTAATGAGGGGGGGGGGGGGGGAGGGGGGTGGTATGTTATGTTGTATGCTTGTTTAGGTATTATTGTGCTGGATTGACGCCTGTCCCTCTCCCTTTGTGTCTTTCAGATCCTGGGATCCCGTCTGGCAGGGCTCTCCCGGTCTTATATACATGGCTCGTGGGGGGTGTTTTTTCATTGCACTATATATATATATATATATATATTTATATATATTCATAAGGGTTTTTTATGCTATTCCCCTGGGCCAGGATCTTGTGACAATCTTCAGACAATTGTTAGGTTATTAAGGGGCATTCTCTACACCCCCTGCCAAAAAGCCCAACAGAGACTCACTATTGCACTCAAACAATCAATTTATAAATCCATTTTATTGTAGCATATTGTTTAAAACCAATTTAAAAACAATTTTACTGAACCATATGCATGGTAAGCCACCAGGGGGCGCACTCCCTCATTAACAATACAATCTCATATACATATAAGTAATTTCAAAGTGATTCTGTGCTAATCTATCAATAAATTCATATATATACAACTATTCTAAAACTTAATATACAATTCACAATTAATATCCTCACCCTAATAAAGTGCCAGTGCTTCCATCACAAATAGTCCCTTGTGCAAAATATTTAAGCCCATTCACAAAGAGCAAGGGCACACAGACAACACACAACAAACAAGTGCTTACTGTTAGTATGGTGACAGGCAGGCCCCCCTCAGGCGCAGACCAACGCGTTTCGAGCCCCCAATGGGCTCTTGCTCACGGTCAGTATGCCGGAGTATGCAATCACCACATGCAGCTGGGGCCAGGCGTGGGAGTGGTCAGAAGGGTATGTATTTAAGGAGGGCTGTGGCCCTCTGTCCCCACACACATACTGACCGTGAGCAAGAGCCCATTGGGGGCTCGAAACGCGTTGGTCTGCGCCTGAGGGGGGCCTGCCTGTCACCATACTAACAGTAAGCACTTGTTTGTTGTGTGTTGTCTGTGTGCCCTTGCTCTTTGTGAATGGGCTAAAAAAAAAAAACACACATACTGACCGTGAGCAAGAGCCCATTGGGGGCTCGAAACGCGTTGGTCTGCGCCTGAGGGGGGCCTGCCTGTCACCATACTAACAGTAAGCACTTGTTTGTTGTGTGTTGTCTGTGTGCCCTTGCTCTTTGTGAATGGGCTTAAATATTTTGCACAAGGGACTATTTGTGATGGAAGCACTGGCACTTTATTAGGGTGAGGATATTAATTGTGAATTGTATATTAAGTTTTAGAATAGTTGTATATATATGAATTTATTGATAGATTAGCACAGAATCACTTTGAAATTACTTATATGTATATGAGATTGTATTGTTAATGAGGGAGTGCGCCCCCTGGTGGCTTACCATGCATATGGTTCAGTAAAATTGTTTTTAAATTGGTTTTAAACAATATGCTACAATAAAATGGATTTATAAATTGATTGTTTGAGTGCAATAGTGAGTCTCTGTTGGGCTTTTTGGCAGGGGGTGTAGAGGTTACCCCAAACTAATACAATTGGTTTTTGGGTATTAACCCACAGAGCAGTGCACCTATAGAAATATTTACTGGTGCTGCCCACATTTCTTATCCGTAGCCCAAACGGATGTCTATTACTGGTTATTAAGGGGCATCCCGGGTCGCGTACCGCATAAATCCCTGGGTTCTGCGAATACCATAAAATTCACCACATGGAGGCTGCCACAGATACCGGGAATGGTTCTTCGGGACAATCCAAGGTGTGCCGGGGTTGTGGGACTCCGCTCCAGGGAGATGATGTCATTTTGTGTATACCTTGTGCACAGCAGAACATTGCACGGCAGTCCAGTACTCCGGTGCCTAGCACTTCGTCAGCCGCGCCATCTCCCTCTCCCCCTCGCTTATTCCGGACCCCGTGTGACGTTGTCCTGGGTGGGGATTCGCAGTCTGAGGTATGTGCCCGTTTGACCAGCCTTGAGAAGCGGTTTTCTGCTATGGCCGCTCAGAAGGCTCCAGCTAAGCGGAAGCATCTGTCTCCGCCTCCGCCGGATTCAGATGAGGATGTTGTGGGAGATCTGGATTGGTCGGATCGTCCCCTTGAAGATGGTGAGCTCGTTGAGGAAGAGGATTCTGATGTTCAGCAGTTGCTGGGTTCTGAGGGGGACCAGGCTGATGGCCTCCCTCTCGATTCTTCTACCATTCTGACCCAGATGTTTGAGGTTTTGGATTTGGATCCTCCGGTGGTTGCTCCTAGGCCTAAGGGTCAGCTTTTTGGGGTGTCCAAACAGCGTCTGGAGTTTCCCAGCCAACAGCATTTTGAGGAAATTGTTTTCAAGCAATGGGAGCAACCTACACGTCTTGTTGGTGTGCCGTCTAGCTGGGATAGGAAGTATCCCTTCCCGGCGGAATTGATGAAGCGTTGGTCTGTCCCCCCTGAGGTAGATACTCCGGTCTTGGGACTGTCCAACACGGCGGTCGTGCATTCCCCTGACACGACTTCGCTCAGGGACGGCGAGGATCGCCGGGTTGATCAGCTTGCCCGTCATGGTTTTATATGTGCGGGTTCGGTGTTGAGGCCTGTCTGTGCTTCGGCTCTTTTGACTTTTGCTGTCAGGTCTATTGTCAGGGACTTGGGTGTGGATCTCGTGCCCACCAGTGATGAGTTCCTTGCGCTTAAGCGCTGCGATTCTTTCTTGTCTTTTATCCTGGCTGCTCAAGAGGATGCCATGTTGATGTGTGGCAGGGCTACTGCCTTGCTGGTGGCTATCCGGCGCTGTGTGTGGTTGAGACAGTGGACGGCTGATTTTAATTCTAAAAGATCGCTCACGGCTTTACCCTTTTTGGGTTTGAGGCTTTTTGGTGAGAGGCTGGATTCGGTTGCCAAGGGAGGTAAGTTACCTCAGCGCAAGAAATTTCGCCGTTCCTTTCGGGGGACGGTCTCGTTCAATCCGTCCTTTCGGGGAGTCGGAGCCGGTAGGGGTGCGGGCTCCTCGGCCCCCAGGGGCGCCAGTTGGAATAGGGGCAGAGGCCGTGGCCGTCCCGCTCGCGTCTGGGGTGCCAAGCCCAAGCCGGTTGCCAAGCCCACCCAGCAATGAGGGGGCGCCCTCACCCGTTCGGGTGGGGGGGCGGTTGCAACTTTTCTCCCGGGTGTGGGACCAGGAGGTCCCGGACAGATGGATCCGGGAGGTGGTTTCGGCCGGTTACAAGTTGGAGTTCGAGTCCCGTCCTCCTCCAAGGTTCTTCAGGTCTCGGGTGTCTTTGGATCCTTTGGCCACGCAGGGGCTCCTGGCGGCAGTAAGGAATCTTCTAGATTTAGCTGTCGTTTGCCCGGTTCCTTCTTCTGAGGTAGGGCGCGGGTTTTACTCCAATCTCTTCACGGTTCCCAAAAAGGACGGGTCCTTCCGTCCTATTCTGGATTTGAAGTTTCTCAACAGGTTTATTCGTCCCCGGAAGTTCCGCATGGAAACCCTGCGGTCTGCGATCGGTTCGCTTCGGCAGGGGGACTTTATGACGTCCATAGACATCAAGGATGCGTACCTGCACGTGCCGATCTTTCCTGCTCATCAGCGATTCCTTCGTTTCGTGGTGGAGGATCGGCATTTTCAGTTTGTGGCTCTTCCATTCGGTCTCACCTCTGCTCCGAGAGTGTTCACCAAGGTGTTGGCGGGGGTGATGGCCCTGCTCAGAGCTCAGGGGATTCGCATTGTGCCTTACCTGGACGATCTTCTCATCATGGCTCCTTCCTTCAGTCAAGCAGAGGGGGACACCAGCACGGTGGTGTCTATGTTGGAGAGGTTCGGCTGGGTGATCAATTACCCCAAGTCCTCGCTGGTTCCGGCCAGGGTGGTGACCTTTCTGGGGATGTCGTTGGACTCCTGCCAGCACAGAGTGTTTCTCCCTCAGGCCAAGGTTCTGATGATTCAGGAATTGGTCCAGCTGCTCCTCTCCCATCCTCATCCGTCCATTCGTCTGGGGATGAGACTGGTGGGGTTGATGGTGGCCTCATTCGAGGCAGTTCCCTTTGCTCAGTTTCATACGAGGACTCTTCTACTTCATCTTTTGGCGTCTTGGAACCGGTGTCCGGGGTCGTTGGATCGGTCCTTCCGGTTGTCCCCTCGGGTTCGGCAGTCCCTTCTGTGGTGGTTGGTCTCGGACAACCTGCTGAAGGGCAGGTCGTTTCTGACTCCGCTTTGGGAAACTGTCACCACGGATGCCAGTTTGTCAGGCTGGGGAGGTTTTTGGAAGGATCTTCGGTTTCAGGGGCAGTGGGACCCTCAGGAGGCCCACTTGCCCATCAATGTTCTGGAATTGCGAGCCATCAGGTTGGTTCTGTCTCGCTTGACGCATCATTTACAAGGTCTGCCGGTTCAGGTTCGCTCAGACAATCAGACGGCGGTTGCTTACATCAATCACCAAGGAGGGACTCGCAGTCTGGGTGCCCACAGGGAGGTGTCTCTGATTTTAGTCTGGGCAGAGACTCATGTCCCTTGCATCTCGGCAGTTTACATTCCGGGAGTGGAAAACACAGAGGCGGATTTTCTGAGCCGGTGTGCGTCCCGTCGGGGGGAGTGGTCTCTCCATCCCCAGGTGTTCCGGTCACTTTGTCTCCGGTGGGGGACGCCGGAGGTGGATCTGTTTGCCTCTCGTCACAATCACAAGCTTCTGTCCTTTGTGTCCCTGTCCCGGGACCCTCTGGCTCTGGCGGTGGATGCCATGACCCTGAGCTGGAGGGACCTGGGGTTTCTTTATCTGTTTCCTCCGATTCCCATGCTAGGCAGGGTTCTGCGAAAGTTGGTTCTGGAGGGAGTTCCCGCCATTCTCGTGGCTCCAAGGTGGCCAAGGCGGGTGTGGTTCGCAGACATCGTTCGTCTGGCCGTAGATCAGTTCGATCTGCCTCTTCGGCCAGATCTTCTCACTCAGGGTCAACTATGTTACCCCAGTTTACAAACGCTGGCTTTGACGGCTTGGCTGCTGAAACCTCCATCTTAAAGGAGGAGGGTCTTTCGGATGCGGTCATTCGGACTCTTATTAGTGCCAGGAAGAGATCTTCTTCTTCCATCTATTACAGGTATTGGAGATCTTATATTGATTGGTGTGAGGCTAGGTCTTTGCCTTGCCGGGTCTTTTCTGTGTCTAGGATTTTGGAGTTTCTTCAGTCGGGGCTGGACTCCGGTCTTCAGCTGAGTACCTTGAAGGGGCAGGTTTCTGCTTTGTCTATTTTTTTCCAGAAATCTTTTGCTAGTCATTCCTTGGTCAAGACTTTTTTCCAGGGGGTTTCGCATGTGCGGCCTCCTAGGAAGCCTTTGCTCCCAGTGTGGGATTTGAATTTGGTTCTTTCTGCTCTTAAGGCTCCTCCTTTTGAGCCTTTGCGGGATGTTGCTTTGTCCATTCTTACTCAGAAGGTTGCCTTTCTGGTGGCCATCACTTCGGTTCGGCATGTTTCAGAGTTGGCAGCTTTGTCTATTCAGGCTTCTTATTTTGAGGATCATCAGGACAAAGTGGTTTTTCGATACAAGTCAGATTTTCTCCCTAAAGTGATCTCTGCTTTTCATCTTAACCAGGACATTGTTCTTCCTTCTTTGTGTCCTAAGCCTAAGAATGTCAAGGAGAGTGCTTTGCACTGCTTGGATGTGGTACGTTGTGTCAGGTACTATCTACGTGCTACGTCTTTTTTTCGTAAGACTGATGCCTTTTTCGTTGTGCCATGTGGGCCTAGGAAGGGTTTGGTTCCGGCCAAATCTTCCATTAGTAAATGGATTCGTCAGGCCATTGTTTGGTGCTTATTCGGCTAAAGGGAAGGATCCTCCTTTCCGCGTTACTGCTCACTCTACTCGTGCGGTTGGTGCGTCCTGGGCTTTTCAGCACCAGGCTTCGGTTGAACAAGTGTGTAAGGCTGCAACTTGGTCTTCTGTTCATACTTTTTCTAAGTTCTATAAGGTTGATGTGCGGGCCTCAGCGGATGCTGTTTCTGGCCGCAAGGTTTTGCAGGCTGCAGTGGTTTGAGTTTTTTCTGCGTTATTGCCTGTTCGGATACCCACCCTTTTCTGGACACTGCTGTTGGATGTCCCTAGTGTAATTATTAATGTCTGAAGTGGGGTGTGTGACATACTTAGAATAATACCATTTTGTGAATACTCACCTGTAAAATGGGTATTATAAGTATGTCACACACCCCACTTCACCCGCCCTTTTCGGTATCCTGGCTCTTTATTTGGTGAAGTTTAGTTCGTTACGTTGAGGGTTACATTGTTTGGTTCTGGTACCTTGTCTTACTGCTGTTCTAATACTGGGAGGTTCTTGGGAGGTACCAGGTATGTATAGACCGGGAGGGGCCTGTTGAAGTTTTTGGAGATTCTCTGCAATGCTGCCACCTAGCGGTGCGTTAACCCTAGTGTAATTATTAATGTCTGAAGTGGGGTGTGTGACATACTTATAATACCCATTTTACAGGTGAGTATTCACAAAATGGTATTTTCCCACACCCTGTACATACAGATTGCCCACATTAAAAATCATCCTACCTGCATCTACTGCATGTTATTAGCCTTTAAACATCCAAGATGGCGGCTTATGGCAGCCGCCATCTTATCAGGCAGCCTGCAAACAGGAAGTGCCTCCTGACTGTGCTGCTCTGCATTCTGGGATTGCTGACCTTTACCTGATCCTAGCTCTGCTCTGTCTGAGCAAAGCACAGCTATAACCCGCCCCCCTGTACCTTATCCCACTCTCCTCTCCTCAGTAAGTGTGATGCTTCTGAGTCAAGATGGCGGCGCCCGTATCCTAAATTCCTGAACAGAGTTGCAGCCCAGTGGGGGAAAGAATAAAAAGTTAGTGACTAAAAACGTAAAATATATTAATTTTAGATGCTGGGGAACCATTTTTTAAGAGTTTGGGCTTTTCATTAAATCACGCTGAAGGTCCGGTTTAAGGAAAACCATATGTAAGAGTATACATTATACCCAATTATAATCTATTCCTGGTCAGCTTAGAAATGTAAGAGCATCACATCATACCAAGAATAACATGTCGGTTTGCATCATACAGTAAGTACATACATATACACACACAGATAGCGCTAATCATGACGTCTGTCATATCAGTAAAATAGCATTACCAGAATATTTAGAGAGCGTGATCGCAAAGAAATAGAGCCCAGGTTTCGGAACTTCTCGAAACCCCACACCCGTAACCTGCGTTTCCAACGGCCAGGGTGATACAGAAGAGCTCGGTGCCTATGTGGGCTGGTGGCCTTTATGGCCGGGCTGGTTTTGCGGGAGACAGGGACACCACATTGTTTTTTGTTAAGGGTTTAACCCTTGATGCTTGTTGCTGGTTAAAAGCACAGTGCACATAGTAGTTGGATATTATTTGAAAATCTCCTAAAGCACGGTTTTATATTCAGGGTGTTTCTAGGGCAGGAATGGGTGTCTGCTTATACATATGTGGTACCGTCATAAACAGAAGGAATGGGGCTTTTATACAAGCAATATGGTTTTCTTGAAAAACATACATTTAAAGTCACAATATAGTCAAACAACAAAAAAACATTATACTCACCTTTCATCCCCCCGTAAGCCATCGCTGACAGTCCGGTGCTTACACACCGCATCGCCGGATCCCAGTCCCGTGCCACATCAGCAATGCTGTGCAGCAGACTATGGGCCGCCCCACGCCATGATCACAGGAACCATGGCACGCCCTCTCCATTCACTGCAATAAAATTGTGGATGCAGGGGAGGTTGAGGTAGCGTCATGGCATTGGGATTGGGCGAGGACAGGAAGTGCCTTCTGACTGTGCCGCTCTCTATTCTGGGATTGCTGTCCACTTCCATGACCCCAAGCTCTGTTCTGCCTGTGCAAAGCTCAGCTATAACCTTCCCCCCCCTCCACTCCTTGCAGCCCAGTGGGGGAAAGAATAATAAGTAAGTGACTAAAAATATAAAATATATTCATTTTAGATGTTGGGGAATAGTTTTTAAGGGGTTGGGCTTTTCATTAAATGATGCTAAAGGTCTTGTTTAAAAATTGCTTGGCAACAAAAGGTGACATCGTGCCTAGGGATGCTGGCAATGAAAGACCCTCAAGGATCTTCTCAGGAGATTTGTGTGAACTGAAAACTGTACCGGGCTGGATCTGCTCTCCGAATGCACCACAAGCCTCCTATCGAGGAGCTAGCTTGTTATGCAGGTCAAACTGATGCTTGTTAGCCAACTTTTTTTTGGGGGAAAAAATAATGTGATTGACCTGAGATACTGAAGTAATAGCTTCCCCGGGAACAAGCTGAACTCCGTGTCAGGTAACAGCATTAGGCAATTATTTAGGAATTCTAGCAGCAACCCCGGATTTTCTGTCTAGCACAGCGTTAGAACCGTCAGAACAAAATCCTATCATCATTTCTTGCAGATACTCTTTATCAAAGCCGCTCTTTTCCCAGCATGTGAATAGGTCAGTGGTTATGGCCCCATCACTTGTCAAAGCAAGCTCTTTTAGATCTATAAATATGCTGCAGTCAGACGTGGGAAGATCACTATGTATATGAACAATTAAAACACTTTTCGTGACTCAGTAGATGATTCCTCACTAATGAATTTTAAGATAAAATGTATAACAAGCAACATTAGCAGACAATGTCTTAGTTATTATAAAAATATATGATCAATTCTAGTAATGGCTGTTTCTGGAATGAAGACTTACTCCATCTATGCTATTTGCTTTTTTTCTGCTTAAAGCGTTCCGCTCCACTGTGTGAGACCCCCCAGAAAGCCCCAAACAACTCACCTCTTCTATGCTCCAATGGCACATGCACACAGCCTATGAGAGCCATTTTCTGTGTTTACCTCTTTTGGCAAACGGCTTTCATTGACTTTAATGCGGAGAGCGCACTGCCGCATCCCCGGCCATGCGCACCCATCTGAATGGCTGGGGCAGCGCACGTGATGCTGGGGATGCAGCAGCATGCGCTCCCCATTGAAACATAGAAACATAGAAGGTTGACGGCAGAAGGAGACCATACGGTCCATCTAGTCTCTGCCCTTATGTGTATACTGTATGTTCTCTGTATCTTATGTGTATACTGTATGTTCTCTTTATCTTAGGATAGATGTGTGCTTATCCCAGGCATGTTTAAATTCAGTGACTGTTGATTTTTCATTGTTCCAAGCATCTACTACTCTTTCTGTAAAATATTATTTTCTAACATTGCTCCTGATCTTCCCCCCGACTAGCTTCAGGTTGGGCCCCTTGTTCTATGATTAAGCTTCTTCTTAAAAACACTTCCCTCCTGAACCTTATTCAATCCTTTCACATATTTAAAGGTCTCCATCATGTCCCCCCTCTCCCTTCTTTCCTCCAGACTGTACAAATGAAGTTCTTTAAGTCTCTCCTGATAAGTTTTAAGTTTAAGTCCTTCCACCATTTTCGTTGCCCGCCTTTGGACCCGTTCTATTTGAATAATGTCTTTGTGTGCAGTTCTGGAGACCTTACCTGCAAAGTTTTCTAGCTGTGGCCTTACCAGGGCTCTATACAGCGGCATCACAACCTCCCTCTTCCTACTGGTGATGACTCGAGCTATGCAGCCGAGCATCCTGCTTGCTTTTCCCACTGCCTGGCTACACTGTCCACTCATCTTGCAGCTATCAGTAATCAGTATCCCTAAATCTCTCTCCTCCGAGGTCCTGGATAACACAGTGCTGCCCATACGGTGCTCAGAGCCGGGATTCCTTCTACCCAAGTGCAGGATTTTACATTCAGAGACATTCAATTTGATGACATTGAAAACAATGAGAGCCACCTGCCAAATGACGTAGGCTAATATATACGCATTAAAATCATGAATTGTGCTCAAATACTTCTCTATCAATCACAACTGTTAATTGCACCTTGGAAGCATAAAGAATTTTCGCAGCTTTTTATGAGCTTTAGACATCCCATGCTGACATTTTTTGTAATAAGAATACAGTTTTTATTCTTTATGGGTAGCACAGAAAAAGGTTCTTCCACTCATTTGCAAGGTGACTAGATGTTGCCTTTTAAGTGCCCCCCAAAAAAATCCTTTTAGAGATTTTCCAGGGTAAATGTAAAAACAAATAATTATTTGCATTCCCGACATTGTCTGCTGTACCCAAAGTAAAGATGACACTCCAATCAACATAGAAGAAAGACTGATCTCACTAATTATATGGATCACAAGAAAGAGTATAGTTACTAGATGGGGAGAACCTAGTTATCTAGAGCTTGCACAATGGAAAAATCATATGATCTTGCAAATAACGAATGAAATCAGCCTAGCAACTGACCAGAAATACAGACAGGCTTTATTAGGAGGATTAGAAATAATCAAGGAAGTGAAAGTCTAACACAGCTAAACTTGGCTATTTTTATGCACGTAGATATTAGATATATTAGATATTTGAGATATAATAATTAGAATAAAAGGGGGGGTTGGGGGGATGGGGGTGAGGGAAAGGTGGGGGGGGATCGGGGGAATGGGAGGGAGGGGGGGTTGAATATAACTTAAACTAAGCTTGTATTCGTTATAGATAAGATCTATCATATTATATATATCATACAAACTATGATGCAAACCAAGCTCTAAACATCATAAAAAATCATTATGATGATGATGATGGAATATCCTAGTGATGTAGAGCAAGCCGACTGCTGATTGTTTGTAAAAAAAAAAAAAAAAAAAAAAAAAGATTTATCCAGCTAAGCTGCTGAATAAAGCCGTTGTTGCTGAGATTGAGCCCCTTTGCTGTAGCCAAGTCCCAGGATTCTGTTTATTCATGACCACTTTTTTTAGCACTGAAGAGTGGACAAGCAGTGAAATAACAGATTAGCAAAGCAAGGAGCAGCCAATATCCCCCAGAAACACAAGCATTGGTGTGTCCCACACAGTCTGATGCAGGAAGGGTGGAGAGGTCCACCTCTCAATGTTATAAAAGTGCTATAAAAACGTCCTCATTAATAAAGTCCAGGCTCAGGGTTAATTCTCAGCAAACACAGCTTAATTTAAATGGACCATCGGCTTGTGGCACCTAACCCTCTAAGGTTGTGCACGGGCACACTAGCTACAGTTATGGTGGTTGCAGCCATGCACAACCCGGGAAAGATGCGAGAGATGCTGCTGATTAATGGGGTTTCACATAGCAGGGCATCTAAAATCAGGATGCCCCAGGGGTGGATGTTTAACCGAGCCTAGTGCATTATAGATGTTAGGTCTGGTTTTGGTCCACTTTAAATAGAAACTAAAATAAAATCTAAAAGACTGCAGGGCCACCTGAGTCCCACTTCATGGGGCATCTTCAATTGTCTAAAACTCCCTGGATTGCCAGATCCATTCACCTGTTCCCGGAGCCATCGCTGCTACGGCCATATCCTCAGCATATATTTAGCTGGGGCCCATACCCACACCAGGCCCTTCTAAATGGCCGACACGGGCACCCCCACAGCTAGAGGTGAGCGGGAACGTGTCCAGCGGTGCGCTCTGTTCCATTTGGCTCTGACACATAGTCGCTGTGCAACTACAGGAGAGGAATGGAGCCGAGCAAAACCAAGAATGCTGATTGGCTATGCAACCTGTACCTGTGGGAACACTGGGAAAGGTGAGATTCTTGGACAAACCATAGGGATACACACAGCAGGGCATCCCGAATCAGAGAGTGTAATTCCTGGGTGTTATTCCTCTTTTACAGCATAGCATGATGGATACCAGGTAAGCAAATTATTTGGTTTACACTTACCCTATTCATTACCTTAAAGAGGAACATTGGAAGACCTGGAACAGGTGAGTGGATCTAATGATTTGAAGGGGGGGGGGTTCAGACAGCGGGGCATCTCTGAATCAGAGAGGGGGGTACACAATGGGGTTGTACTGCTTTGTGAAACCTCCCGGATCGGCAGATCCACTCAACTGTTCCAGGGCCGCCCAAGTCTCACTCTCTGAGGCATCCCCAATTGGGATGACCCCCTGTGTAAAACCCTCTGGAGTCCTGGCCGCTGCCGCATCCCTGTAGCTGGGACACGCACCTGTGCCTGGCCCCTATGAATGTCCGGCACAGGCACACGCACAGCTAGGGGTTGAGTGGGAACAAGGTCGGCTCCATTCAGCTCCGCTAACCACACGACCTCTGCGTGGGTAGCAGAGCAGAATTAAGATGAGCGAAATAGAGCGTGATGATTGGTTAAGCAACCCGTGCCTACTCCATGGGAATGCCAGGAATAGGAGTTTCCTCTGCGATCCCTGGGGATACACACAACTGCAGAGCATCCCAAATCGGGATGTCAGTGACCTCCTCATCTGTGTCATGTAAACAACATCATCACCAAGTAAAACATGACTTGATACCAAAGAGACAATTATACCAAAATATCCACCAACACTACCAGATAACCACTAAAGCTCATTGGCAAATGAAAACCATGGAACCTCGAGAGACAGGATCGCGGGAGCTGTGCTCCTACGGAGGGTGTATTCCAAGTGGATCTGGATCACGTGTCCTAGTGCCCCTGGTGGAGCACAGGAAGGTGCTGAGTTCAATGTCTTGCTTTTGTCTTATGGCTACTAAGTAGTAGTAAGCTTTATTAAAGCAGTCCCACCATTTTCCAACTCAGATGTGGGGCCAGGCTCGGGGGGGGGGATCCAAATTGCTGAAGCCCCCCCACAGCACCCCAAAATCCTTACCTTCACTTTGATACACAACCAAAATGCAGTCCTCTGATTGGGCGCTGGCACTCACGTGGGCGGCTGGGAAAGATGGCCGGTAGCCAAATGGAAGACCGCATGTTGGTCTAAAATTGAGGTGAAGGTAAGTATTTTGGGGTCATGGAGTCAGCCTCTGACCAAGAACTGAAAGACTAGAGGAAACGTATCGCGCAATGAGGGACGATGCACCACAGGGAGGTAAGTAAGCAAAATTCAAAACAAAAACAGCCAACATAGAACAAAAACTGTGTGTCAGCAGACTAATGCATACACTATCATTATGGCAAGTAAATACAACATTAGTCCTATTAACAAATAAATTGAGGATTAAAAAAACTTTGTATATACAAGCATGATCGGAGTATGAAAAACTATTTTGACTTTGCAAAACCTTGGACAATAATTAGGAAGGAAAGTGGAGATTAATAATATATGAAGATTGAAAATCCAAAACAGATGGAATATGAAGCTCAAGAGGATGTGCATAAAGATCGAAGCGGTCATTAAGACCACTGGCCACATGGGTGGAGAGGAGAAAAATCCACCTGGACTCTATAGCTAATATCTCCCTTTGAATATCCTTCCACATGGCCCTATATTTCTTTTATTAATGGCCGGCACCTTCAAACAATTGGTGTCCCCTTGGTGTACAAGCACACAGCATCTGGCCACAATGGAACGGTTGCCACCACTGGCTTTTATGTAATATATCTTTATTGAGTTTTATATAGACTTTTATACATATAAGACAGTAAGAAACAGTGCAAGAATAATACAGAGCCACAGCTTCTTTAAGTATACAATGAAGATGACCAGATCAAGCATCGAAAAATCAAGACTGGTGAAGCTTTACAAAGATGGTAGTAGAAGTAAATGCCAATCAAAATCGTCAGCTCACTGACTTTATAATGATATGACAGCGGTGGCAGTAACGGCTAGAATGACAACCTCCATCCCGCCCAGAGCCTGTAAGGTTACCCCAATAATTGGTCTCCCCACTCTACCATGAAAGAGAACCCAGAGGGTACCACCCTCGCCGTTATCATGAGACACAAAGGGGGGGACCCGACCCCGGCTCGGGCCTCGAGAGCGCCACCTCAGTGCTAGGGGACTCGGATCCTCAGATCAGCCATCAACCCTTCCATCTATAACCTCAGGGGCTTTACTGCTGATGGCACGGTCCGCTCCCGGGGCCAGACCCAGGGAAGGCGGAGAAGAGGGAGAGAAAGTATAGCGAGAGAGAAATAGAGATGAAAAAGGAGAGAGAAAAAGAAAAAAGAGAAAGAAAGAATTAACGTCCACATTACCCATTTCCCTCCAGCAGATTCCGAATCTCTGGGGAACACTTAGAAACCTCCCATATTGTCCACGTCCTGTAGTGTTTCTCGGCCCCACCCTCAACTCCGTCAAGTGCTAGTTCCTCCATCCTTTTGATATTTTCCAGCTCCCCGTACCATTCCATCAGGGAGCCACCACTGCTTTTAATTGCCAATAGTGTTGCATCCTACATACTGGACCAGACACTGCCCGTAAGTCACCACATAGACACTTATAGTTCTATAATTAGTAAATATATTCATGTGGATAGATGCACAATAACTAACCAGGATACACGTTGGCTCTTAAACAGGCCTTTACCTTCAAAGTCTCGTTGTAGGAAACAATTGTGTTTAGTCCCGATTAGTTCACCCAGGGCGACGGCCTTAATTGTGTGCCAGGGAGGAAAACTGCGTGCATACAATATAGAATTACCTGACACTTCTTTTTTAGAGAGGCCAAGATTTTTTTAGATCCACCATGAGCCTCAAATCCATGAAATCGATTAAACTCTCTTTAAACACTCCTGTAAATGTAAGGTTAAGATGGTTATTATTCAAATGAGAAAGAAAATCCACTATATTGACATTTCCTCCATATGATATAATCTATGTAGCGTCCATACATATAATTACTGTCTCTGAAGGGGTTTCCATCTCCAAATATGTGGTGCTCCTCCCATCATCTCATGTAAATATTAGCCAGGGCAGGTGAAAAGGAGGCACCCATAGAAACGCCACACCTCTGTTAATAGAACCCCCCCAAACACAAAAACATTGTGGGACAGTAAGTATGTGAAGGCTAAACAGAGAAAATGAATACGCTCCTGCCTGTAGGATTTAGGTTTGTGAAGCATGTATTCCAACACTGTAATGGCATGATGATATGAAGAGTACAGCCATCACATGTTACCCTGCATCCCTTGGGGGGAGCAGGGCCATAGTCCTGAGAACCTACCTGCGAGGAGTCTTTGATTAATCCTGGGAGGGATACTACGAGCATCGTTGTGTAGGTGGGAATCCAACTGCCCCAAACCTCTTGTTGAGCCCCCAGTCCCGACAGACATTGGTTGACCCCTTGGGGGCTCCTCAAGTTTAAGACCTTAGGCAAATAATGGTAAATAGGTGTCACTTTATGGGACACCCACATTTGCCCTTTAAAGCAGACCAACAGTCTGCAGGTTGACAGTTTGGGGGGACATCCAGAATGCTGGAGCCTCCAGAACGTCCTTACATCGGTCTGGCGATGAGAATCCAGCACCACAATTGGCTGTCTGGCGCTCATGTGGGCAGTGACGTTCCGGTTGCCAAATGTCCTGCTCACATGAACACCGGGCAGCCAATTGTGGCACTGGATTCTCATTGCTGGACCGATGTAAAGGTAAAGATTACGAGCGTTCTGGGAGGATATGTGAGGGGGAGACTCCAGCATTCTGAATGCCCCCCAAATGTCATTTTGCCGGCAGTGGCAGCAGCAACCAATGCCCGCAACCCACAGGGTACTGAATTTTTTAAAGTGTATATTTTTGTGTGGCAAATTGATGCCTTAAAGGTGCTGAGCTGATCTGTATTTTGTTTTTTTCTAATGTTAGTAGTAATCTAGTAATCTGTTGCTACTGGCAATGTACAATTAGCAATCAATGTTGCCAATAGCAACATATTGCAGATAGTTGTACAGAACGCTGCTGCCAGGCACTTGTAAGGTTAAGTGAGCTCCCCCACCTTAGCAGTGGCCATAGCAGCAGTGTTCTGTGTGTACAGGACTCCCTTTCCTCTTTTTGATGTACAGACTTTGTGTGAGATGCCAATAGCAACAGTTCATGTTTTCTTAACAAAAGAGCAGGAAAATTAGCATAATGGGCGGGGTCAATAAGACACATTCTTATCACCCTGGCTGCTCTCCTATTGTCCACAGTCTGATGATGCGAAGCTTTAGACCACCATCTTAGCCCACTATAGGATTCCCTGGAGACAGGCTAACAGCCTCCCATGGAATCATTTAGATTCCAGCATCGGTCCCGTAGGGGTTTTGATCCACTTTAGGGTATCAAAAGCAAGTCGCACGAGCTACCATCATGTTGCTGTTAAGATTTGCCACCATCCCAGACACTATGTATTATGCGTCTGATTTGGTCAGAGGAGGAGTTTATAGAAAGGGTAAACTATTAGGGTAGTTAAAGGGCATTGGTCCCACCTAGAATGCTAAAAAAAAAACTCAAAACACTTGTCTAGCAAAAGTGAATTCTTATACCAAATTCATTTAAATTTAAGGAAAAGCATTTATATTTTAAATATGAGTATAAAGAGATCAGAGACAAGGCCCACTCTAGCAGTCACCTACAACTCAACAGAATTACAAGGGAACTCAAACCTGTTCAATTTAAGTTTATTGGTCACATACACATCCATACATAGTATGTCATGAAATGCTGCTTTCGACTGCTCAACTACACAAGTGATACAATTTAGAGCTGTGGTACATACAATTGATGTAATACAGTGAACATAAGAAAAGGCAATACAATGCAATGCAATAAACACTAGTACAAACCCCAAGGTATTGGTGTAACGTAGTGTGTTAGGCATGTGACATGTAAGCACCCTTGTGATTAAATCTTTGGCAGCTGGTGAACTACTTGATTTTTTACTTAGTCTTAATGGCAGGAGCTGTAAGCAGTAGAGGTAGGGAGTACCCTGGTGCTGTGCTGGTTGAGGGATCAGATATACTGAAGAAAGAAGCTGTTCCTCATTTTTTTCTGTGACATTTTTCATTGAGTAAAAGTGTTTTCCTGATGGCAGTAGTGTGAAGAACCCATTCTGGTCTTGTCATGCTGTATCTTATAAGGTACATAAGGAGATAAGACTAAAGAAAATATTTACAAACCCAAACATTCTCCATTTTGGCCATAGGTCTGGGCTAAAAGTGAGACAACCAGTTAGAAGAGTTTTAACTTTCTTGCAGAGATGAAGTAACGGGGAGACCATTACGAAACGCGACGGGGTGTGTCGCTTGGCCAACTGTTCCTCAATGGTGATGTACATAGCACATTCGTTTTGACTCTGTTTAATTTTTTTTCTCCCTTGGTTTGTCCTCAGGGGTATATTTATTAGTATAGCACTGCAATTGCACTTTATTATAGTATGTATCTGTAGTACATTGTATATAGATTCTTTTTCTAGAGTATAGGGCTTTTTGACACTTAGGTTCATGTAGTTTGTTATATATGAGCACGAATTGTATAAAAATTGGCACAGTATATGGTACACATATGTTTGCAAGTGGAACATTTGACCTATAGCGCCCCCGTATGTGACATTGTTTTTTAACTGCTTTTAACCCATTTTTTTGTATTGGATAATAATAAAATGGATATATTTTGATTGGAGTGTGGTGGTGCCATATTTTGGGTAGGCTTTTCGTTTGGGGGTCATGTGGGATCCCATAGGTGTCTAGAGTGTATAGTATTTAGCCAGCCAGGCACACCTAAATTGTGGAAGATATCATAGGCTGGTGCGGTCAAATTCTTGTGTATACAGTTAGAAGAGTTTCATTGACCTCACATCACTTTCAAAACTATCATGATGCACAGCAGGGAAGCATAGGAAGCCTTTCCTCTTTTTTGGACGCAATGGTAGCCAAGACTGGTCTGGGGACCATGTGGGCAACGCCATGGGATACATGGCAGGACATGTCACGGCAGCTGGCTCTTGATTTGTAACAGCAGCATTGACCGGTTGTTCCCCTGTCTGAAATGGTGAGATTAGCTGCATCTTCAATATGTGATTTGCACCTTCACTGAGGTTAGAGCTTACACCTGAGGAAGTGGGGTTAGTTCCCACAGAACAGGTGGGGCTGCACTGGTGACCTCTGCACATGTGACCTGGCTATTGTATGCATATTAATATTTCTCTTATTGATTGTATCATGAGCATGACAATTTGTTGTCGCTACTGCATTATTGTATGCTTTTTTTATGTGTATATTTTTACCTGCATATATTTGTTTTGTTTTTGTTGTGAGATTGTAACTTATTTCACTAGTGATCTGGATCTAAATGAATGCCCCCTATTGCTTGCACTTATATGGTACGGTCTATTTTACGAAATTTCATTAATTATCTCATTCTCCCTCTTGCTTGTATAATTGTGCGATTTTAAAATGTGTTTGTCTTTAGTGTTAGTGGATAATCTATAATCTTGGTTATTTTTAATAGGCTTTGCTCCCTGCTGCCATTCAATTTATGCAAGATTACTAATTAGTAATTGGGTGTGTAAGTGCATACATTTCTATGCGTGACACAATAAATCAAGATTAAATATTTTGTTTCCATTTCATTAACATGTCTAGTGATCCTGTGATTTCCATTAATTTCAAGACTTTGCCCTTTTGGTGTTGCAATTTTAATGTTGAGGAATGCGATAGACATGCCAGGTTTTATATCAAGATAATCCTAATTTATTCCTTTATTGTTTGCATTTAAATTATTTTTATCTTCTGTAATAAAGATTTACTTAAATATACTTCCTCTCTATCCCCAGTGCAAATAGGCTGCCACAACTATACATAATCCAAAGGGAAATTAAAGAATTTATGGATACATGGCCTGTTGCTTGTAGATTTCTCTAGAGAGTGAAGACGCATATAAGACTAATTAGTAACATAATTATTTAACCTACGGGGTATAGTTCACATTAAAATATGTTTGGCTGTAATTTAAGGGTTGAGTGCTAATTGATGTTACAGTTTATTAAATGATTAGAAAAACATGTGCCAGATACTTGTGTACATAGTTTTTTTTACAATAGATGGAACCTAATCAATATGTGTTTTATAGATTAATATAAGACATTGCAAAGAAGTGGCCAGCAGCCAATCTTTATGATTTATATGCCCAAGCGTATTCAGAGTGGCATAACATTCCTTAACCGTTAATATCCTATATTCCGCTAAGTAATTTTGAAATGTTGATGCTGTAGATTCATTGAATATCTACAAGCTCTCCTTTGGCTATTTGATTGATTATAGCCCAAAACTCCCGTCAGTATGTTTGCTGGCTGACTATTTACAAGCTGTACAACACTTGAATTTATTGCTGAGCACATTAAGATACATTAAAAGATACCGAGAGTGTTTATTTAAGAACAAAATTTAAACAATTTCATTAGCTCTGTTGTTGAGAACTGCTAATCATGAGTTCAAGGCCCATACTCTCCAGACCCGATTGCCTGTCACATCCACTACCTACAATGAATCATGTAACCCTCCAGAATTGTTTTAATTAAAAGCTGGAGGAGCGGTTTGTACTTCACACCACCTGGCATAGTGGTCAACTTCTGGGCCCAGTCCATAGCTTGGCAGGATTAAATTGGACCATGTGGGAGCCATGATATCACTTTCCACCTAGAATTGTGGGTTCCAATTATAAGAAAGTGGAAGTGTGGAATGTATGAGCATTGATATATAATATTTTGTTGATGGTATTTAATTGTACAGTGTCATCCAGGTCTTGGCACCAAATGTAATATTAAAAAATTGTACATTGTATAGTGTTTCCTTCAAAAGAAATATGCAGCCAAAACTTCCTCAGAGCGAGAGGCTTAAAATGAAGATTTATGAAAAAGTTCAACAAGACAGGCCTTTATTCCTTCCTTCTGTAAGGATTTTTCCATTTGGTCAATCATGTCATCCCTTTATTGCCACCAGATACAAACATTTTTGTAAATACATTTTTCTTACATTGTCTATATAAGAGGTTATTTTGATTGGTTAATTGTTGCTGTCCAAACAAGAAGAGAGGAGATTGTAAAACTACCAAGGGCTATTCAAATTAGATATCTGTCTATTCATGTAATGAGGAAGTCCAAGCATTTTGTTAACCCCCTACCCACCCCTCCCTCTTCCTGTGCCAAGCTCGATCAATGGGGAGAGGGCAATCTGCACCAAAGCTGAAGCGGAAGCATGTCATTGCTTATCTAACCTTACAATTGCTTTACAAATCAAATGACCGGTTTAGTATATAGATGTGGTATAATATTATGTAAGTTAGCCTTTATATATATAAGCTTGCTGCCTTTTATCATTCCGAGAGAAAGTCCAAGCTTTTTGTAACCCCCCCCCCACCCAGCCACCTCTCACTCACCATGTTCTAATAAACAACTCAACTGATCACCACAATAGTCCTCTGATGCTGACTGCTCTAACAAGAGTACAGTCTAAAGGATAAAGACTGTAGACAACGCTGGATGTATCACAAGTGGTAGAAGTTGATTGGAATAGACAAGCTCAGGGGTGATTGCATCTTGATTGATATTGCTTGTTGAGAGGTGAAATGTAGGAGGGGCCTGGCTGGAGAGAGCTTTGCAGGTTAGAGTTTAAAATTTAAAATGAATGCTCTACGAGGCTGGCAGTCAGTTGCGTGACTGGTAAAGGGAAGCTGTGCTGGAAAATCAAGAGGAGGTGGTTAATGAGGCAAGCAAAGTTCAGGATATATTGGAGCAGACAAATTTAGCGGTGTCAGGTGAGAGGAAAGGGACGAATGTGAGGTCTAAATAATTACTAGGACTTGAGCTTGGAGAACTGCAGGCTTGGCATACAGGAGTCTCATTAATGTAATACTACTTTAATTTTTCCTGCCCTACTTTGGTTTCCTGTTAAAGAGGACCACCAGTCAGTGTGTGCTTTTCAGCCATCAGGTGGTGGGGGGAGCTAAGCTCAGTTTAACATGACATTACACGGACTCAGCTGGGAGCAGGGTGCTGTGTGCTCCTCGTTCAGTTTGCGTGTAGTGATATGTATGTCAGTCACCCTATCTTCGCACAGTGGGGCTGCTGCTGTTGCAGTTGAGTCACTGACACATGGCTGTCCATGCGAAGCCCATGGTATCTGTGCAGCATGGCTGAAAGGCATAGCCAAGTGTTAGCCCATTGTGTAGGGCTTATGTCAAAAACTCAAAATCTGTGACAATGTCAAATCTATGACACAAAGTGGAAAAGGGGGGCTTAGCTTGAACTGCAGCTTTGAGAGCTACATTCATGCAAAAGGGACGTTAACTTGACATGCTCCTTGAGTTTGTGTTGGTGGTCCAGATGGGGGGGGGGATTGGACGGGAGGGCTTTGGGGCTGGAGGAAGTGGGATAGTGGTGGGTGGAAGGGAGAGAGTAACTGGGGGGGGGGAAGGAGAGCGTAACTGGGGGGGGGGGGGAGAGCGTAACTGGGAGGAAGGAGAGAGTGACTGAGGAAAAGAAGAGAGTAACTGGGGGGAAGGAGAGAGTAACTGGGGGGAAAGAGAGAGTAACTGGGGGAAAGGAGAGCGTAACTGGGCGGAAGGAGAGAGTGTCTGAGGGAAAGAAGAGTGACTGGGGGGAAGAAGAGAGTAACTGGGGAGAAGGAGAGCGTAACTGGGGGGAAGGAGAGCGTAACTGGGGGGAAGGAGAGAGTGTCTGAGGGAAAGAAGAGTGACTGGGGGGAAGAAGAGAGTGACTGGGGGGAAGAAGAGAGTGACTGGGGAAAGGAGAGAGTAACTGAGGGGGAAGGAGAGAGTAACAGAGGGGAAGGAGAAAGTAACTGGGGGAAGGAGAGCGTAACTGGGGGGAAGGAGAGCGTAACTGGGGGGAAGGAGAGAGTAACTGGGAGGAAGGAGAGAGTGACTGATGGAAAGAAGAGTGACTGGGGGGAAGAAGAGAGTGACTGGGGGAAGGAGAGTGTAACTTGGGGGGAAGGAGAGAGTAACTTGGGGGGAAGGAGAGAGTAACTTGGGGGGAAAGAGAGAGTAACTGAGGGAAGTAGAGAGTAACTGGGGGAAAGAGAGAGTAACTGGGGGGAAGGAGAGAGTAAATGGGGGGAAGGAGAGAGTAAATGGGGGGAAGGAGAGAGTAAATGGGAGGAAGAAGAGAGTAGCTGGGGGGAAGAAGAGAGTAGCTGGGGGGAAGAAGAGAGTGACTGGGCGGGAAGAAGAGAGTGACTGGGCGGGAAGAAGAGAGTGACTGGGCGGGAAGAAGAGAGTGACTGGGCGGGAAGAAGAGAGTGACTGGGCGGGAAGAAGAGAGTGACTGGGGGGAAGAAGAGAGTGACTGGGCGGGAAGAAGAGAGTGACTGGGCGGGAAGAAGAGAGTGACTGGGCGGGAAGAAGAGAGTGGCTGGGGGGAAGAAGAGAGTGACTGGGGGGAAGAAGAGAGTGGCTGGGGGGGAAGAAGAGAGTGGCTGGGGGGAAGAAGAGAGTGGCTGGGGGGAAGAAGAGAGTGGCTGGGGGGAAGAAGAGAGTGACTGGGGGGAAGAAGAGAGTGACTGGGGGGAAGAAGAGTGACTGGGCGGGAAGAAGAGAGTGACTGGGGGGAAGAAGAGAGTGACTGGGGGGAAGAAGAGAGTGACTGGGCGGGAAGAAGAGAGTGACTGGGCGGGAAGAAGAGAGTGACTGGGCGGGAAGAAGAGAGTGACTGGGCGGGAAGAAGAGAGTGACTGGGCGGGAAGAAGAGAGTGACTGGGCGGGAAGAAGAGAGTGACTGGGGGGAAGAAGAGAGTGACTGGGCGGGAAGAAGAGAGTGACTGGGCGGGAAGAAGAGAGTGACTGGGCGGGAAGAAGAGAGTAACTGGGCGGGAAGAAGAGAGTGACTGGGCGGGAAGAAGAGAGTGACTGGGCGGGAAGAAGAGAGTGACTGGGCGGGAAGAAGAGAGTGACTGGGCGGGAAGAAGAGAGTGACTGGGCGGGAAGAAGAGAGTGACTGGGGGGAAGAAGAGAGTGACTGGGCGGGAAGAAGAGAGTGACTGGGCGGGAAGAAGAGAGTGACTGGGCGGGAAGAAGAGAGTGGCTGGGCGGAAGAAGAGAGTGGCTGGGGGGAAGAAGAGAGTGGCTGGGGGGAAGAAGAGAGTGGCTGGGGGGAAGAAGAGAGTGGCTGGGGGGAAGAAGAGAGTGGCTGGGGGGAAGAAGAGAGTGGCTGGGGGGAAGAAGAGAGTGACTGGGGGGAAGAAGAGAGTGACTGGGGGGAAGAAGAGTGACTGGGCGGGAAGAAGAGAGTGACTGGGGGGAAGAAGAGAGTGACTGGGGGGAAGAAGAGAGTGACTGGGGGGAAGAAGAGAGTGACTGGGCGGGAAGAAGAGAGTGACTGGGGATAAGAAGAGTGACTGGGGGGAAGAAGAGAGTGACTGGGGGGGAAGAAGAGAGTAACTGGGCGGGAAGAAGAGAGTGACTGGGCGGGAAGAAGAGAGTGACTGGGCGGGAAGAAGAGAGTGACTGGGCGGGAAGAAGAGAGTGACTGGGCGGGAAGAAGAGAGTGACTGGGCGGGAAGAAGAGAGTGACTGGGCGGGAAGAAGAGAGTGACTGGGGGGAAGAAGAGAGTGACTGGGCGGGAAGAAGAGAGTGACTGGGCGGGAAGAAGAGAGTGACTGGGCGGGAAGAAGAGAGTGACTGGGCGGGAAGAAGAGAGTGACTGGGCGGGAAGAAGAGAGTAACTGGGCGGGAAGAAGAGAGTGACTGGGCGGGAAGAAGAGAGTGACTGGGCGGGAAGAAGAGAGTGACTGGGCGGGAAGAAGAGAGTGACTGGGCGGGAAGAAGAGAGTGACTGGGCGGGAAGAAGAGAGTGACTGGGCGGGAAGAAGAGAGTGACTGGGGGGAAGAAGAGAGTGACTGGGCGGGAAGAAGAGAGTGACTGGGCGGGAAGAAGAGAGTGACTGGGCGGGAAGAAGAGAGTGGCTGGGCGGAAGAAGAGAGTGGCTGGGGGGAAGAAGAGAGTGGCTGGGGGGAAGAAGAGAGTGGCTGGGGGGAAGAAGAGAGTGGCTGGGGGGAAGAAGAGAGTGACTGGGGGGAAGAAGAGTGACTGGGCGGGAAGAAGAGAGTGACTGGGGGGAAGAAGAGAGTGACTGGGGGGAAGAAGAGAGTGACTGGGGGGAAGAAGAGAGTGACTGGGCGGGAAGAAGAGAGTGACTGGGGATAAGAAGAGTGACTGGGGGGAAGAAGAGAGTGACTGGGGGGAAGAAGAGAGTGGCTGGGGGGAAGAAGAGAGTGGCTGGGGGGAAGAAGAGAGTGTCTGGGGGGAAGAAGAGAGTGACTGGGGGGAAGAAGAGAGTGACTGCGGGGAAGAAGAGTGACTGGGCGGGAAGAAGAGAGTGACTGGGGGGAAGAAGAGAGTGACTGGGGGGGAAGAAGAGAGTGACTGGGCGGGAAGAAGAGAGTGACTGGGCGGGAAGAAGAGAGTGACTGGGGATAAGAAGAGTGACTGGGGGGAAGAAGAGAGTGACTGGGGGGAAGAAGAGAGTGACTGGGGGGAAGAAGAGAGTGGCTGGGGGGAAGAAGAGAGTGGCTGGGGGGAAGAAGAGAGTGGCTGGGGGGAAGAAGAGTGACTGGGAGGGAAGAAGAGAGTGACTGGGGGGAAGGAGAGAGTGACTGGGGGGAAGGAGAGAGTGACTGGGGGGAAGGAGAGAGTGACTGGGGGGAAGAAGAGAGTGACTGGGCGGAAAGAAGAGAGTGACTGGGCGGGAAGAAGAGAGTGACTGGGCGGGAAGAAGAGAGTGACTGGGCGGGAAGAAGAGAGTGACTGGGCGGGAAGAAGAGAGTGACTGGGGGGAAGAAGAGAGTGACTGGGCGGGAAGAAGAGAGTGACTGGGGGGAAGAAGAGAGTGACTAAGGGGGAAGAAGAGAGTGACTGGGGGGAAGAAGAGAGTGACTGGGGGGAAGAAGAGAGTGGCTGGGGGGAAGAAGAGAGTGGCTGGGGGGAAGAAGAGAGTGGCTGGGGGGAAGAAGAGAGTGACTGGGAGGAAGAAGAGAGTGACTGGAGGGAAGAAGAGAGTGACTAAGGGGGAAGAAGAGAGTGACTGGGGGGAAGAAGAGAGTGACTGGAGGGAAGAAGAGAGTGACTAAGGAGGAAGAAGAGAGTGACTGGAGGGAAGAAGAGAGTGACTAAGGGGGAAGAAGAGAGTGACTGGGGGGGAAGAAGAGAGTGACTAAGGGGGAAGAAGAGAGTGACTGGGGGGAAGAAGAGTGACTTAGGGGGAAGAAGAGAGTGACTTAGGGGGAAGAAGAGAGTGACTTAGGGGGAAGAAGAGAGTGACTGGGGGGAAGAAGAGAGTGGCTGGGTGGGAAGAAGAGTGACTGGGGGGGGGGGGTGAAAACGATGAGTATTGTCTTCTTCCTGGTTCTGAGCAGAGCGGGAGGGCAGCACTGGGGTGACGCAGGATAAGGTAAGCTGTCATTTATTTTTGAATCATGTTTACATGGACAATCCCTGGATATTACATTTAACGTTACAGTTTTTGTTTGGCTAATTAACCTTAATCATTATTATTTGACTAAATATCTGTATGTAAAGGTTGCAAATATAGAAAGTGTCCAGTCATTCATTCCACAATACAATTAGTATTTAGCCAATATATGTAGACCAATATATTTTTTCAAGGCCTCCACTATTTCTTGGTTTCTCAGGCTGTATATTATAGGATTTAGAAGTGGTGTTAACACTGTGTATATCAATGATTTGAACTTGTTTTCATTGTGGCGGTTGTCCCTCACTGGCACTGCGTATATAGCAATCAGCGTCCCATAGTATATACACACGATGAGCAAGTGAGAACTGCAGGTGGATAACGCTTTCTTTCCTACACTCACAGAAGACATTTTAAAAACGGTAAAAAAGATGCAGACGTATGACCCGAAAACAAACATAAAAGGGAAGAATATCGTAAGAAAGCAGATCACAAAATCTAGCCACACAATAATAGAAGTGTCTGAGGATGACATCTGCAGAATCTGGCCTATGTCACAAAAGAAATTGTCAATCTGATTTGAGTAACAGAAATGCAACTGAGAAATAAAAATAATTTCACTTGAAATTAGGATGCAGGAAAAGACCCAAGAAAAACAGATGAGATAGAAGCAGGTCCTAAAAGTCATGATGGTAGAATAATGCAAAGGGTCGCAGATAGCAACATACCGATCATACGCCATAACTGTTAGCAGAATAGACTGTATGAATGCCAGGAAGCTATGTACAAAGTACTGGAGAATACAGCCACTTATACATAATCGGCCTTGTCCCCACAATGTGACGTGGAGCAACACTGGGACAATATGTGAAGTAAACAGGACATCAACTACTGAAAGATGTTTAAGGAAGTAGAACATGGGATGCCTGAGGAGGGTGCTGACTGATATTAATGTGATTATCAAAATATTTCCAGTTAAAATAACAATAAATATTAGAAGGATAATACTGAAGAAAATTGCATTAAAATTATAGAGAAACTGGAATCCATGGAGCACTACCTCGTCGACTCTAGAGTGATTGTTATCACACATGTTCGGCAGACACAAAATACTTTCAGCACCTGCAAAGCAATAAAAGATTACATTATAAAGAATAGCAGTGCCTATAAATCTGCCACCATGTTTGAATGATGAAGCAAATTAAATCTTATACAAGGAAAAATTAAAGTTATACTTGTTGTCCTATTGTCTCGGGCTCCATGTTGCACTGTCCCAAACTTCAATCCGTTTTCAAAAAGACCCTTATAATAAGTTTCTAAGTTATTAGTAAAAGTATTAGAGCATTGGAGATACAGAGAAAAAATGAGGAGTGTGGTAACAGCGATGTGCTGTAAGCACACTGTGTGCTTTACATATATCATAGTAAAACAATAGGAGGCTGATTCATTAATAGCGCCAGGTAGCGACAGTTGAGCGACTGTAGCAGTATTTTCACAGCGCCCGCTAGTAGTCACTGTGCTTGCCCGTTGTTCGGCTGTTGACAGCGACTCAGTCGGTGTGCGGTAATGTTGAATACGGGGTTAGGAGTCGCTGTTTGACAGGTTCCGCGCTGTATGGGAGCGCATGACAGCGAACGACCATAGCGAACGGCTCCCAGCATATTCATTAACAAATCACGCTCCAAAAATTCTCGCGCTGTGAAATGCATGTTTAAACCCCAGAGCGCTGGCGGCGATGGGTTAAAAGTAGTTTTTTAACCCCCAAACAACCATATTTTGGGAAACCAAAAAAAACAAGTTTATAAAAACATTTTGGAATATGAATACATTAATATCAGACCTGTAATATCAATTCTGCACAAATTTTTTTTTTATTTTTATCTTACCTTAAAAAAAATATCTAACATGGCAGAAGTGGTAACATAAATTTTCACATTAAAAAAAAAAAAAAAAAACAACAATTATTAATATTTAAAGATTGTTCCATTGAAATGCATTGGAGAGCGCCAGGTAGTGAGAGGTCATACCTGGCGCTGTTCAAGGTCGCTCGCTGGCGCTGTGGGGTGAGGCTGGAATAATGATGAATGAGTCGCTATCTGGCGCTAGCTCAGTCGCTAAGCAGGATCGGCTTGATAAATGTGTGATTGTGGTGGGGAGCCGCCGTTCTCGTGGCGGGGCCCGTCATTACCGGCCGCTCACCAGTCGCTACCTGTCGCTATCCCTTGTTAAATAAGGGCCTAAGTGTATTGTGGTGCCTCTAATTATTACTGCCAGCACATACCCCTCGATTCCAAGAGCAAAAGTTAATTGATTTCGTATCGAGAATCGTAAGCTTGGGTGGGTGTTAGTCATTTTTTCCTGTTTTTTTGGCCATTCCCGACTCGCACGAGCCTACGTACGAATGCGTATATGCTCTTACGATCAGCGGCAGTGCGTTCGTAAATTTTAGGATCAAAACGTAAAACTTAGGATCAAATCCTAAAACTTACGATCAAAACGTAAAACTTAGGATAATTGGATGTGTTTAGGTGTGATTCAGAGAAACCTGTAAACGCGTTTTAAAAGAAAGCCACAGCCGACACCTTTTAGCAGCCGGATTGCTGTTCGTGAACAGGTTTTTTGGCTATGTGGAGGAGTCTGGGCGTCTTGTGCTCCAATGAACTGCATGTATCAGCATGGCCGAGGCCATTAATTGTATGGCAATGCATGCCTGATTTAATACATTTCCATGTATGCCTTATAAAAGCATTTTAATGTGGACCTTAATTAGTCCTTTGCATGAAAACCTTTATTTTGCAATATATTTGCGTTAATTAAAGAAACTTATGTCCTTTGTTATTTATTGTTAAATTGATGTACTAGAATAATATTTTTAGATAGCATTTATTGTTTTAGTTGTTTACCTTTGCTTTGTTTAATTAGTTAAGCACATCTTTGGTCAGATGCATCACACTTACTGAGGAGAGGAGAGCGGGATAAAGTGCAGGATGTGGGTTACTGCTGTATTTTGCCCCCAGAGCTGGGGGCACGGACAGTCACAAGGCCCTTTCTGTTTGCAGGCTGCCCGAGAATACCTGAGCCGCCATCTTGGCTGTTTCTATACTCATAACATGCAGAAGTTGCTGGGTGTTTTGTAATATTTGAGAGCAATCTGTATGTAGAGGGTGTGGCTAACCACACACCAAAAATTTAAGTTGTACCATTTGAAGCCAAAATATTAAAAATAAATCCACAAGTAAAAAATGCAAGTTAACTAAAAATTAAACAAAGTAAGATTTTATTATGCAAATGCATTCATTAATGGTTGGTTTCTACAAAATGAATGAAATAAAGAAAAATAAAAGACCAAATATTTAGAATGCACTTTAATGAGCTAAGTTTGTAGTGCGCGGCCGCAAGATCAGAAGGATTTACGTCCAGACCAAAAAGGAAAAAGGGCAAAACCAATGTTGCAACCTGAGAAATGAAACGGAAAATTCAGGATGGAAACTGACATAGGTCTGATTCCCGAACTGCCATACGAACGGACGTATATTTTAGGATAGAAGCGTATTTGCTTATTGAATCACTCGCAAGTTCATACGAACGCACGAGCGGACGTGAAAAATAGGATGATCGTGAGCCAAATCCAAGCTGTTACATGTTTCTTTGAATCAACCCAATAGTGTGACCAGAGGAGAGCGGGGTTTCATAGCTGCAGAGAGAGGCAGCTAATTAGGGCGTCTGGCCAGGGAGTGGGGGGTGTTTCCGTTCTCGGCCCACTGAAGGTTGATTGAAGGAACAAGTCAGCAGGGTGGAGACTGAAAGCTGAATGAGGAAATGATTTCCTCACTAAGACACAGACCTAGCAGGAAGGAGAGCGCTGGAGGGATTCAATGTAAGGTAAGCTACTGATATTTCTTTTTTTACTTTTGACTTGTCGTTCACTTTAAGGACAAAGCAGCAGTATACACACAGCAACTGTGTAATTCCTAAAATATAGTTACAGGCTAATTTTGGGTCTGGTTCGGAATAAGTCTCATGTCCCTCATATTCAAACCATGTATCCCCTCTCAGTTGGACCAAACAGAACAGCCAGTTATGCTGCCCACATCCCTGGACCTAAAGATTCATGGGATAACTATAAATGTAGCTTTGGGGGGCCATGTATGCCATGCATGCTAAAGTTTTCAACAGAGCCTGGCATAGGGGAGCAGCGTGTTCCTTATCTAAATGGGTGGGCGCAGTATGCCCGACGGGGGGTAAGGACCAAAACCCCAGATCGTTCAAATATCAGGTTTTTGGTCCACTTTCAACAGCTCTCCTCCAGCAGTGCTGGCAATTGCCGACTGTTCAGTTCTATGGCGAGTGGGATCCCTAGTTGCGAAGCCCTGGTGTTTAAAACCTCACGGGATCAGTGGTTTACTTTCTTTGCTCTACACTCCCAGGTGTAAATAGCCCCCTGGCAATCTATACTGATGAATGGAGTTCTGGGGGTCTCTCGCCACTTGGTTGCCATGCCCACGTTGCCAATCAGTTTTATGGCTGAGCTCCCTCAGTGCTCTGCACAACTGCTGCTAGCACTGATAGGAACACTGATTGGGACATGCACATCAAACCTGAATGGCTGCTGGTGGTCACATGACTGGCTGCAGTTTGCTGCTAAACATCAGAATTAGAAAGTAATTATTTGACTATAGTGTCCCTATAAAGCACCCAACTCAAAAATGACTTTAGACCCATTATAACAATCACCTTCCTGGGATCCATATTTGAAATGTCTCTTCCTAGAGGGGGTGCAGCTGCCACATGTGTGTGGGGGTATTTCCCGACTCCACATCGGGTGGAGCACTGCAAGGCAAAAGTATCAAATGCTGAGCATACTATTGGCTTACTAAGGGGGTAAATGTAGGGTTAGTGTCCCTGTGGACCAGGACCCTCTCTGGCACAGGTTAGGGGTGTCGGTCAGCTTTCATTTTGTTAGAGTCGCTTGGAGAAGACTAGCAAATGGCTTATCTTGTTACATCATTTGAAATGTTATATGTGGAATCAATAGCAAGTTAACATTCCATTTAGTTTATACAAAAAAAAGTATCTGCCAACATTTACATTCGTTTTTTTGATCAATAATATACATTTCAATAGAAACATTCAAAATTATTAGGAATGTTGTTCACTTGAAACATATGGCAAATTCAGGAACATATATGTTTAAATAAAGATTTATCTGAAAAGTCCACGTAGTAAGCAAGTAAAATTAATATATGACGGGGGAGTATCTAGAATGCTGGATCTTCCCCCCCCCCCCCCCCCCACAGGATGCCCATAATCCTCATCTTAACCTCATCTTAATAAGCTAAATATGGCGCTTCTTCTAATTTGCAGGCAGGCAGCAGACTTTTTTATTTTTTAACCAAGCGTTTACAATTTGCTGCACCAGGTCAGTGGTTGATTCTTATCAGTATTTCTAACATTTAGATCTTTCTATGGGTTTTAACTTGATCCTTTAGCTTTATCTTCCTATGTAGGCAGACTTCTGCTTCCTGATGTGTGTATTTTTCTACATGTCACTGATCTCGCTGTTAACCTCATGATACAGTATATTATGTTACAGTCAACTGAGTTAGGTCATGTCATTATAACACATTCATTACAAAACTAAATCATTTTCCATGAAGGTATGTTAGTACTAAAAGTAAAAAAAAAAAGTAAAAATTAATGGCAGCAAATCAGTCCCATTTATCATCACAAGTGTTACAACTTTTTACTTCCTCTACACTTATCCTAGGTTTGCAATTCTTTATTAAAGGAGGTGTATCGCAAAATTGTTTAGTATTAAAAATCCATATAAACATGCCGGCTATTGAGAGGAGGGGTCACTTATACACCTGAACTTAATGAAACTCCCGCCAAGCTTGTGTTTTTTTTCTCCTGGTAGGAATAAAAGCCAGGGGTGCCAGGTTTGACTGTATCGGGGGAACAGAACCTATACCTCCGATTTCCATTTTCTTTTATTAAAAAGAAGAAAAAACAAGCCTGGCTGGATATTTCTTGATGCCAGGTGTATAAGTGACCCCTCCTTCCACCATCCAGTATATATATATATATATATATATATATATATATATATATATATATATGGATTTTTGCTACATTTTTTCGTGATAGTGCTCCTTTATTAAGCATTGGAGCAACTTTAAGATATATATTTAGGAAAGAATTACTGGTTTTGTGGTCAACAGTTGGGACAACAGAGAAGGACCTGGAAGTATAGCATTACTGATAAACAGCAGCACCCAATCCCAAACAGCAGCTGCAAAAAGCTAACATATGGGATGTAGAAAGAGATGGTTCCGAACCCACAATAACGCCCTGCAAATCACTAATATGGTTCCACCTTGAATATAGAGTAGAATCTGGGCCTGGAAAAAGACAGGTTGTAGGTAGAACAATGGAGGGCAACCAAATGATTCAATGGAATAGAAAAACTCTTACGAGTTAGATAAATTATACTGGTTTATCTAAGAACCCAGCCTTAGAGGTGGTTCTATTTTATATTGTAATATTGTTACTAGGGAATTCCAAAGGACATAGGAATCCACACAGGGAGCAGAGACATGTATACCGACATTTGAAAGGGGTTCATCTTCTGTAACTGCACAATTTTGGGGCACAGTTTAAAAAAATAACTGTAAAATGACATATCAAACTAAAGTTTTTAGTGTTATATTGGTAATATTTGGTCCAGGAATCAGACTTGGAGGAATTAGAATCTCTTCTCTTTCTGGTATTATCGGCCTTTTTTTTGGTTTGGCCTTTCTGTGAACCAAAATGTAAAGGAGTAACAAAAGGTTGATTTTGATAGTCTTATTTTCCACCTGCTGCTATGTATCTGCGAATAAAGATTTCACTTACCACTTTCTAGTTTATCATGTTGAGGTGCTGAGCTAAAAGTAAAAAAGGAATATTTTTTACATGCAAACAAATATCTTATGTAAGATAAATAACTTGCAAAAACAATACGTATGTATATCTGCATGAATGAAGGTAACTACAGTGGCTGTACTGAGTGACGAGATGATATCCTGCCAGTCACTCAGTTCCCCATCTGTTCACCAGTTTTATAGCTTGACATACACTAACTGCCCGCACTCCTCAGGAGTGTAAACATCTGGGGAAAAATAACTACCCCCCTGGGCATATGAAGAAAACATGGAATGTAATTATGTTCAGCAATTAAATGTTTGAAAGGGCTGTTGTGATAGGAAAACAACTCACCCATTACCCACCACTTTTATCTATGCAGACAGATTAATTTAGGGTCTACTCAGGCTAAACAAAAGAAGCATGAAGTCCGCTGGATTTTTACTGGCAAGTTATGTTGCATTATTACTTGGGTGTCAAACTCAAATACACAGGGGGGCCAAGATTAAACATTTAGGCACAGTGGTGGGACAACCTTAGCATTTATTAAAAGATGGTCTACTCGTCGATTAACAAATGGTTTCCAGATATTTCAGAGAACTGCTGTAGATGTGGTGTGGCGAGGGGAGACATGATGCATGTTTTTTGGGTGTGCCCTGCCCTCAGGCCCTTTTGGGACTCTGTGAGGGAGCTGGTGGGCAGGGTGATGGAGACCGAGGTAGCTGATGATCCGGCCTCCTGCCTTCTTCACCTGTCAGCTACCCCTCTGAAGTCATACAAGAAATCGCTATTGTGCCATCTTCTTAATGCGGCTAAGGCCTGTATTCCCCAAAAATGGAAGAGCCCAGACCCCCCCCCCTCTGTTGCGCTGTGGATACTGAAGGTAAATGAGATCATGAGATTTGAAAGTGTAATCCTTTCTCGAGAGAATAGATTTGAGAGCTTTACGTGCACATGGTTCGACTGGTTGGGATTCTCTGAATCTAATGAGTGCCAAGTGTTGTTGGGAGAGGCCCAGAGATCCGTGTCCTCTCTCCCATGCTGTGGTTAGGACTGTTTAGATATTCATGATTCATTACTATCTGATATATGTGTACTGTTCTGCTGCATTTGTGATGTACATGTATGTGAAAACCTTAAAATAATTAAAAAAAAAAAAAAAAAAAAAAAAGATGCTCTACAACTAAAGTGATACTAAACGCAAAGGTAATTGTTACACCATTGCGTCGAGCTACATTTAGCACTGCCCTATATGGTTTTCCATTTTTAAATTGAAGAAGGCCCAGGATCTCGAGGTTTACAATTTCACCTTATGATTCCTCTTCTGAAGCAAGTGGGTGTGACCGATGGTTCTGTGATGCTGCATAATAATCTGCATAATGGAAGGGGTCAGTGAGATTCCCAGAACTTGCTTCAGACACTCTGGTTGTGCTTTTCCCCTCACCCCCTGTTGCTCGGCGACATTGTAGCCTAGACTCCCAGACACACATGCGCGCACTCCAAAAGCGCATATGTGCATTCCCAAAGCACGTGTGCGCATTTCCAGATCAACAGATGGGCAAGTAGGTGGGTCTATGGTAGGTGTACAAGCAGGTAGTTAACTGGGTCAGTGGGTGGGTTGTTAAGTAGGTGGTTGGGTAGGTAGGCAGGCAGGTGAGTAGACAGTATGCAGAATCCACTACCTCCCAATTATCCCATTACAAACAGTGTGGCACAACCCCCCCAATCACCTGAAGACAGGGCCCAGGGAAACAACTACAAAAAACTTCTTACCTCAGCAGGGATCCAGCGATGCCTTCTGGTGTCAGCGCAGCCATGCCCCTTATCTGTGTTGGCGTCCCTCCCCCCCCTCAGTGCATATGCTTATCCAGCCATTTACTGGAATGGACAGGCAGTCGCACACAGAGCTAGAGAATCCGCTCTTTTCTGCTCATTCAAGCCATCATTGTATCAGCTTCATGATGGGGGGTAGGGGGTGGAACGTCATACTCCGTCTTGGCGGATTGGTCACCTATGCTGCCAAGCGCAGCAATTAAGGGAGGGGGCGCCGTTTAGTGCTGTTCCCATGGCGGTGCTAAGTTCGGCATTGAAGACTCTACGGGGGGGGCAGGATGTTACTGTTCTTAGTGCTGGGCTATGATTGGTGGCCCACACCGGCAGGGTGGGGACGCAGTCGGGTATGAGAAAGTGAATTTCCTCATGCGGGAGGCAGAGATGAGAGGAATGATAGCACTGGAGCCACACTTCTCAAGGTATGCTGCTGATTATTTTTTTTTTTACTTTTGTGTTGCCAAACACTTTAAGGAAGATTTCCAATTTTTAATACCACCACCACCACTGCCCATACTCAAATGTATTCTCATGGCTGGCTACCCACATGAGCTGCCATGGCAGGCATTGGTTATGTGGGCTGACAAACTAGTTGACTTGGAATGCTTGTAAGCATGTGTGCAGTTTTGGGTATTTTAAACAGGGATGCCCCCCTCCAGCCATTTAAGCAGACCAGCATTAGTTTTTAGAAGCACTAGTACCACTTTTACTTTACGCACTTATCACAGTGCTACATGTTACTTGCTGCACTGCTCAGTAGCATGAATAGCTAGACTACTAGAATGGCTAGTGTATGAAGGAGACGGCACTGTAGAGACCAGCCAGTCTGACCTCTGTTGTTGTGCATGTTAACGTTTGTATGCGGGGACAGGAACTGCTGACACTAAAAAAAGGTTTATGTTTGGTGGTGGGGGACATTTAATATGTTCCTTTTGCTGATGCTCAGTATAAGAATGTTCAGTCAGTGGACAGGATCCACTGCATATTAGCGTTTTGTTTGGGGCCAGGATATGCTGTGTGATGGGACAGGAGCTACTCGTGCTTTTCATATTAATGTTTGGGAGAGGGGACAGGATCCTAAAATGTATACAGCCAAAAAATCTCACCCCCAAAACTTGTTATACAGTATTACAGAGAGGCTATTAACTAAGGCCTAAATTGCCAGAACGGCCTCTGAGTCTGTAAGGGGCCTGAAAAAAAAGTGTTACTAGAACGTATTCCACCAATTGAAAGCCCAGAAGCACTGAAAGTGTGGTTGATGAGAGGGTTAAACTGGGCGGTAAATTGGTTCCCAGGCCCTGAATAATAATAATTTTGTATAAATAATAGGGATGGAGCTGCTCCCACCCCCTTTACTCAGTTTGAATTGCCATGAGCACAAGCAGGGAGGGATTCAGCCACCATGGATCTCTCCCTGTGGAGTGTTCTAAAGGGAGGCTGGCAGCTTCCCAGGTGAGTAGCTCTGGCTGCATTGCATGTCCCAACTTTGGGGACTCAAAAATAAGAGTAGGGACCACAGAGTGCCTTGTCGGGGCAGTGCGGCTTCCACATGTATCTGCAGATATATGCAACCAAATCTCTGTCTTTCCACATAGCTAGACATGTTTGTTGCTTAATACTTAGATGATGAGAGGGTTAAACTGGACGGTAAATTGGTTCCCAGGCCCTGAATAATAATAATTTTGTATAAATAATAGGGATGGAGCTACTCCAACCCCCTTTACTCAGATAAAATTCTTAGATGATCCAACATGTAAAAAAAATCTAGAATGCCTGGTATAGAAAGATTATGTAACTTCTGACCTTCGCACAATGACACAGAAACCTTTGAGATTTTTTTTGTAAATCCTCCTCGTAACTAATCTCTGCTGTTCCAACAAGAAGTTAATTACAACTTCCAAACACCCTTTGTTTCTTAATAAGACCTGCTCAGACCTCAGACTGTCAAGCCTGAGCATTGGCTGATTCCTAAGTGAAGGAAGATCTGCTGCTATTTTCCACAGAGAGCCGATAGCCAGTTTTGATAACAAGGAAAACCAACTCCTTTCAGCCAAAATTGAGTTATTAGGTTAAGTCTGCTCGGCCCAGACGGGCCTTCCTTATTAGAAAGAAAGGAAAAGCATAAAGTAGGCCCCCTCTCCCAGGAATAACCTAGAGCATCCACTGTTAATTCTCCTTTTCTCCCTGAGTCAAGAAGTGAAAAAGGTTTACCTTCTTGTTTTCTTGCGAGGCAAGAGAGGTCCATCACTGGAGTCCTAAATACTTTGCAACTTTCCAGAAAAGTCCCTATCCTTAAAGCGACACTATAGTCAAGTCACCACTTCCTTATTCATGGTGTATGACACCAAATGGCAGTTAATCAGGTGATCAACGGAAACCTTTCAGGTTTGATGTTTGATGTGCAAGCCCACTGGACAATTGGAAAATCAGATTGGTCACTGGTAAGGTTGAGCGGGCCCACAGAAGATCACACTCGGACAGGCTGGGGGGGGGGGGGGGGAGAGCACGCCAGTGGGGAATGCAGCAGTGTAGGCTCCCCATTCTAGTCAATGAGAGCTGTTTGCGGAATGACATGGTTACTGCAGACGGCTCTCATTGGAAGAGAGCCTGTGCATGCACTGTTGGAGTGGAGAAAGGTGGGGTTTCACACAACTCATTGGTCAAGAGCCCGCGCATGCACTGTTGGAGTGGAGAAAGGTGGGGTTTCACACAACTCATTGGACGAGAGCCCCGCATGCACCGTTGGAACCAGGAAGAGGTTAGTGAAAGTTGGTGTTCTGGGGGTTCACACAGCGGAGCATCCCAAATCGGCATGCCCCCGGGGGGAACAATACAAAACCCAGGAAATTCAAATTCCCAGGTTTTGTTTTGCTTTAAATAGGCCACAGTGGCCACGTGAGAAAGTTGAGAAAATCTTCAAATGTCTTCCCTTCAGATCTTGGAAAAACTGTAGAACCTGCCATAATGATGTAGGTCCCCTCTTATTGGTTGATTTTTGTCTCTTTGCTGTTGACCAAAGGCCTTGGCGGTGATCAAACCGAAAATGAGGCCCCGTTCCTGGACACTAAAATCCGATGTTAGTATTGCGGGGTCGTACAGAGTCCAGAATCTTCTCTGAGAAAGATGGTCTATAGATATGCACCATATCTTAACTTGACTCCCAAGTAGGTGAAACCCTTGTAAAGCCATCAAACCTAGGACTCATGACTGACTAGGACTGAAGACAGGGACATCAGTAGACGTGGAAACTGTTCTATTACTCTTATTTGCAGCAGACACTGAAATTCTGACAACAGACCTGTTCAAAGTTTGTTAATAGGTTTGTAAATACTAATATTCTCGGAGGATACAAGACCAAAGAAAATTGATAACGTTCCTGAGTAATTATTAGAACATAAAGACTTGTCTGCAAACAGCAACAAACAAGCACCCACTGCCAGATTTTAGTCATTGGGTATGCTTGGGGGTAGACTCTGCTCCTGAAGGGTTGGAAGGAAGGTAAGCTTTGCCTCTACCTCAAATTATCTTCTATTCTGTTTTTCTTCTGTTTTTGTTTGAGGAAGCTACAAAATCTAGCCCAGATCCCCCTCAAAAGGGATGCCACAATGTCTGGTTTTGGACACTATCTCATTTCCATGCTTTGACCCAGATAGCACTTCTAGCCGAATTAATCAATGCTGTGGATCTGGCAAAAACTTCAATATCTCAGCTGCAGCATCCACTAAAAAAGCCATAGATTGAGGGCCGGGGGGGGGGGGGGGGGCTTTTTTAGTTGCAGAGCTCCAGAGGTCCCATTATGGAAACTACACCCCTCAAGTAATTCACTTAGTGTTGTGAGCATCCTGAACCCACAGATGTTTCACATTACTTTATAATATTGGTCCATGTAATTAAAAAAAAAAAAAGATATATTAATTTCAATGCCCAAAGTTCTATAAAAACCCTGTGGGTTCAAGATGCTCAAGTCACCCCTAGACAAATTGCTTTCCAAAATGGTCATTTGTGGTGGGTTACTGGCGTTTTTAGGGTTTGCAAATTCAACATGGTCTCTACAATGTATTTCAACTAAAAAGTGCTTCTTCCCATGTGAGCCCTGCTTTATACGCAAAGAGGTGTATCCCACTAGTTATTGGGTATTGGCGCATTGGGGAGAAATAATGTGAGACTTTATAGGGTCCATTTTCTCCTGGTATCTACAAATAAATAATTTGAAGCCAAAGTAATATTTTATTGAATTCGTTTTAATTTTTTATTGTTTCATTCTACACAGTCTTCACTTCTATAAAGCACAAAGGGTTAAACGCCCTGAATATAGTTTTTAATACTTTGAGGGGTGCAGTTTTTAAAGTAGGGTCATGTTTGGGGTTTTTCTGGCACATAGCCCCATAAAAATATTTGATCTTTAAACTTTGCAAAGTTGCTACTTAATTTTTAAGCCTTCGAACAACCTAACACAACCGAACAACATTTAAAAAGGAATCCAAATGGTTTCACGCCCCGAACCCGGAAGCTAAGGCCAAGGGAGAGTCCATAGCGATTCATAAAAATGTACCGTTCGTGCTGTTGGGCAAGATGATAGACCCAGAGGGCAGGTTTTTATTTGTTAAGGCTCAAATTGGGGGGAAAAAGTTCACGCTAGCTAATGTGCTACCAAATGTAGATCAGGTGAAAGCAGTTCAGAGGATCCTCCAGGTTCTGGATGGATTCACAGAGGGAGTGGAGATAATAGGGGGAGATTTCAATATGGCTATTGACCCCCTGATAGATACCTCAACGGGACGGTCATCCATGTCTTACGCAAAACTGAGCGCATTTAAAAAACTACTCCATGGAAGACAATTGATAGATGTTTGGCGAATATGTAACTCAGGGGTTAAAGATTATACCTTTTACTCGAACGTCCACTCTTCATACAGTAGGATAGATTATTTTTTTGTCAGCCACCATGCACTTCAGTGGTCACCTGCAGCAACCATTGGCACTAGAATCTGGTCGGATCACACCCCTCTATTGTTGTCTTTGGAGCTGCCGGGGCTGGCAGAAAGACCTTGGCAGTGGCGTTTGAATGAAGGTCTATTGCATGATGAAGTGTAGCCTCAGGGGGATCCTTATCCAGCATGCAGCAAGGTTGAAGAGGCAGAGGGGAGCAAAGGTGGCGGGGCTGATTGAAAGTATAGCTAGACTGGAGACCTCCCATAAACGGAGCCCGAATCCATCTAGTCTGCTGGAGCTGACGGAGGCTAGAAATGAGCTGCTGAGCTTACTAAACAAAATGTCTAGCAGACAGAGGGAACTGGCGAACAGGTTTTACTATGAACACAGCAACAAATGTGGCCGGTCCTTAGCTAGACTATTACATCCCAGACAGTGCCAGACATACATACCGACTATAAAAGATGCGAGGGGCGATCTAGTGCATGACCCAAAGGGGATTGTCGAGGTATTCCGACAATTCTACTCCCAACTGTACAACATTGAGGGGGGGCGGGACTTGGAGAGGGAGATCGAGCTGTATGTAGAGGAGACGGGATTGCCGGTTCTGGATGCTCCGGAGAGAGAAGCTCTGGAAGTACCCTTTGAACAATTGGAACTGCTGGAGGCCATGGCCTCAACTCCATCGGGGAAGAGCCCGAGCCCTGATGGGTTTACAATCAAATTTTATAAGCAATTCAAGGCTCAACTGACAATGTTTATGACCAAAACGTTCAACGCGATCTCGGAGAGTTGTGGCTTCCCAACACAGTCCTTAGAGGCACACATCACGGTTTTGCCTAAGCCAGGGAAAGAGCAAACGAGTTGTAACAGCTACAGACCAATCTCGTTAATTAACGTAGATGTGAAACTCTTTTCCAAAATGATCGCTAATAGGCTGAAGAGGATACTACCGGCTTGGGCACATATGGATCAGGTGGGGTTTGTGTCGGGAAGGGAGGCCCGAGACAATACAATAAAGACGATTCTACTGCCAGAACGAATAAAATCCCAATGTGCCTCCTGTCTGTTGACGCTGAGAAAGAGTTCGATAGGGTCAGCTGGAGGTTCCTGGAGCTAACTTTGGGACAGGCAGGGCTGGGCCCAGTTCTGAGGGGGAAGATTAAGGCCCTTTATGGTGGTCCCACAGCGAAGGGAGAACAAACGGTATTTTATCTTCAGCTTTAAAGATAGGGAATGGGACGAGACAGGGCTGTCCCTTATCGCCCTTGTTATTTGTGCTGGTAATGGAGCACCGGGCAGTGGCGCTGCGTAGACACCCTGACATTAAGGGGATAGAGATAGGGGGTAAGATGCACAAACTGGCACTGTACGCGGATGACTTACTGCTTTATATCACTTCGCCCCATATTTCTTTGCCACTGATCATAAAGGAGTTCCAGAGGTTCAGCAGAGTTAGCAATTTTAATGTTAATATGTCTAAGTAGGAAATGCTGAACATTAGTATTGAGGACCAGGCCCTAGACCAGAGGTTAAAAGGGAACTTCCCCTTTAAGTGGTGTAAAGAGGCCATAGAATATCTGGGAGTTCTTATTACGGCTGACCCTGTCTTGCTGTAGGGTCTGAACTACGACCCCTTACTCACAAGGATCAGGAAGGGACTGGAGGTGTATGGGAAAAAGAATATCTCCTGGCTGGGGAGAATAAATGTCCTGAAGATGGACATATTGCAGAAACTATTATACATCTTTCTGGCGATCCCCATTCATGGCAATAAGCGCTTTGTTAGGCAAATTAGATCAGAGATCGTGAGATTTGTATGGGGAGGGAAACACCCGAGACTAAGCCTTTGTAAGCTAGCTAGGCGCAAAGAACAGAGGGGGGCGGGCTACCAGATGTGGAGAATTACCATAGAGCAGCGGTACTAATATGGTTGGATTGGCATCATGGGGGAGGGTCTAAGCAGTGGGTCACAATTAAACAGGACATGCAGGCGTGCAAGGTCACATCTCTCCCATGGGTGGATCCGAAAGTAAGGTCGAAAGAGAAGCTGCCGTTCCGAACAGCCCAGCTCCTTCTGACATGGGGAGACTGCCTTAGGAATCTGGATATAGCAACTAGACCGGGACCGATGATGCCTTTATTTGACAATCCAGAGTTTGAGCCGGGAGTAGGGGCCTCAACATTTTTGATATGGAATTCATCCTTAAGCGTCAAGTTGAGGCATACGCTGGTCCTGGGCAGGCCGCCCACAGTGGGAGATTTGAGCATGGAGGGGGGAGGGTATCCTGGCTGGCAGTGAACCAATTGAGAAACTACTTGAGCTCACTGGGGGACATAGGTAAGATTACAAGAGAATGCTTCCAGTTCAAGAACCTGCTGGAAGCAACAGAAAGGCCAAAAGGGGTATTATCAATCTTGTATGGCATACTGTTGGGAGGGGGGGTGCGAAGTTGGACTTTGTAGCAGAATGGGAAAGAGAGATCAGGAGGACCCTAGAGGAGGAGGAATAGGAGAAAGCCTTTTTTCTTACTCACAAGATGGCAAAACCATGTAAGTCTCAGGAATAAAAATTCAAATTGATCTCACAGATCTCTCAGAAGCCCCGTCCGGATCCATCAGATCTTCCCCCTAATACCGGACACGTGTTGGAGATGTAACATTGGCTCAGGGGACCCTCTTGCACATTTGGTGGGAATGCCCTAGCATAAACAGGCTTTGGGTCAGAATCCTCTCGCTGTATGTGGAGGCTTATGGCTCTCCAGTTCCAAACACCCCTGAGATAATGCTGCTGTCCATGCTTCCAGGAAGTAGACAAGAGGGTAAAAGGGGAGTTCTGAGACACTTTTTGACAGCTGCAAGAACTGTGATACCAAGGTACTGGAAGAAGACGACAGTCCCCTCCTTGATAGAGTGGTGCAAAGAGCTTAATAATATTATGAGAATGGAGGAGCTAACGGCTGATCTAAACGGGGAGGGTGAGAAGTTCAGGAATACGTGGGTAGCATGGATAATGTACAAGGGTTCGGACCAAGGGCAGAGAAAAATAATGGAACTACAATAGGCCCCATCGTGGGCAGATGGACATGTTCTCTTCTTCTTTTCGCTCTGCCTTCCCCTCCCTTCCTTCATTCTTTCCCCGCCCCTTCCCCCCAGCCCCAATGTGTGTGTTGTCCTTGTGGGATGTAGGTTTGTTTGTTCTTTGTGGTGTGTTGTAAGTATGCCTGACCTACAGATGAATAGATGAGCCAGGCCGGTATCCGGGTGACTTGCAGACCTTGGACAGAAGATTCTAGAACACCCTAGTATTCTTAGGGGACGTGAGCCCCTTCTCACAGATGACGGATGAGGGAAAAAGGAGTTATGCTATTTCAGCTGTTGTGGTTTTGGGGGGGGGACAACAAGACAGAGGATAGTTTTAACATACAACGAGGTGATCGGAAAAGGCTGAGGTGGTCAGGGGGGATCTGTGTAGGTTACGGGAGAAGATCCTTGGGGATTCCTTTAATAAAGCCACAGCCTGTCTTATTGTAGCAGTGGTCAGCTATAAGCTATATGATCTTAATTATTTTTAGAATGCTGGCAAACCGTGAACACTTGTCCACCCTATAACATCTAGCATCATGCAAAGCACAACAGCAGTTAATGAATGAACCAACTGGTAAGGGTGGAATACACCAGGGGTGGTTAGGAGCAATTGTTATGTTTCCAGAGTCCACCCTATAGGTATGTAAAGAATATAGCCTTAACTCCTTGATGCCTTAGGACCACCAAAAAGCTACAAATAAATACTTTTCTTGAATCACAAATCAAAAAATCTGTGATGAGCAATACAAGTAAGCATTCTTGATGTCTGTGGATGGCAAAAACACAATTCTGTGATACTCACCTGTAGAACTGGTTTTTCTGTTAATCCATTCCAGGCCGTCCTTATTCAATACGATTGGGTAACTCCTGCCCGAAGGGGCGTGACTGCAAGACAAAAGCGTGGCTCTGCCTCCTGGCCTATATTCTTCCGGCTGACTTCCTAGATTCCAGTTAATTAAAAAGCAGTATAACCAGCCGCCCGGGAGGCATACCTATATCTCTTTGGAGACAAAAAGGCTGGAGACAACATAAAAGACTCCTCTCTCCGATTATAAATATGTACCATTTTTTTATATATCCACAAGACTAGGCATCCAAGACATGGATATATCAACCTAGCATTCTTTTCAATGCAAAATATTAATATAAAAAAGAAGAACACCATAAAAAGGGTATCAAGGATAGATCGTAACCTATATTCCCCCAAAAGAGGCGGGTCGGACGGCCTGGAATGGATTAACAGAAAAAAACAATTCTACAGGTGAGTATCACAGAATTGTGTTTTTTCTTACAATCCATTCCTGGCCATCCTTATTCAATACGATTGGGACATCCAAGAGCAGTGCCAAATATGGGCGGGATCCCCAACGCGGAACAGCAGGTAGTTCCTTTCATTACCGCCTAAAGAACTTTTCGACCAAATACAGCGTCAGCTGAGGCCCTAACACTTACCTTGTAAAATTTGGTAAATATATGAACCGAAGACCAGGTGGCAGGTTTACAAACCTGTTCCACCGAGGACTGATGCTGAAAAGCCCAGGAAGCACCAATGGCCCTAGTTAAAAGAGCTGTGACCTAAACAAGGGGCTCCTTCCCCTTGGCAGAATAGACTCTTACCACTGTCTGTCTAATCCATCGACTGATGGCAGACTTAGCTGGTGGAAGACCTTTCCGTGGACCCTCAGGTATGACATAAGAAGTCCAAACTGGGGGGCGTGTCCCAACTCTGAGCGCATGAGACGGACGTGAGAGAGCTCCTGCTTCCCGACCCCAAAAAAGTGACGTTACCGGGCGATTGGAGGTGCAGGCTTGGCATGTCAAGGCGTGTGAAGGGGCACAGGAGGAGGAAGGAGGACAACAGGGCATCGCAGGCCCGCAGACCGACCGTGAAGGAGCGCCGAATGGAGGTGGCTGAGGCAGCCAAGATGGCGGAGGCGGGAGAGCCCAGCGTGAGCAGCGAGGAGGATCATCCCTTCTCATCCTCGGGCGAAGACAGCTGCCTGGAAGGTGTGGAGCGAGGGAGGCGGCCGGCGAGCTGCGGGAGCGCAACATCTACCGTGGGCGGCGGAGGAGGTGAAAGAACTGCTGGCAGTTTACAGGAGGAGAACGGGTGTACCAAGATGGCGACCGCCCGGAGGCCGGTGGTGTCACTCGCTGCGGAACCAGTCGCGGGCGCCGAGATGGAGGTAGGAGTTGGGGGCAGCATGGAGGAGGGTTGCGGGGGCCGCGCAAAGGAGCCCGGACAGAGTGGGGGCTCCAGTCTAAATAGAGGTGGGAGCACCAAGATGGCGGCCGCTAACCCACACACAGCCAGCGTGCAGCCTGAGGACATGGGGTCAGAGAAGGGACACTGGCACCTCGTGGAAAGAAGGAGAGGCCCTGACCATGGCCACAAAATGACCCCTAGCCCCCATGGTCATCATCCCCACATAAAAGAAAAGGGAGGCCAGAGACGCAGCCCAGGCGGAGGGAAAGCTGAGGCGTCCCCTGCCATAAAGAGCACACCACAAGTGACTGCAGGGCCCCCTGTATGCCCCCGGACCGCAACTGAGCCACATACGGCAGTAAAGCCAAACGCAGCAGACGGACCTGAAGGCTGTCAGAGCAGCTATGCAATGGGCCTGGGGAAATTTGCTTATGTGCCCAGATTAATAGAAGATTCGACAACACCCCCTTGCACCCCCGAACAGGCGAGGGAATATTCCCCGGGAGACTGCTTGCTGACCTCCCACAAAGGCTGCCTAGGCCCCAAAGAGACAGAATAAATGCCGAGAGGTTTTCGGATGGGGGGCTCGCTCCCTTGGGCTCCCCGATGTCGCCGCTCCTGCCCTCCCCCGAAAGGTCTCCGGAAAGAGTGGGCAGCAGTCCCGCATTAATGTCGCCAGCAGAATGCTGGGTCTCACCAGCCCCTACGCCGGCTCCGGTTTCTGGCTGGGATACCAAAGCAGCGTCGGATGTTCCAGATAATGAGAAGCACGGAGAACAGGCGATTCACCTTGAAACTATTTCTCTGCTAAAGGGGATGCCAACTAAAGCGGATTTGGAGAAGCTAATTGAGCGCTATGAAGCAGCCCACAAGCGGGATATTACGGCGGTTCGCCAGGAAGTTTCCGCAGTAGAATCTAGAGTAACCTTGAGAAGGCAGGAAGTGCAACTGACTCCAGGGTGAGAGCGCTTGAAGAAAGATGCACCAAACAAGAAGCAATTATTAAAGCTTACCACCTACACCTAGACGATCTTGAGAACCGCAGCAGAAGAAATAATCTGAGGATCCGGGGTGTTCCTGAGTCCCCGAACACAGAGGATACCAGAGCCATCGTTACAACCATCTTTAACGAGCTACTGGGGAGAGACTCAACCTCTTCAATCGAGCTGGATAGAGCCCATAGAGCACTAGGCCCGAGGAGCACCGATTCCTCTTTCCCCAGAGATATTGTGTGCAAGGTCCATTACTTCACGGTTAAAGAGGAAATTCTCAGAAAGGCCTGGACAAAGGGGCCTGTGAGGTACCAGGGCAAGGAAGTCAAAATCCTCCAGGACTTGTCTACACGAACCCTTCAAATGAGAAAGATATTGAAACCTCTGCTGCGCCTAAGGGTGCCACGTATAAGTGGGGGAACCCATTTCATTTAGTCGTCAGGAGCGCGAGAGGTATTTTTCAGCTTAGAATGCACAGTAAGCTGGAGGACCTGTTTGATTTTTTGCAATGTGACCCGATCCGCATTCCTGATTGGCTGTCCCCTGAGGTACAGGGCCCACGCTCTGCGAGCAAGAGGAGTGGGGGTCCGAGGAACTTTCGTGAACTCAAGCATCTTGTGGGCCCATCGAGGCGGCTTACAGAATCTGGAAGATGGGCTACCCCTGCCGAACCATTTTCCGAGCTGGAAGGGAAACGTCCCCGAAATGACGGGCCTCGGCGCTCCCTTTCCCCCCCGGTCCGCTCGTCTGGGGGGAGAGGGGAGCGAGAGCCTCACTAAGTGGCAGGGCAGGCCGTGACTTTTCGGCCCAGGCCCCTAATGTTTAAGTTTTGTTGTCTGCCCGTTGTCCTTTAAGTGTAGAACTTATGTTGATCCCCCCTGTTACATTTGTTTAAAGGTTTACCTGTTTTTCTTTCCGGGTCTGTGTTGTGGGGGGGTTCCCACGGTCCCCCTATGCCTATGGCAGACGGTCACCTTACAGCTCGAGGCAGTGCTGAGGCCTTTAATGGGCCCATCTCAGCTGGCGGCGGGTCTGCGGGGTGTGGGGTGGGGCCTGGGGTTCCTCCTGCGGCATAGGACCGGAAACTCGAGGCACACGGCCCGGATATGGGCTGAGCCCTCATAGTCGCCCGGTTGTTGGAGTTGAGGTGTCATGACGGGAAGGGAAGCGCCTCGTTTAGGCTCTGGTCCCGCTCTCTTTGTCGGACACAGCACCCCCAATAGGCTTGGCCTGGAGGGCACATAGACGCCCCTCAGGCTACATAAGCTCCCGTTGAGGGATCATTGGTTAGGTTCCGGTCCCTTTAGTTTCATTTAGGTCCCCTAGCCCCCTTGAAGTTATCTACCCCCCCCTCTAGAGAGGGGTACCTTCACCTTTCCTTAATTTCCCCTTCCCTTGGTGCGGATCTCTGGGTTCGGATAAGTGTAATTGGCCCGGAAATAGCTGTATTTGACTGATAAACACCATGAATGACATACGAGTAGTATCCCTGAACGCCAAAGGTCTCAACAATACTGAGAAGCGGTCTCTCATACTAAGAAACTTGAGAAGTCTAAAGGCTCAAGTGGCCTTTGTGCAGGAGACTCACTTTAAGACAAGGAACCCGCCTTTGTTCTGCAACAGGTTCTTTCCAAGAGCCTACCATAGTCACTCCACAGATTCCAGATCTAAGGGAGTCAGCATTCTTGTAGCAGCGGCTCTCCCCTGGGAACTAGTGGACTTCGTGACAGATGAGGAGGGAAGGTGGATCTTTCTTAAAGGGAGGATTGCCTCCTGCTGTTTTACATTTGCCAATGTGTACGCGCCAAATACAGGGCAGGTAACTTTCCTGGAAAAGGTTCTGGAGGATCTAGCTGCGTTTAGGGAAGGTGAACTGGTGATGGGGGGGGATTTTAACCTGGCCCTCGACCCTATGCTAGACACCTCTAAGGGTTGCCCCCATGAATCATATGCTAGGTTGAAAAAACTAAAGGGTTTGCTTGCCCAACATCAACTGGTTGACCCTTGGAGAATCATTCACCCAGGGGAGCGGGACTACACTTTCTATTCGCCACCCCACGGGTCGTATTCGAGAATAGACTGGTTCCTAGTGCCTCACGCCTCCCTGGGTCAGATGTCTAGCGCCTCTATCGGTAATATAACAGTCTCCGATCACGCGCCCATTACATTGGTAGTTAGCTGCCCACAGTTAATTTCGAGAAGCTGGTCCTGGAGGCTGAACACCTCGTTACTTTTTCCAAACCAACGCAACACCAGATTTGAGTCCCGGGATCCTTTGGGAAGCACATAAGTGTGTCATCAGAGGTATTTTCATTAAGATAGGGTCCAGAATTAAAAAAGATAAGGCAGAGCAGGTTCAAAAGTTGATTAGAGATATCGGAGTTTTAGAGAGAAAGCATAAGGAGTCCCTCGTGGCGGAGTGTTTGGCTTCCCTGACCTCCCTGAGAGAAAAACTCAAGATGCTTTGTTGTGACAAAATCAAGGCACAATTAAATAATGGTCGCAGAATATTTTATGAATTGGGAGACAAATGCGGGAGGCTTCTGGCACGGGCGTTAAGGGAGGAACGAGTAAGGACCTATGTTCCGAAGATTGTTGGGGAGGGAGGTCGGACCACGCATTTGTTTAAGGAGATTGGGGAAGTGTTCCGTAGCTTCTATGAACGCCTGTATAATCTCCAGGAGGCACGGAGTCCTACTAGTGGTGTGAAGCTGGAGGAGTACATATCGGAATCAGGGATGCCCAAATTACCGAGGGTAGTCTTAGAGGAACTTGAGGTCCCCATATCCGCGGCCGAACTCCATAAAGCAGTTTCGGGAGCGGCGAGTGGAAAGGCCCCGGGGCCCGATGGTTTGAGCCCACAATACTATAAAAATTCTTCCCGATCCTTGCCCCTAAGCTCTTAAAGAAGGGAAAACATTCCCGGCAGACACTCTGCGCGCTCATATATCTGTTATCCCAAAAGAGGGCAAGGACCCCGCACAGTGCGCCAGTTACAGACCGATCTCCCTCTTAAACACGGATATTAAACTGTTCGTTAAGGTCTTGGCCTCCAGGTTATCTCCTCACTTACACCATGTTATTGGGCTAGATCAGGTGGGATTCATGGCGCACAGGGAGGCGAGAGATAATACTGCTAAAGTGCTTAATCTGATACATCTGGCGGAAAAAAAAAAGGTGCCGTCCCTCCTGCTGGCGACAGACGCGGAAAAAGCATTTGATAGGGTTAACTGGGAGTTTCTGCAGGCCACGATTAGACATGTTGGACTTGAGCATTGCCGGGGGCGTGGCCAAGATGGCGACCTGAGCAGACGTACCTGATCGGGGCTCCCTGCTATTATCCTGAAACCTACCGTTTATATTGGTGACTGGGCAGCTGGAACCCCTGGCGAGGCTCTCCCTGACCTAGGGATTGAGCCTGGGAGCAGAGCGGAGACGGCGGAGACAGCCATCGGGAGCGGCGGCGGGGCACACGTGGGGTGCGGTGGTGGCGGCGGCCGGCCGGACGTGCGGGCGGAGGAGAGAGGCCGGTGCCCCGGACTTGTCGGCTGCAGCGGCGGCCCCATCCTGATCCGGGCTGTGGCGGCGGTGGGGGGGCGGGCGCCTGGACGAGCGGGGGGCGCCTTCTCGCAGCGTGGTACTCACCGCGGTGTGAAGAGTGAAGGAGGCGGCGGCGGACCCCGGCCCACGTGGAGGCGGAGTGGCGGTGACTGGACAAGTGAGCCGGGGAGAGAAACCAACACCCGGATCTGTCAGCGGCGGCCTCATCCTGAAGCGGGCGCCCGGAGGGAGAGAGACACCTCCCCGCAGCAAGGTAAACGCTTCGGTGTGCGGAGTGAGGGAGGCGGCGGCGGACCCCGGACCCACGTGGAAGGTGGAGAAGCGGCGGCGGGAGACATCACAGGTGACATCACCCCTGGTCTGCCCTGGGCTGGGACAGAGGTGAGAAGCGCGGGCACCTCCCTGAAGGAAAGGAAGCGCTGGTGGGAAAGGCGCGAAGTATAAAGCAATCAGTCGCCATCTTGGTGGGTGTGGGGGAGGGAGAGACTGGCCTGAGCCTCTGAGGTCCCTGGGGCTAGACCTTTGCCTAGGCGGAAATTAAAGGAAGAGTGGGACATAAGCACAAACACCCTGCATAAGCGCATAAAGCTGCCCTGGGACCCCCCCCCCCCCCCCCCATTCTGCTGCTCTCTGTGTCCCCTGAATGGAAATACAACACATGCTCTGAGAGGGCAGGTGCAGGTGAGCCCTTGCTATAGGCTCCTACGCCGCATCTGATTGGGGTGCCCGGGCGCTCCCTACCCGGGACAGGAATCACCTGGAGTGCCTGGCCTTCCAGGCCTACCACACAACAGCTACAGTTCGCCTAATTATAGTGCACATACCTGCCATTAAGGACTGCACATTTATTCTGGCGGAGCCGAATAGCCACCTGAGGGCTGTCCCGATACGGTCCCTGCGGGAGGTCCCCCCCCCTACACATGAGAGGAAGTAAAAAACGTAGGACGATGTCGGTCACCAGTAGTACGCAAACGATGGAGGCCCAGAGAGGGGTCGAGCAGGAACCCTCTAACCCTGATACTGCAGCTATTATGGCGGCTATTGCCTCGTGCCAGAGCGCCCTCACGGCCAAGTTTGATACCCTCCAAGAGCAGTTTAACTATGTCCGCCATGATCTGGATAAAATCCGAGACCGTACTGGAGAAGCAGAGAGGAGAATCGGAGAGACAGAGGACCGGATTTCTGCTCAGGCGGGCGAACTTGCTACCCTGCGGAGGCAGGTGACCACCCTGATGGGGAGGGCTGAAGAAGCCGAAAACAGGAATCGACGTAATAATGTTAGGATCCTGGGGCTGCCCGAGAGGGCTGAGGGGACCTCCCCGGAGCAATTTGTTGAGAAGCTCATAAGAGAGGCCCTGGCTCCGATCAATCTAACCAGTTTCTTCACGGTAGAGAGGGCACACAGAATCCCCATGCGACCCCTCCCCCCAGGAGCTCCTCCGAGACCCTTCATATTCAAGGTCCTCCACTACAGGGACAGAGACGCTATCCTGGCTGCCGCTAGAATGAAGGGGGTGGTGACCTTTGATAATGTCCGGCTGTCTTTCTTTCCGGACTTCACCTCCGAGGTTCAGAAGATGCGGCGCTCCTTCAATGCAGTCAGGGAGCGGCTAAGAAAAAGGAAAATTAAATACTCCATGATGTTCCCTGCTCGCCTGCGAGTGCAAGACGGGGAATCTACCAGATTTTTTGCTTCTGCCGAGGAGGCCTGCGTCTGGCTGGACTCTCTGCCTGAGGCCTGACAGACTGGGCTCTGGGTTGGAGCGAGCTGATCGTTCCTGATCCCTTCATCTGTGATGGCGGTGGACCTGGCGGGGGCGCTCCCCCTCGTTCTGGCGCCTGGCGGCCTGCCGCCAAGCATCCTAATGTTGCCCGGGGTAAGGGCTTGTTCGGCTCTGCCGGCCGGCTTCGGTGTTGCCGCTTAGTTTGGTTTTGTTCGGCTGCCCAAGTTACCACTGTATCCTGATCTGCATAGTACAGGGGAGCGCCGGCTCTGGTTTCCCAGGGAGTGATGGCCCCCCCTCCCTTTCCCCCCCTTCCCCCTTCCCCCTCCTGGGTCTCTGTGACTCCCTATTTTCCTTCCCACCCTTTGCTCCTCCCGTCTCCCTATCCTATCTGCTCCCCCTCCCGCCTGCTTTCATGCCCCTGGGAACCCATGGCAGTTAGCCTGCCGACCTGTATAATTCAGTGGTTATCCTATGTTGCAGGCCCATTAGGCGTTGGGTACCTGCACCCCAGTTGCAACTAGTTTCACCTGTGTTGTATTTGTGGTTGGGAGGGTTTGATGCTCGCCAAAGTTTGGGGATGGTGGAGCAGGGTGGGGGTGGTTGGGTACGGGTATTGTAGGTACTGTTTAATGTGTTGTATTATTTGTTCTGTGTACTGTTGTTTGTGTGTTGGTATGACTGTGAAGTTTGGTTGTTGGACTAGGTTAATGAAGAGATCTCTGGGGGGTGGCGGTGAGCCGCAGAAAGGTGACCTTGACGATAGAACTTTAAGTGGCGATAATGGGTGAGTGTAAATTTCTCTCCTGGAATGTCCGGGGGCTTAACGATAAGATCAAAAGGGCTACTGTCCTCCAGTTTGTTAAGAAACACAAACCAAACATAGTTATTCTCCAAGAGACCCATCTGATGGGTCAGAGAGTCCTGGCGTTAAAGAAACCATGGATTCAGAGCTCCTTTCATGCTCCCTTCTCGACATACTCAAGAGGTGTATCCATACTGATTTCCAAGGGCACCCCATTTGTGTTGTATTCAGTACATACTGATCGGGAGGGTTGCTATGTTATCCTCCATGCCAAGATCATGGATACTGATATAATAATAGTGGGAGTGTATGTCCCCCCACCATTTTCTGCACAGATACTTGACAGAGTAATGGAGAAGGTGCTGTCCTACCCCCCTGCCCCGATACTGCTATTGGGAGATTTCAACATGGTTTTGGATTCGGCGCTGGACAGGATGGGTAAGAATTCGGGTCCCAAGACCCAATTGGCACTATGGGCGGAGACGCTGGGGTTACAAGAGCTTTGGAGGTGGAAGCACCCCACCGATAAGGCATATTCCTGCCACTCTGTCACACACAAGTCCCTGTCTAGAATTGACCTTGCGTTCTCATCTCCTGAATTCCTGACCAAAGTGGCGACCTGCAGTTATCTCCCGAGAGGGGTCTCGGATCATTCCCCTTTGTTGATAACGGCGGGACTGTCGATGAGGCGGGAGACCCGGGTGGGCTGGACCCTAAATCCTTTGTGGTTGGATTCTCCTGAAATTAAGAGTAGTCTGCAATCCTCTACTGAGGCTTTCTGGGCATGCAATACTGTGGAGACATCGATAGAAGTAAGATGGGATGCCTTCAAAGCTGTTACTAGGGGGGCGGCCATCAGCGCTATCGCTGCGGCTAGGAGGATGAAGGGGAGGGAAGTGGCAGATCTTGAGAGTAAACTAGCGGTGGCGGAGGAGAAGTTTACTACAACATCGGACAGTAGGGACCATTCAACGCTGTTGACATTGAAAAGAGAGTATAATCTGCTTTTGACTGACTCGGCTAGGAAACTGCTGCTATATAAGCAGGCAACAATCTTTGATAAAGGAGATAAGAACGGTAAGACCCTGGCCTACTTAGCGAGAGCTGAAAGCCAATCTAACAACATAGCTGGAATCCTAGACAATGGGACGAGGGTAACTGAAGGGAAGGAGATAGCCAAACGGTTCCTTGAGTACTACTCTGCCTTGTATTCCTCAAGGGCGTACTATGGAGCGACTGAACTGGGTACTTACCTAGATCAGATTGACTTCCCGCGACTGCCTGAGGCGGACCAGGAGGCTTTGGATTCCCCTATTACCATGGAAGAGGTCTCTGGTGCCATCAGAATGCTTTCTAGCAGGAAGGCACCGGGACCGGATGGGATACCGGCAGAGTGGTATAAACAGGACCTTGAGCAAGTGACACCTAAGCTATGGGAGGTGCTGAAACAAGCGCTTGAAAGTGAGTGCCTACCGGCCTCTTTTCATGAGGCGCATGTGGTCCTTATCTATAAGGAAGGGAGACCCCCTGACTCCTGCGCGTCTTATCGGCCTATATCCCTGTTGAACCAAGATGCCAAAATCTTAGCAAAAATACTGGCCACTAGGCTAAACAAGGTTATTCTACATTTGATCGGGCCGGATCAGTCAGGGTTTATGCCGGGGCGCACCACTTGTGTGAATCTGCGCAGACTGATGTCAAACCTCCAAATTGTACATGATAATCATGGGAAACGGGTGATTATCTCATTAGATAACGAGAAAGCCTTTGATTCGATAGAATGGGAATATCTTTGGGCAGTATTGGAAAGATTTGGGCTTCCCGTTAGTTTTATTAAATACGTCAAATTATTGTATGAACGGCCAACAGCACGGATACGGGTTAATGGGTGCTACTCTAATTCATTTGCGTTGCATAGAGGGACAAGACAGGGGTGCCCGCTATCACCGCTGCTCTTTGCCTTAGCTATCGAACCCCTGGCGATTATTGTCAGGAGCTCCCCAAGTATCTCTGGATGGAAAATAGGAGCAGTAGAGGAAAAGATATCACTCTATGCAGATGATACAGTTATACCTGGCAGATGGTCATGAATCCCTGGACGCAGCACTGGACACTATTGGAGTGTTTGGGAGGTTCTCCGGGTTGAGGATTAATTGGGATAAATCCAGTCTAATGTTAGTGGACGAGCTTGTTTCTCCGGACATTTCCCCGAGGTCTCAACTTAAAATAGTTCAACAATTCAAATACTTGGGGATCATGATTAGTAGGCAACCAAGTGAGTTCATATCTCTCAATGTCTCCCCTGTCGTGGCTAAGTTGAGGCAGCGGGTTGCTCAGTGGGCGAACCTACCGCTGTCAGTCATGGGCAGAATTAATATATATAAAATGATATTCCTTCCGAAATTTCTATATATATATCAGGCCTCGCCAGTGTTGCTGCCAGTCTCCCACTTTAAGATATTGGACTCCATTCTGTTTGGCTTTATCTGGGGGCAGTCTCCACCTAGGCTTAACAGACAAATAATGAAGGCGCAGGTAGCGGAGGGGGGACTGGCGGTCCCTCACATGCAAATGTATTTCTATGCCACGCAGCTCCTGTTTGTGTACTGGTGGCTCTGTCAGCCGCAGAATAATCCGGTGGTGAGTCTGGAGGTGGCGGTTTTGGGCTCCTCTAGGAGACTGTCCTCCCTGGCGTATAGGGGGGTTCAGGGGATCCGGGAGGCGACGGGTTGTATGAGGGCAGTGTGTAATATATGGGAAAGGGTGGCCAAGCTGAACAGGAATCCAGATGAGGCCCAGTATTGGTCCCCCTTTGCTCCTCTCTGGAGTAACCCCAAGCTCTCTGAGTTGGTCTCTATGCAGGATCCGCAGTTTTGGGATGGAAGGGGCCTCCAGACGTTAGGCCAGGTGTATAAGGATGGAGTGTTCATGTCGTTTGACCAAATTAGGGAGACGTTTCGAATTTCCCATCGGGACTTCTTCCGCTATCTGCAACTCAGGCACGCTCTGCAGACTCAATTCCACAGGGACAGTCCGAATTTTTCGGTGTCGCAAGTGGAGAGTGTGGTCAGAGGGACGGACTTGGAGAAGCCTGTCTCTACATTGTACAAATGCTTGATTGCTGGGCTGGAGTCTCCCAGGGGGAAAATCGAAAGCAAGTGGCAGGCTCTAGACCAATCCTTGGACCGGGATGACTGGGAGGAAATCTTGGATAACCTACACTCCTCGGTCATAGAAGCTAGAGACAGATTTATCCAGACCAAATGGATACATCAAGCCTACATCACACCGATACATATGCATAGGATGGGATTACTGGCTAGTGATCTGTGTCCCAGGTGTGAGAGGGAGGCTGGTACATGGGTACATGTAACCTGGTCCTGTGCAGTTCTGGAGAGCTATTGGGGTGAGGTAATGCATCTGATTGGGAAGGTAATGGGTATCCGGATCAGCGGTTCAATTTCTTTATGTCTTCTGGGGGTGGTTGAACCACTGTCGGAAACAAGTGCGTTGAAGTCACTATTTAGGTTATTGCTCTTTTATGCTAGGAAATGCGTTCTGTTGAATTGGAAGCACCCGGCCAAACCATCTGTACAGGCGTGGAAGGCTCTGGTTAACCAGAAACTTACTATGTACAAACTGACGTACGCTGCCAGGGGGGTGCCTGATAAATTTGGAAAAGTGTGGGGTCCTTGGCTGCAGAGTCAGGACACAGCTTCAGAAGATAATTAGGGAGGGGGTGGGTCCGCCTGATGGGGCAAGCTGCTGACCATTGTTTGGTTGAATCGCTGAATGTGTTAAAGGAGGAACTAAGAGACAGTAGAAGCATCTTGGGAGATGTGGTGCACCGACCGGTTTCTCCATCCCAGCGAGTAGTTAATTTAGATGTCTGAGTCCAGAAGGTATGAATGAGGGGTGAATGGTTGTCGTGTCTAAATGGTTCATTGAATCTTTATAACTGAAATTGGTGCCTGCGGCACCATAATGTGATCTGTAACCTGTTTTGATGTTTTGTTGTTTGTTGAACTGCAAATAAAAAGAAACTTTAAAAAAAAAAAAAAAAAAAAAAAAAGACATGTTGGACTTGGTCCTAATATGTTAAACTGGATAGGAGGCCTGTACGAATCCCCGTCTGCCGCGGTACGAGTGAATGGTGTACTGTCCAGCTCCTTTAAAATCGCAAATGGCACGAGACAGGGTTGCCCGCTCTCGCCACTAATTTTTATTCTTACCCTTGAGCCATTTCTCTGCCGGATTAGGAAAAACCCAGATATCAAGGGGTTGACTGACGCGTCTGCACAATACAAAGTAGCTGCTTATGCAGAATTTTTTGCTTGACCTGCCCTGAGGTCTCCCTCCCCAATCTGATGGGGGAGTTGAAAGAATACGGGGACTTAGCGGGGTATAAAATTAACTACCAAAAATCAGAAATTCTTAATGTTAGTATCCCTCCTGAAAGATTTCACACCATTCGGAACTCATTCCCGTTCAAGTGGGCACAAGAGTCTGTCACTTATCTGGGCACGAAGATTGGGAATGACTTGGCAAAGATCTTTGACCTCAACTTCCCACCACTACTAAAGAGATTTGAGGAGGAGACAGAGAGGTGGGGAAGGGGGAAATTGTCCTGGTGCGGCAGGTGCAATGCCACCAAGATGAACCTGCTACCGCGTCTATTATACATCCTACAGGCACTCCCAGTGGCAGTCCCGCAGTCTTTTTTGAGTAAGACCAGGGCACTTTTTGTGAGGTTCAAATGGGGGGGAAAGAGACCTAGACTGAACAGCGCCCCTCTGTCACGGGCCAAGGAACATGGAGGGCTGGGTTTCCCTGACCCGATAAGATATCATGCGGCAGTTCATCTTAATAGAGTAGTGGACTGGTGTCTACACAGGAGTCCCAAACAGTGGGTTAGTTAAGAACAAGGATTCCTGGAGGTACCGATTGCAGCTGTATCATGGCTAAATGCAGCGGACATCCCCTCTGCAGCCAAGCATCCCACAATAAGGGCCACTCTGAAGTTGTGTCAGAAATACATGGGACATCGGGATATATCCCCGTCCCCGCTCTATCCGATTTTGGGTAATCCCAGGTTCCCCCCAGGTAATGAAGGCATAAAAATGAAAGCCTGGAGGGAGGCAGGGGTATACAGGACCGTACACTTTTGGACAGACAACGGCTGGGCGAACCTGGATGACTTGGCCCAGGCGCAGGGTCTGGTGGGTTTGTCAGAGTGGCAGAAATTTCAGTGCATGCACTTCCTGAACTCACTTAGATTGTGCCCTGGAGATATGAGGAAACTCACAAAGCTTATGAAAGCTTATGCTCCAGCAATAAAGAAACCAAGCATACCCTCTCTTACATGCACAGGTTACTAGCCTCTCCCCCGGAGGGTGAGGTGCCCTCGTTTCTGAAACATTGGGAGAGGGATCTGCATGTCTCCTTTACGCCAGACCAACATAGACGGCTTTTGGTGATGCCCCACAAAACTTCCACTTGTACTCGTTTACAAGAGTGCAACTATAAAATCTTGACACGTTGGTACAGAGTGCCGGCGCTGATAAACAAGTGGTTCCCAGATGTTTCGGAGACCTGCTGGCGGTGTGGTGTGGCGAGGGGAGACATGTTACATATTTTCTGGGCTTGTCCTGTGCTCAGACCCTTTTGGGATTCTGTGAGGGGGTTGGCGGGCAGGGTGACGGGGACAGAAGTGGCTGATGATCCGGCCTCCTGCCTTCTTCACCTGTCGGTCACTCCTCTAAAGTCGTACATGAGGTCGCTACTTTGCCATCTTCTTAATGCAGCTAAAGCATGTATTCCCCAAAAATGGAAGAGCCCAACCCCCCTTCTGTTGCGTCATGGGTACTGAAGGTTAATGAGACTATGAGATTTGAGAGTGTGATCCTCTCTCGTGAGAACAGATTTGAGAGCTTCACATGCACTTGGTTTGATTGGTTGAAGTTCTCTGAATCTAATGAATGTAGAGTGTTGCTGGAGGCCCAGAGATCCGTACCACCCTCCCCCTCACCTTCCCTCCCCCCTCCCCTACTTCCCCTTTTAGATTGTCCTACCGTGACTTGATCCGAATCTGTTTACGGTGTTTTATTGTTAGAAATATAGTTTGATGCAGGTGCTTAAGTATCGTTGTTATTTGATACATATGTACTGTTTCTTTCCACTTACGCATTTTACATGTTTGTGAAAATCTTTAAATAAAGAATGAAAAAAAAAAAAAAAAAAGTCCAAACTTTGGAAAGATTATGTAGTAGTGAGATAATACATTAGTGCCCTCACTACATCCAACAGTGAAGAACACCCCTTCCTTATTAGACACTGGAGTTGGACATAAGGAAGGCAAAAACCATCTCTTCATTAAATGAAAAGATACCTTATCCTAAAACACTCAAATTACGAGGCTTACTGATAATAAAGCCTAATCCTAAAACACTCAAATAATGAGGCTTACTGATAAGCTGCTAATTCAGAAAACCGCCTGCTGAGGTTATTGCCACTAAGGGATAACCATAAGCGCCCTTAGACTTAATGACGCATCTACCATGGTTCAAAAAGGAGGACCCTGAAAAACAAGTTCCAATCCAAAAGCCGGCAGAAGTGAATTATGAGGAGGCGGCACCTGAGCGACTCCTTGTAAAACAAGTTCTGATAAAAACATTCTCAGCTATGGGTTTCTGAAAGAAGATAGATAGCAGATATTTGTCCTCAATTGAAGACCTTCATCAAGACCTCTGCAAAAAAACGATATATTCTGTAAAACAGAACAGTACTACAAGCGAACCCCTGGATTCACCGATAATTGCTTGCAACACTCAATAATAGATCATTTGGTAAAGATTTCTTCCTGGCCTGAATCATAGTCTGGATGACTCTGGCAGAAAAAAACCCTTTCTGCCAAGATAAAGGATTCAATAGCCAGGCAGTCCAAGCCAGAACTGTGAATTGGGATGCCTTAGAGGCCTCTGTGTGAGAAGATCTGGATCGTCGTCTCCAAAAGTTGCCCTCTGACATCCTTACTATGTCCGAGAACCAGCTTCTTCTTGGCCACAGAGGAGTCACCAGAATGGTTGGGACTTCCTTGTGAGCTAAACTTTTCTAGTACACGACCCAGAAGTGAAATCGGAGGGAAATGCATAAAGAAGCTTGAATGCTGACTACTAAAGAGTCAGGGCATCTGCTGCTATTGTTAGAGGATCCCTGGACCGGGACAAACTTAGGATCTTTCGACTGTGCCCTGATGCAAGAACTACGTCTGGGATCCCCCAGCACATGCATAGGGATTAAAAAATCCTCTGGCTAAGAGACCATCCCCTCTGATGCAGGACCGTTCTGCTGAGATGAACTGCCTGCAAGTTGTCCACTCCTGGTATGTGTACCACCAAAATACATGGAACCAGTTTCTCGGCCCAAAGAAAAAACCCAGCTCACCTCCATCAGGGCTTTACTGCTTCTGGTGCCCTCATGGAGGCCGATATATACCATCGCCGTCCGATTGTCTGTTTGAATCCGGACGGGATGCCCCTTCAGATGGTGTGTCCAATGTCTGAAATACAATAGAATCACTCTCAGTTCCAAGATATTTATGGAGAGTCTGCTCTCCTTCAGACTCCATCGTCACTGAATCGTTTGTGACTCCATGACACTTCCCAACCAGATAGACTGGCATCCGTGCTGATGATCTTCCACTGTACTGGAAGAAAGAATTTGCCAATCTGAAAAGGCTGAGGACCAGGCTAGAGACTGCCTTGCTGACTGTGTCATGTAAAAAAGGGATCCAGAGTGTGTGGGTCCCGATCCCAGATTGTGAGCAATTCCATCTGCAGGGGTCTTGTGTGAAACAGTGCAAAAGATACTGCCACAAAGCAAGATACCATCAGGCCCAACAGACATATTCCTTGATGAATCGTGGAAAAACACTTTTGCCTGTGGCGATGTCTGACTTAAGAATTCGACTGGATAGTCACTATATCCTTCTGGGTCCCCTGACATGATGGGGATATCAACGGATAGTCTCAGTAAGGGATTATATGTATCCCTGACTTCTTAGAGAATTACATGAGACCTGCCAACACCTTGGTAAACACCCTGGTGCTGATGATAGACCGAAGGGTAACGCCACAAACTGAAGATGTAGGCCACCTACAGCAATGTAGATATGCATCCTTATATATACACTGTGGTTATCAAAACTCGAATCTCTAAAAAGGTGAGATACGGCAGATCTCAAAGCTTCCTGCAAATATGAGCCAAATGCAGAAGTTTCCCCCCCCCCACACCTCAAGGGCGGGGGCATCCCTTCATGCCTGTGCCGGCTTCGAAGGGGATCTGGCTTTGTTCTGCCAGACACCTGTTGCCTTAATTTGGAACTTTGGGATAATAGAGAATATTTTTTTTTTTCTTTTTGGAATAAGACAAAGAGGCCGAACCTCTAGCCGGAACCCCGGAGTATTAGAGGCCCTGCGGAAGCAGTAATAGACTTCGGCTTTTGTAGCAGATTAGATCATTTACCACTAGTAGCATGCTTTACCATGTCAACCAAGCCTTCCCAACAGACGCCCCCCTTAAAAAGGAGTCCTGTCATATTCCTTTTAGAGGCTATGTCAGCTGGCCATTGCTTAAGCCATAAAGCATGCCTTAAGGCGACCACCAGAGCTAGGCCTCTGGCACTTAACCACATCAAATCCTCCATAGCCAGGAACACTACCTGTTGGAGTCAAACTGATCTTGAACAACTGGGAGCATGGCTTCCATGAATGACCCAAGAGTCATAGAGATCAGATGCTCCCAAAATTCTATGAATGTAACACCGGCCGGCCCAAGGCCGACCCCATAAAAGATAAGCATGACATGCCACCTGATCCACGCATTTATCCGCTGGATACTTTGGAGAAGCCCTATCAGAGGATGGTAAAATGAAAATCTTAAAGAGACCTGGCACCAGAGTGTCCACCACAGGAGGGTGAGACCATAATTCAATCTGATCTGGAGGAAAGAGATACATAGTATCTAGTACTTTAGGCATGGCCTGAAGACAACCTGACTTCTGCCATTCCCTATTGATCAGATTATAATAATGCATATGCTCCAACTTCTCCTTAACCGGACACCCCATGTGTAGAGGACTCTCCAACAGATAACTTTCTGGGAGACTATGGCAGACAATATCCTCTTCCACTATGAGGAAAAAATCTTTTCTTTTAAAATATTTTTAGTAGCCAATACTCCATTATGACACACTATAGGTTTAGGACCACTTGAGGGCTGCCGACAGAGTTTAAAGATTCAGAAGGAGACTATGGCAGCCACAATATCCTCTTCAACTCAGAGGAAAAAATTATTTTCTTTAAAACCTTTTTAGTAGTCAATACTCCATGATGACTCTACAGGTTTAGGTCCACTTGAGGGCTGCCGAAAGTTTACAGACTCCAAAGGAGCCTATGGCAGCCACAATATCCTCTTCAATATACTCAGAGGATTTCTTTTTTCTTTTTTTTTTTTCAAAAAACCTTCTTCGTAACCGGTACGATTCACATCACGGTCCGCATGAAAACTGGCAAGGGGTTTCTCAGAATGCACCGGTGATAAGGGTCAGAGCCCCTTAAGGGAGGAGACAACTGTCTCCCTATCCACTACAACCGTAGCATAATCCCTGTGCACCGTGCTATCCTCATCCAGTGCCACTACATGCAACTGGATATGGGGTAAATCTGATAAAGACCAGATGACTACCCCAGATGCCTCTGCCATGGTGAAATTAATAATACTAGTCTATGACCCTGGGGATCTGACACCAAGTATATATAGGTTCTCGACAGTCACAAAACTACTGTCCTTGAGGGTAGACCACCATATAATTATATATTACAATATAAATTATATATTACCTTGCCCTTTCCCAATCAATAATAATAAAAAATTTAATAAAAAAATAACCTACCAAAAGGTTTAGGTCCACTTGAGGGTGGCCGTGCAGCGGCTCAGAGCAGCCCTTTTGCTGGCCAACCACCCCAGAAATGATGTGCAGCCAAAGGGGAATTGCGATCTCTGGCGATGTTAGGCACCTTGCCTAGCCGATAATGTTTAAGCTTGGTCGGCGAGAAAAACGTGCCCTGCCGCGGAGGAGAACCGGCCACTTCAGCGGAGCTGGTGACTTCACTAAGCCGAATATCTTCCAGCGTCGCCGGCTAGAGAAAACGCGCAGTACCGCTGAAAAGAACCGGAGATCTCAGCGGAGCTAGCTGCTACGCTAAGCCGAAAATCTTTCCACAGAGGCGGACAGAGAAAGCGCTCTGCGCTCGGAACTCGGAACTTCGCCAAGCCGAAAATCTTTCCACAGAGGCGGATGGAGGAATCGCTCTGCGCCTGGTACTCGGAAGTTCGCCAAGCCGAAAATCTTTCCATGGCGATGGACTATTTCCTCGTTGCAGCTTTAGCTCCGCCACCTAAAAAGGTGCGCAGATTTTGAATTTTTCAACCAGAGAACAAAGAAACACATGGGAAAGAGCAATAAAAAACAATAAGAGAGGGAAATCATTCCCTTGGTCACCCCCCAATCAGGCTCACCAGACAAAAACCTGTGGCTGCTTATACTTTTCAATGAAAGCCTTCAGCCAGAGTGCCAAAGCACTACAAAGTGCACACTGGACCCTGCGCTTACCTTACCATCCTTATCCGGATACAGTTTTACGGAACTTCGCCAAGCCGAAAACTGAGGAGGCATAATGGGTCAATCCAGATCAGAGCAGCATAAGGGACCTAGGAAGACAGACAGGGTCTTGCCCCCGCTTCAAAGGTATATCTGAGAAACAAAAAAAAGTAAATGGAAGAGGAGTCCAGAGAGCCATGCAGTCATCCCAACTGCAAGAATGAAACTGGAATCTAGCAAGTCAGCCGGAAGGATATGGGCCGGGAGGCGGAGCCACGCTTTTGTCTTGCAGTCACACCCCTTCGGGCAGGAGTAACCCAATCGTATTGAATAAGGACGGCCTGGAATGGATTGGAAGAAAAAACTCTCCTTGCAAAAAGAGAAGCGGACCTCCACAAGAACATCTGTTGGAAAGGACATATTTGTTCCAGAATTGGCCTGACTAAACCATTCATTTCGGGAACTGGAAAAGCTTAATGGACTTAGCGGATTTAGCGGAAAAGATCAGAATTTTTTTTAGCTGGATAAAATGATTTCTATTACCCAGGTGTCTGACAACATGGCACAGCCAAATGTGAGCGAGGGTGAGCAATCCCCCCTCCCCCTGGTTGGGCAATGGCACCCCCTCATGCAGTAGATGGCTTGGAGGAAGCCCCAAGTTTGGCCTTTCAATGCTGTTTTCCTAAAAAAAAGATCTGTCATTTATATTGTTAAAAGGGGAAGCTCTTTTTCCTTGCTTTTGGAACCCATTAAACAAAAGGACTGTTTTTCAGTTTACAAATTCTACAAGTCACAAGAAATCCATTATTTTATTGCCTTTAGGGATTGTAACAATTGATACACTTTGAAACCAGAAACCAGGTTATGTGGGAGGTTATTTCACAAATTTATAGTTCTTATGATAAAAAAGGATGGGCACCTCTGGAGATTGAATCATTTTTTCCCATATTTTTAGTATTGGCCATTTATATATGTATAAAAGTTAATCATATTGTCACAATCCTGTGATACAGGGCTGCACCGCCATCAGTTACTACTTCGAAGGGCTTTGTAAACAACAAACCATTACCTGCTTGCAATGCACAATTCAGACATATCTAGACACTCAAAGCCCATCTGTGTTTTTCCTGGATCTCAGAAAAGTTAATCATATTGTCACACTCCTGTGCGTCTATCTGGTTCTGCCCAGGCACGGTCAGCACATCTGATTGCTACTTCTGCACATGACATCAATTTCCAACTTCCTGGTCAGCTGAGGAAAACATCCACCTTTACACACATATAAAAATAGCTAACCACGAACTGATATGACACAATGCAAAGCACTGGTATTTCAGAAGTTTATAAAATATATTTTAATGCTATGTTAGCATATCCTCTAAGGTCCGCTTTAAGGTGTGAGGCACCCTTGTGCATTATCAGTGGTATACCCACTGGTGTTTACACCGATGCCGGTTGATTGATTTTCCCAGTTACGGCTCATGTGCAGTTCGCAGCACACTTTGAGGTTCGCTGGGTTTAAATGCAGTGTTCAAAATGACAAAAATATTTTTTTCTTACCATCTGCAGCCTGGAAACACCGCAAATATGGGGCTCTACCAGGATGTGATGTGTAGTCAGGCCTTTGAATATGGGCTGCTGTTTGAATACGGGCTGCTGTTGATCAGCTGTGGGGCGTCCCAAGGCGATGATCAACATCTCCCTCCAGCGTTCCGCAAGTCAGACGCCACAGTCAGCTATCCCAATCCAATGCCTCTCTGTGCTATATCACAGAGTTCAGCTCCTCCCTCAGCATTCACTGTGGGCAGGCAGGCTTCAGTTCAGATTAATTTCACCAAACTTCTTCTTTTTCCAAATAAAATATACTAAGATAAATAAAAGCTCACAACAGAAAAGTCTAAAAGTCCAATGCGCGTCTCATCCTTGTATGACATCATCCAAGACTTGACTTTAATTGGCTATCCCCCTGTTTATCAGTGGCCGGGTTTCTATTGCGCGTCACCTTCCTCCAATAGCGAGCTTTAGCTCATACTAGTGGCTGATGGGACATGTAATTCCAAGACCTATACAGCTGTTTTATCCATATCGTTCTCCTGTAAATAGGAGACCGGCCAATATCTATATACGTTTCTGCTGTTTAGTAGCAAACATTGGTCTTCAACCTATTAATCACATACTAATTGTACACCACTGGATGAGCAATATCAACACAAAAAACAATTATAAAATGAGAATTAAAAAATTAAGTTAACATCCTGTAGTGCGCTGATAAAATTGATGAACTACTGAAATACCTGTGCTTACAACATTTGCATTGTGTAATGTCAGTTTGTGGTTAGATATATTTATGTGTGTGTCTAGGGGCAGTGGGCTGGTGGTCGTGTCATGTAAGTTATTCTTGTCTTTAAATTGGGGATAGTATTTCTTGGTCCGCCCTGGCTGGTCCTCACTTTTGTGTATTTATGATTAGATACGGGCCTTAGGCTTCACTAGGGTTATATTCACTTATTGTTTAGGGTTTAATGTGCACTGATACAGTGTATATATATATATATATTTCATTGATATTTTGTATTAATATTTGGTACCATGATGGTTATTTAGCACTTCTTATTCAAGCACTTTATATTTATTGAATCATGTCAGGCGGCATTTACTATGCATTGTAAATATATTAATTGTAACTGCCACCTCCCCTGCCCCTAGAAGTGTGGTTTGTTTCCTTCCTTATCGACTATTTTCTGTCTTTAGTGTTTTTTAACTAGTATGTAGTGTTTGTAGGTTATGTGACTTTATTACTAATAAATATACAATTCTTTTACATTATAAGTAGTGGTGCCAGATTTTGGTGGGTGTGTTGGAAGGACAGGGACCTTCCTTATTTTTTCATGTGTAAAGATTGTAATATAGCAGGAGAGCTGTACTCCAGAGACCAGCGCGCTAAATAGTCAAATAGTGTGTGCAGCCCTAAACACTCTCTTAATAACATCCACCTGCCTTATCAGCTGATGTGACTATCCACCCGCCTTGTCAGTTGGTAACATCCAATCAAGACACACCTAGGCAGCAAGATGGCGCAGGAGATTCTATGCAGATCCTGGACTGCCTTTGGATCTTCCGGTTTGACCGCAGGCGATTATGCCTCTTGGATTAATCCTTTGGGCTTTGTTTTGGATTCCAGGTTTCAACTCTGCTCGCCATCTGACCATCCCTTTTGGATCATCCTTTGGACTGTCTTTTCATGTACGACACTGGTTTGGTTTACTACTGCATGATTGCCCGATACCCTGACCACTTGGGCTCCTCCTTTGGACTTTGCTTCAGTCCCTGTGACCCCCTGACCTCCACTTATCTCAGACCATGCCCATTGCCACTTACACGCAGATTACCACTGCCCAGTGGGCAGTAGGTTCCAGGGCTTCATCTAAGGCAATGGGAACCCACATACAGGTGGTCCATTTCCAGGTGTGTGACACAATACATTGCCTACTGGCTACTGCCCACCTCCCATTGGGACCTAGGTGTTTTCGGATGCTGCTGCCCCCCTTTTTCTCACCACCTCTTAGGGGGTACCCAAAACACAAGTGGGACAACATACAGTAAACTAACCATATAAAAGGGTAAGCTAAGAGGTTTTCCTCTACTTCAAGCATGGATTGAGAATTCAACAAACATTATAAAGGAGACCTAAATTGTAAGTGCCTGTTTTAATTATTGTTAAAAGATACTTGCTTTGATTTAAGATGGGAAATACTTTTCTAACACATGTTCCTATATTTATTCAAACATGTACCGTATTTGCCGGCGTATAAGATGACTTTTTCCCCCTGTAAAACATGCCTTCCAGTGGGGGGTCGTCTTATACGCCGGGTGCCGCCGCTCTCATACATACTAACACACACATTCATGCTTACTTTCATGCCACCGCCGCCGCTCTCATACGCTCTCATACACCCGCCCCAGATGGCCGGTGTCCATTGTTTTCATTGGACGGCGGCCATCTGGGACACGCCCACCAACGACCAGCGCGCAACAGCCAGGAAGTGCTGGTAAGAATGAATGTGTGTGTGTGTGTGTGTGTGTGTTTGGGTGTATGAGAGCGTATGAGAGCGGCGGCGGCGGTGGCGGCGGCGACAGGAACAGCAGGGACGGGGTGGGGCGGGGGGAGGAGGTAGTGGGGCCACTCGCTGGCTGTACTGAGGGATGCTCCCATGCCTGTACTGAGGGATGCCCCCATGCCTGTACTGAGGGATGCCCCCATGCCTGTACTGAGGGATGCTCCCATGCCTGTACTGAGGGATGCCCCCATGCCTGTACTGAGGGATGCCCCCATGCCTGTACTGAGGGATGAATACGGTAAAATACGGTATATATGTTTAGATCCACTTTTTGGTAAACAAGACAAAGCAATATACACATATCGAAATGCTTACTTAAAGTGGAAGAAAAGGTTATCACAAGCAATGTATTGAATCAAAAGGAATCTTGGCATTTGTAAAGTAACGATTGTTAACCAGATATCAATAATAAACATGAAATGTTTTTAATATCTGGAATTGTTAGTTGGTCTTTAATGTAATGAAAAATGATATAAATTATTGTGAGGGGGATAGACGGAGTCAGGGGCAAAAAAATAGATACAAAAGAATACGCGACACATATCCCCTATTAAACATCTCTTCTTGAGCCTCATTTAATTCCCATAATCTTTTATTATAATGAAGATCCGTTATTCATAGTGGTTCTCCGCTGCACACTTTCCAGAATTAGGTCATTCTTTCTATGACCTGGTGCCCAATACTGGATTACATATTCCAGATAAAGCCACACCAGTGCCTTGTAAAGAAGCAATATCACATTACATCTTGTGATTCCCTTGCTTCTTGTAATGCAAGATAACATCTTGTCGGTGAAACAGCTGCCTGGCATTGCATACTGTTATACAGCCTGTGGTCTACCAGTATCTCCAGATCCTTCTCCACCATTGACTCCCCCAGGTTTAATCTCCAAAGAACATCTGTGGTCTGTGGATTATTAGACCCCCCCCAATTACATTACATTTATCCACATTAATCTTAATTTGCCAAGTGAATGTGCAGAGACCTTAAAGCGTCTAAGGAAGCCTTAAGGCTTGTGAACATCTTCAACAGACAGCACTGTGCTATATATCTTGGTCTCATCTGCAAAAATATAGACAGCACCATTAATTAAATCTTCTGTATCATTTATAAACAATAGCAGTGTACTGAACCCCGGGGAGGACTATTCAGAATAGGTATCATTATCCCTAGCACTCTGCAGATTGTCCTTCAGCCAGATTTCAATACAGTTCCAAACTCTATTTTCTAACACTGAAGACATAAATTTCCCCAACAAGCATCTATGAGGGACAGTGTCTGCCCTTAGAAAAACCTGTCTGGTTTTCACTTATATTATGAATGGTCACATAATCCTGTATGTAGTCACGTAGGAGTCCCTCAAGCAATTTTCCCACAATGGATGTTAAGCTTACAGGTCTGTAGTTAGCCAAAGAAGACCTAGAGCCCTTTTTTAACAATAGCAACCACATCTGCCTTGCACCAATCCCTTGGCACTATACCAGTTGTTAGTAAGTCAAGATCAAAAAGAGGGGTGATAAAATACAAAGCTCAGTTCTGAAGTCCATCTGGTCCTGGAGTCTTATACCCATTTAATTATTTAGCCTTTTTTTGCAGGTTACCCATGTTTAGCCAGTTAGGAATGTTGCTTGGGGTATTGCAAGCAGTGGAATTGCCTATGTCTACTCCTTGCTCCTCTTTTGTGTAGACAGCACAAAAGATCCTATTTAGCAGCTCTGCCTCCTCTTGATCACCAGTGGGCAACTCCCCATTACATTAGTTAGGCACATACCTATTCCTATTTTGTCTATTTTGAATTTATTTGAAGTGGATCAAAACTGGGGATCTTCACTATCCCAGGTTTTGCTCTGTCTCCCTGGGGCTTCCCAATATTGGAAACCCTGCTGTGTGAAAACCCACCAGTTGCCTGCTTTACTTACCTTATCCACGGCACAGACCCAGCTCTCCACCATTTAGTTTCTCTAGCTGTGCATATGAATGGTGCTGTCTAGAAGGAATTTAAAGTTATAAGTTGTCCTATTATCTTGGGCTACACGTTGCACTGTCCTAAACTTCAATCCATTTTCAAAAAGACCCTGTAGTTCCTAAGTTTTTTGTAAAAATAGTAAAGCATTGGAGATGCAGAAAAAAAAGAGAAACAGTGGGTGTGGCAACAGCGATGTGATGTAAGCACACTGTGGTAAGTGCGAGAGGAGGCTTTCATAGCTGCAGAGAGATGTAGGAAGGAATTGCGGCTTGCCATCAATCATCGGGGTGTGGCCATGGCCTCTCCATTCACTGCAATGGAGGTAGTGGGCAAAGCCTACACACCCCCTTCTCCATTGTAGTAAATAGAAGGGCGTGGCTACACACCCCGGCAACTGATGGCGGGAGCGTAGTCTGACACAGAAGTGCCAGAGAATAGAGTTTCAGACGCCCCGTATGCTGGTGGCTGTGGCAGGGGCCCATTAAAGCGATCCGGTGAGTTCTGGGGCGCTGGACCTGCAGTGACCAGCGGTGCAGGGCAAAAGGGTAAGTACTCTCTTGTTTTTATTATTTCCTTGCTGAATGTTATCACCCTGAACCACTTCCCACAAGGATTCTACATATTCCTAATCCTCAGCTGGTATCCCCTCATAATGTATGCTTTGAATTCTTGTTTTACATATAGAGACACCCTCCGCACCCATTTGATCTATCTTTCTGAGAGTAAAACATTGAACATTTACAGACCAATCAAGCACAAATATATTCTATCCATCTAAAATTTTGGAAGGATTCATACCTGACCTGGGGAGTATTTTTACTGGAACACAGTCTTTCAAACAGTCCCATGTTGGAACTCTTGGTAGCCAAGACATGAGGGGAAGATCCCCCAAGATCTGTAGGGAGTGAATATGTTACCGAGTGTCAGCAGTCATGATGAAGCAACAGATGAATGAGCCCTGCAACTTTTCAGTGGGATAACCAATAATACAATTCTGCGATTCTCACCTGTAGAATTGTTTTCTCTTTTTCCACTTCAGGGCGGCAGGAAGTCAGAAACGGATGGATTAACTCTCGTCCGAAGGGCATGAACTGCAAGATAACTGTGGTTCCTCCCAGCCTATGTAAACTTCCAGTTGTTCTCCACAATCCAGTAATTAGAAAGCAGTAGAGTGGAGATGCATGCTCTTATCACAGCTTTTCTAATCCATAAGCTGATGGCAGACCCTTCCGCGACCTCTCACATATAATAAATAGTCAGACTTGCGGAACGTCTGCGTAGCCGAGATATAAAATTTGAGGGCTCTTACTACATCCAGGAAGTGAAGAACTCTCTTCTTATGGCTGGAAAGGGACATAAGGAGGGCAAAACCACATCTTCATTACGATGAAAAGGGGAAACCACCTTAGGCAAAAAGTCCTGCTTAAATGGAAGACAGCTTTGTCCAAAACTAAATAAGGAGGCTTAAATGATAAAGCTGCTAACTCAGAAACCCAATGCACCAAGGTAATTGCCACTAGAAAGAGCATTAAGCTTAGTGATGCTTCTGCCAGCAGTTTAAAGGGGGGACCCTGAAGAGCTGCTAAAACTAAAGTTCAGGTCCCAGACAGGCAAAATAGGCTTATGGTAAGGATTCACATGGGTGACACCCTGCAAAAAAAGTCCTAATAAGTTTATTTTCAGCAATTAGTTTCTGAAAAAACATAAGGCAGATATCTCTCATTTTAGAGTGCTCAATTAAAGACCCTCAAAGACCTTTCAGCAAAAATGACAAAATTCAGACTACTACAATATGCAATAGATGGAAATCTGCTACAGCGGATGTCAATGCTTCTGCTTTCTCCGGATTCCGGGATACCCTTGACCAAAAGAACCTCAGAGGAGGTCTGGCTCCAAATTCGATCTTGTAACCTGAGGAAAATCTCCTGTATCCAAACAACTGTTACATGGAGCCTCCAAATGGGAGCAAGATGCAGAAGCAGGGGTGCGGGGTGTACCCTCATGCCGAAGGGGCCTTGGAAGGTTTTTTCTGCCTTAATTCACCAAAAAAGTCTTGCCTTGTTAGGGAGTTTGGTCCATTCCAGAAATCCCTTCGGTATCCAGAGGAGGCAGATCTGCGATAAAAGGTGTTAGATTTCCTTCTTTGTGAGAGTCTAGTAGACCTACCCCCAGTAGCCTTCTTTACCATGTCATCCAAATGCTACCCGAATAGGTGCCCCTCTAGGAAGGGGAGTCCCGTCAGGGTCCTCTTGAAGTTGTGTTGCTTGAGCCATATTGAACACCTTAGAGCCACTAGCAGAGCTAAACCTCTAGCGTTTAACCTGACTATATCATTCATAGAAGAGAGGATGTACCTGGTAATTTCCATACTGGGGCATACACTCCATGAATGACCCGAACGAGTCAGAGAATCCAGTTGCTTTAATAATCTTCTGCCTGCCAAGGTTGCTACACATGCGGCACAGGCTGGACGAAAAGCCCATCCTATTATGGAAAAAGCATGCCATGCCACCTGATCCATGCGCTTATCCACTGGATCCTTCAGGGAGGCACTATCAGAAGATGTAATAATAGTATTAATAGAGAGTCCTAAAACTGGATCATCTACCTCAGGGGGAAAAAAGACCATAATCTAATCAGGTCTGAGGAAAACGGGTATTTAGTATCCAGAAATTTGGAAACTTCTCTGAAGGCGATAACTGCTTCCCATATTTAGAAGGTACCACAGTGGTGCACTTAGCACAAATAAGGCTATCCTCTTCCGGAGACTTGTGCATGCACACCGCACATGGGGCAACCCTGTCTGCTAACGTACCAGAACTGGTTGCTCCAAATGCCTCTGTCATGGTGAAAAATACAGTCTAAGTATCACTAAGGGCCTAAGACCGAAGTATATAGGGGAACTCGATAATAACAAGTGACTACTCTGAGACCCTAGGGGTGAACCACAACCAATATGTCAATTACCCACAATCTACAAAACAAAGCAAAATAACTTAAAACAAAAATTATAATATATCTAAATAAGCAGTATAATATAAAATAAACATACTCGCTTCAAGAAGAAAGATATCAGACAGTTTGTGGAGGCACAGAAGCAGGAGGATGACAGCTGGCCAGAGATTAAAACCCTGCTGAATAGGGGCAGTGAGCCACAGGAGAGACCACAGCAGCAGCGTGCGGGCTGCAAGCCGCAGCAGCAGTGGAGGCCGGAGAAGCGGCCCCAATGAACAATGGCAGCAAGCCAAGTGGTGACGAACAGGCCGCAAGCCACAGCAGCTCGAGTCAGGCGCCCCGCTATGTGCCAACAATTCGCCCTGGGCCGGCTACGCAACAGGCCAGGCAGCGATCTCCACTTCGCTCTGTCCAAGTGCTGGAAGGAATCACCGTCTCCTTCCCTGCTCCACCTCCCTCACAGCGTTCCTGCCCTCTCCAAGGGCTTAAAATCTTAAAGTGCACATACACAAAAGCTAAAACAAGAAGTATATTGTGGCAATAAAAAGTTATCCCCATGGTTCCCCCTGCAGGCTCACTAGACTAGAAACCTGCGGCTGGTTGTCCCTTCAGACTCCAGCCCTTGAGGTTCAGCCTTTTAAAACCAAGGTGAAACCCCACAGCTCTGACTGACTTTGACTTCCCGATGCCCTGGAGAGAAAAAGTAAAAAATTTATTAATTGGCCCTAGCTCGAACCAGGCCGGGTTTCTGAGGTCTACCTTGGAGAGGCTGGCGGAGTTCGCGACTGGCATTCTCCTTCTGGGAGGCGATTTCAATTGTGTTTTGGATCCTCAGCTTGATACCTCTAGGGGGACCTCTGGTATACCTTATTCGGCTATTAGGAGGATTAAAGCCCTCCTGATTGAACATCAACTTTTGGATGTCTGGCGGATCGTGCATCCCAGAGAGAGGGACTATACCTACTTCTCCCCCCCTCATAATACTTATTCGCGCATTGACTGGTTCTTGGTCCCCCACAGATACGTACATCTCATTTCGCGGCCTTCCATAGGTTCAATTTCAGTCTCTGATCACGCCCCCATCTCTATCACTATGTCGATACCGGACTCCCCCCCCCCATCGGGACACTGGAGGCTTAATGGTTCCCTCCTTCAGGACCCTGAGTTCAAGGCAGAAATTCGTTCGGCAATCACTGAATTTTTTTCGGTGAACGACACTCCTGATGTCCCTCGGATGTCCCAGTGGGAGGCTCACAAGTGTGTGATTCGGGGCCTGTTAATTAAAAGGGGCGCTCATCTTAAAAAGGAGAGAGAGAAACAAATAGCTCAATTGTTGCAGGAGATCCGGACTCTAGAGACTCGGCATAAACAATCTTTGGAACCCGCTTTGTGTGCAAAATTGGCTGAACTTCGGGAGGCCCTTGGGGATGTGAGCTTCGTGAAGGTTAAGGGCCAGATTGCTAGAGGCCGTAGGTTTTTCTATGAATTTAGCAACAAAAGCGGCAGGGCCCTTGCGAGAGCCTTACGGGGGCAGCGGGCCAGAAACTACATCCCCAGCATACTGGATCCGGGTGGTACTAGGCACCATAACATAGGGGATATAGCCAAGACATTTAGGGACTTTTATGATGGCCTGTACAATATACAGCAAAACAAGTCTCAGGCTCATCAACAAAAAATCAGGGCCTATATTCAGAAATCGGGCCTTCCCCAGCTCAGGCGGGATGTGGTGGAGGCTCTCGAGGAGGAGATTGACATGAGAGAGTATTTAAAGGCCATTGGAGACATGAAGCCCGGAAAGGCGCCCGGCCCTGATGGCTTTAGCCTCGAATATTATAAGGAACTTGCGGGTACTTTGGGCCCCTATTTTATTTCGTCCTTTAGCTCTTTGAGCGATGGACTCCCTCCTCCGCGGGACACTCTTCGTGCTAGCATTGCAGTCATCCCTAAACCAGGTAAGGATCCAGCACAATGTGGCAGTTACAGGCCTATATCCCTGTTAAATTGTGATCTCAAGATTTATAATAAAATTCTGGCGGACAGATTAGCCCCTCTCCTCCCGGACCTCATACATTGGGACCAGGTGGGCTTTGTCCCGAGTCGCGAGGGGAGGGACAACACGATAAGGGTTATGGGGCTGATCCACCATGTGAGACAGACGGGGGAGGCTGCGCTGCTTCTCTCCACGGATGCCGAGAAGGCTTTCGATAGGGTGAGCTGGGCCTTCCTTGAGGAAACCCTTAGGCACATTGGGCTGGGCGACAAAATGCTTCGCCGGGTCCTGGCTTCATACACCTGCCCCTCGGCATCCGTGGTGGTGAATGGCCTGTCCTCTCAGACTTTCCAATTATCTAACGGGACGCGGCAGGGCTGCCCGCTTTCTCCGCTCATTTTTATCCTCTCACTTGAGCCGTTCCTTAGGTTGGTCAGACGGAATGTGGATGTTGCGGGCGTGAGGGTGGGCGGGACTGAGCACAAGGTGGCAGCCTATGCTGATGATTTGATGTTCTTTGTCTCGAAGCCAGAGATTACCCTGCCAAACCTTCTTGCGGAGCTCAGGAGTTTCCAGGAGGTCTCCAATTATAAGATCAACTATCAGAAGTCCTCTGCTTTGAACATTAATGTCCCTGCGGAGAGACTACGCCGCATCACGGAAAATTTTCATTTTAAGTGGGAGCGGGAGGCTGTTACATACTTGGGTACTCGAATTCCTTCCAAACTACAAGAAACGTTTGCATTAAACTTCCCCCCTTTGTTAAAAAGACTGGAGGAAGACCTCCTGAAATGGAACAGAGGAGTCTTTTCTTGGTTCGGAAGGGTTAGTGTCGTCAAGATGAACATCCTTCCCAGGGTGCTGTACTTGTTTCAGACCCTCCCGATAGACATCCCTTCTACCTTTTTTAAGCAACTCACAGGAATGTGCACTAGGTTTGTCTGGGCTGGTCGCTCTCACCGTATGGCGGCGTCCCTTCTGACAGCTTCTAAACTTAGGGGGGGACTGGGCCTGCCGGACTGGAGGTGCTATCATGCAGCGGCTCACCTGAGCCGGGTTATGGACTGGTGCCGACATTCCGCTCTGAAACAGTGGGTTCAGTTGGAACAAGTTGCCTCCCCTTGCCCCCTCCCGGGTTTACCATGGGTCCCGTTGAATAGACTTCCACAGTTGAACAAACACCCCACAATTGGTCCGTCCAGGAGAGTGGTGGATAGATTTTTTCCTAGGCCGGGTCTCTCCCCCGGGCAGTCCCCATTGACGCCTGTTTTGGGCCACCCTGACTTCCCGGTGGAGATAACTGGTGGCCCTTTTAAAGCTTGGATTCAGCAGAACTGTTTTCGGAGGCTCCACATGCAGGTTGGCGGCGAATGGAGGAGGCCGGAGGCCTTGGTTGATGATCTCGCCCTCAGACCCATCACGCGGTTACAGACTCTTCAGCTTTTGCACTATCAGCGGTCGCTTGAGCGCACGGCTGCCGCATCAAGGCGGCTGACACAATTTGAACAAACCTGTCTGGGTGTCGGCCACCTTCGGGGAGCCCTGTCATACTCTTATTTGTTGCTGGTGGAGCCTCCAGATGACTTTGTTCCACCCTACGTGAGGGGCTGGGAGAAGGAATTGAACAGAACCTTTACTGATGAGCAAAGGCTTGCCATGATCCAGTTGGCACATAAGAGCTCTATCTCCTGTAAATACCAGGAGACCTCTTTTAAAATCCTTTCTCGTTGGTATCGCGTCCCAACGCTATTGGCAAAAATGTTCCCTTCCTCTTCCCCCCTCTGTTGGAGGTGCTTGCGTGGTAGGGGGACCATGTTACATGTCTTTTGGGAGTGTGAGAAGTTAACTGATTTCTGGAGGGGGGTGAGGGAGGTTGTTAGGAAACTGACGGATGTTGACCTCGGGGAGGATCCTGCATGCTACCTGCTTAACTTAGCTCCAGCCTCCATGAGATCGAGGCGCAGATCCCTTCTCGCCCCACTCCTGAGCGCCGCCAGATCGTGCATACCGGCTAAGTGGAAGTCCACAGAACCCCCCACTATGGCGCAGTGGCTGGCTGCGGTTAAGGAGATTTGTAGGATGGAGGAACTTACTGCCTCGCTTAAGGGGACTTTTGATAAATATAGGAGGACTTGGCAGGAATGGGATCGCTTCACCCTCTCTTCGGAGTTTCACCTTTATACGTGATACGGCCTGAGTGGGCTACTAGTGATTTGGCTCCTTCGTTCCTCTATTCATTGTTCCCACACTGTCAAGTCTCTCTAGCTTCTTCCGTACTGTGTCTGTCCTGTCTTCCCCCCCCCTTTTTTCCCCTTCCCTCCTTGTTGTCTGTCCCTGCATGGTTTGGGTACGCCCTGTTGTTTCCCCCCCCCCCCCCTTTTTATTGTTGTGGTTTTGAGTTTTTTGTTTTGTTTTTTCGCTTTCTTTTTGAAAAGAATGTTGGGGGTATGGGTTGCAGTTGCTGGAGTCGGTTGCTATACGGATTCATTGCCTAGAGTGTGGGGGTGCGGGGCCGGATGCGGCTCTGTACTTTCTCCTTATGCTTTTTGACCATTGGTAACTGATATCGTATGACTCTGTCTATATGCTTAATGCTCTGTGTATTCCTATGTGGCACTGCGATGCCGGGCACTGTAATTCTTACTTCCTTCAATAAAAACGTTTAATTATAAAAAAAAAAAAAATTTATTAATATCAATGAAAATTAATCCAGGTACACCTTCGCAGTCCAGTCCCAGCTGCAAGAATGAAAACTGGATTGTGGAGAGCAGCCGAAAGTATATATAGGCCGGGAGGAAACAACTTTTGTCCGAAGGGCGAGGGACTGCAAGACCAGAGTCTCTGGCGCCCTGGAGTGGAATATGCAAGAAATAATTTAATTTACTGGGGAGATTCTGGGTCAATAGTTTACAGGGCACAGTGTCACAGAGAGAAACGCTATGGGCCCTAAATGAACAGGCAGTGGCTTAGTTTCTGTGAGTTCACTCTGCCATCCGAACCAACCCCTGGCACCTCCGTATTGGTTATGGGTAGGTTGAAGGCCAACTGACTGTACATCAATGATCTTGTTGCACCCCATGCCCACGAGAAAAGGGAAGGGTAACTTATTTATCAACCAATGTGTAGGAATTAGTGGTACTTCCAGTCATTGGGGATTTCCAGCATTCTCACATTCTGGGTTACCCAAGGTTTTCCTTCTCGCTACCCCCCTCAGTCCAGGTCCATTAGGGTTTTCTACAGTAACCACTTGCCCAGGTCTTTGTCCTTGAGTTACTACCATAACATTTCTGGCACACTTGGCACCATTGCCAATAGCTAATCCTAATTCAATGTGTGAAGCTAAGGTAATGAAATCAGTAAGTGGCTTTTTTCTGATTTTATTTGATTTCTTAATTTGTTTCCCACCTCCACAGTGAGGGTGTTGGCGGGCACCAGTGCCGCCGCTGTATGATAAAATGCTGGGGCCCCCTCGCACATAACCCCCCAGAACACCCGAAATATTAACCTTATCCTGACTTCCCCAGACCAAGCATTATTGGCTTGAACCTGTTTATTCTGCTATAGTTTCCTGAATGATTCTTAGATCATATACCGGGGGGGGGGGGGGGGGAGGGGGAGGGGGAGGGGGAGGGAGGAAATGTCACCTCCTTTATGGGACAAATAGTCCAGACGTTGAAGGGCATCTTAGAGCAAGTCTACCTTTTCCCTTCATCCAATGTGATTGACTTATTTACAAAGAGTTTTTAATAAGACAATGAAGTCAGTCCAGTTTGAATTATGACAAGTACAAAATGTGGTTGTATAGATCCATGGGGATTATTTCTTTTTTTGTGTGTGTGTTTGTGAGGGGGGGTCTCCCTCATTATAGCTCTTAAAAAGATTGTCCAACTACATAGACCATATAATCATTTAGTCCTAATGTTCCCAGTGTGTTTTTCACAACAAATCCCCCCAAAATTTCCAAACAGTGGAAATGGCCGCTCTCTAGGTGAATGTGTTTATATCAGTATACATGGACACCTAATAATGCACAGGTGGCCAAAGAGGAGTTAAGACCACCAGTCAAGTCCTATAATTGGTGTTCTATTGCTAGGGGAATCAAGAATTATGCCAGAAGGCAGTGCCAAGTTTCTGCTTCTGGGTACTGCTGCAGGGTTACAGGAAGGGAGAGGGCGGATAATACTAGAAGATAAGCTGCTGAATCGTGTTTTTTACATTTTTCCCAGAAAGTCCCTTTAACTCACTGGCAGACTAAGGAACCCACTGGTGCTGCTGTAATGAATCTCACTAAACTCTCACAGGGGCAACATGAATGAGCTACCAATGACTACAGAGAGGTACCTGCCTATTCCTTCCCTTGACCTACAAGCTGAATACCCTCCTTAATTTATGCATAACCTCTTGGTGCACTGGTGCTGGTGGGTGCTCTTGGATTGGTTCCCCTGCCCAAGAGTTGCCTGGCTGTGCCCCACTGGCATTGAGTGGAGACACACGTCTTTTTTTTCTAGGGTTTCTTAGTATTTCAATACTAACAACATTCCATCGTCAAAGGCAACCTTTTCTGAATCACTCTCTGAAATGGGATAAATGGGCTAAAATGAGATACAATCTACAAACCCCACCCTTCATGCTGTGAGAAATAATCATTGCAACACGTTGGCCTGGGGGGGGGGGGGGGGGGGGGCTAAGGTGGGGATGCAGAGGCAGCTGTGACACTATTCCTACTGGACACCAGGGGGGGGGGGGGAGAGACAGACAGTAATCAGAGCTGAAATGTAAGTATCAACAAGTACACAACTGCACACCCCCAATTCATGAAAGGAGTGAAATGAGCCATTTCAAAACATCTATGACTATATGTAATGCTGTGCTTGCTCATTCTAAATGTGCAAAGGCACAGGATCGGCCATGTGACCACTTTGTCTTTCAATATATCATATATATATATATATATATATATATATATATATATATATATATATATATATCCCATCCACTCCAGGACGTCAGGAAGTCAGAAGGGCGGGGGGCTGCAAGACAAAAAGTGTGGTTCCTCCTGGCCTATATATATACTTCTGCCTGCTCTTTACAATCCAGTTTTATTCTTGCAGTTGGACTAGACTCTGAATGTGTGTCTGGATTCATTTCCTCTAATTCATTAATTTTGCATTAATTTTACTTAGGAAGCCGGGAATTTAACCCCGTCTATCCTCCAGGCCTCTATGGACCACTTGACCCACATTGATCGGTTAAACCGATAGGTGGACCAGGGTGATTTAGGGGTAAGCGCCAGGGTCTTGGGGTGCTCTGGGGTGTCACCTTGACTTTAAGAAAGCTGGCCCTCAAGTGCTGGAGTTGCCACTTGAAGGGACAACCAGCTGCAGATTTGTCTAGTGAGCCTGCAAGGGAGACCAGGGGGATAATATTCCTATTTTTTATTTTCCTTCCCACAATAGCTCTTGTTTGTTTAGGTAGGGCATGTGTATTGCGGCACTTTTACACCCTTGGAGGAGGCGAAAACATATGGGTGGTGGCGGGGTGGGGCGGGGCGGGTCAGGTCTTCTTTAGGCAGGAAGGAGGAAGCTAGCTTCCTTGCGGAACTTGGGACGCTGCACAGCCGAGCAAAGTGAATCGGTCATTTGGGCCCTGCCTCGGCTCACTGCCCGCTCGGAACATAGCAGAGCAGTTTGAATTATGACAAAGGATATAGGATAAAGGTAAAGAATATATTGGTTATGGTTTCCCCCAAGGGTCTCGGAGTAGTCACTTGTGACTGATTGTTTCACCATGACGGAGGAATCCGGGGCAACCGGCTCTGGTACATTAGCATGTGCCTGCAAAGGGCTCTGGAAGAGGACAGTCCTATTTGTGCTGAGTGCACCATGGTGGTACTCTCCAAGTTCTGGACCCTTGGAGGGCAGCTCGACCTCGCTTGGATAAACAGGGATATATTGTCCAAATTGATATTGCAGGGAGGTTGGCCAGTATAGAGAGCCCTTTAGAGCCTTCGATTTCAAGATCTTTGAAGGTATCAGAGAAGCAGAAACATTTTGTTTCCAGGATTTCTTCCGATTCTGAGGAGGATATTTATGCTGCCATAGATTCTCAAGAGGAGTTATCAGAAGGTGAACTCTCATCCAGTAGGGAAGAGTATTTCAGACTCAGGGTTTTCAGAACAGTGGGGCTCTCTGTTTAAAGAACAGATGGAGGGTTTGGTATAATCTATTTTAGAAATTTTGGATATCTCGGCTCCTGAGGTCCCCAAGAGAAAGAAGGGAGATCAAGCCAGAAAAAAATGAAGCAGCTGTTTCTTGGGCAATCTCATTTTACCAGACTGGGAAAAGCTGGACAAGCTCCCCTCCATTCCTAGAGTTATGGATCCTAAATATCATTTTTCCTCAGACTGGATTAGGTTATGGTCTTTTCCTACTGAGGTGAATGATCCAGTTTCAGGACTCGCTAGTAATACTAATATCCCTACTTCTGATAGTGCCTCCCTAAAGGATCCAGTGGATAAGCGCATGGATCAGGTGGCACAGCATGCTTTTTCCAAAGTAGGATCAGCTTTACGGCCAGCCTGCACTGCATCCATAGAAGCCTTGGCAGGCAGAAGGTTGTTAAAAAAGCTGGATTCTCAGATTCATTCGGGGCATTCAAGTAGGGTATGCTCCCAGTTGATGAAGACCAGTATGGAGATCAACACGTACAGAGGTTTAGCTCTGCTAGTAGCTTTAAGGCATTCATTATGGCTTAAGCAGTAGTCGGCAGACACAACTTCTAGGACCACCATGACGGGACTCCCCTTCCTGGGAAGGGGGGGGGGGGCATGTTCGGGGAGCTTTGGATGATATGGTAAAGAAGGCTACTGGCGGCAGATCTACTAGACTCCCGCAAAGAAGGAAATCTAACCCCTTCTTTCGCAGATCTTCAATCCCACACATTTCATGCGGGTAGAGGTTCCACCTCCTTGGGACACCGAAGGGAATTTTGGAATAAACCAAAGCCCCAAAATAGGGCAAGATCCTTCTGGCAAAATAAGGCAAAACCCCTGCTCCTATTTGGAGGTTCCATGTAACAGATGTATGGATGCAGGAGATTTTTTCCTCAGGTTCCAAGTTTGAATTGGGGGCCAGACCTCCTCGGAGGTTCTTTTGGTCAAGGATATCCCGGAACCCTTAAGCATTGAGATCCGCTGTAGCCCACCTATTGCAGATTGGAGTAGTCCATTACCTTCCCCTTTTAAGAGTGGTCATGGTTTTTATTTAAATTTGTTCGTAATTCCCAAGAACGGTTCCATATGCCCAATATTAGATCTCAAGGGTCTCAACAGTTTTGTCCATCTGAGGGAATTTTGCACAATCTTTAAGATCCACAGTGGTGACACTTCAGTCGGGGGATTTTATGACCACAGTGGATATAAAGGATGCTTACCTACATATTCCTATCTTCTCAGGTCATCAAAGATATTTGTGCTTTGCAGTAGAAGGTTTACACTTTCAGTTTGTGGCTCTGCCCTTCGGCCTGTATTCAGCCAAGGGTGTTTACCAAGGTCCTGGTCGGTCACATGGCTCTTCTAAGAAAAACACAATTCTGTGATACTCACCTGTAGAATAGTTTTTTCTGTTAATCCATTCCAGGCCGCCCTAATCATCACGATTGGGTAATTCCCTGCCCGAAGGGGAATGACTGCAAGACAAAAGCGTGGCTCCGCCTCCTGGCCCATATCTTCCAGCTGACTTGCTAGATTCCAGTTAATTAAAAAGCAGTATAACCAGCCGCCCGGGAGGCATACCTATATCTCTTGGAGACAAAAAATTCTGGAGACAACAAAGAAGAGTCCTCTCTCTGATTATAAATACTATTTCTTTCCTTTTTTTTTTTCTTTTTTTTTTTTTATCACTCCACAAGACTAGGCATCCAAGACATGGATATATCAACCTAGCATTCTTTTCAATGCAAAATATTGTTATAAACAAAGACCACCATAAAAAGAGTATCAAGGATAGATCGTAACTTCCTATATTCCCCCACAAGGGGCAGGTCGGACGGCCTGGAATGGATTAACCGAAAAAACAATTCTACAGGTGAGTTTTACAGAATTGTGTTTTTCCTTCCAATCCATTCCAGGCCATCCTAATCATCACGATTGGGACATCCAAAAGCAGTGCCGATATATGGGCAGGATCCCCAATGCGGAACAGCAGGTAGTTATTTCATTACCACCTAAAGAACTTTTCAACCAATACAGCGTCAGCTGAAGCACTAACACCTACCTTGTAAATTTGGTAAAGGTATGAATCGAAGCCCATGTGGCAGCTTTACAAACCTGTTCCACCAAGGCCTGATGCTGAACGGCCCAGGAAGCACCAATGGCCCTAGTGGAAAGAGCTGTGACCCAACAAGGGGCTCCTACCCCTTGGCAGAATAGACTCTTACCACTGTCTGTCTAATCCATTGGCTGATGGCAGACTTAGCTGGTGGAAGACCTTTCCCAGGACCCTCAGATATGACAATAAAAAGTCCAACTTATGGAAAGATTGTGTAGTAGTGAGATAATGCCTTAATGCTCTCACTAAAGTCACTACATCCAAACAGTGAAGAACTCCCTTCCTTATTAGACACTGGAGCAGGACATAAGAAAGGCAAAACCATCTCTTCATTAAAATGAAAAAGACCTTTAGGAAGAATCCTAAAACACTCAAATAACGAGGCTTACTGATAAGCTGCTAATTCAGAAACCCGCCTGCTGTAATTATTGCCACTAAGAGATAACCATAAGCACCCTTAAAGTTAATGACGCTTCTACCCTGGCTCAGAAGGGAGGACCCTGAAAAACAAGTTCAGGTCGAAAGCCGGCAGAAGTGGATTATGAGGAGGCCGCACATGAGCGACTCCTTGTAAAACAAGTTCTGATAAAAACATTCTCAGCTATGGGTTTCTGAAAAGAGGATGAATGACAGATATTGGTCCTCATCAAGACTTCTGCAAAAATCAATATATTCTGTAACAGAACCGTACTGCAAGCGAACCCCTGGATTTGCCGATAATTGCTTGCCCTACTCAATAATAGATCATCTGATAAAGATTTCTTCCTGGCCTGAATCATAGTCTGGATAACTCTGGCAGAAAAAAACCCTTTCTGCCAAGATAAAGGATTCAATAGCCAGGCAGTCCAAGCCAGAACTGTGAATTGGGATGCCTTAAAGGCCCCTGTGTGAGAAGATTTTGGATAGACACCTCTACAAGTTGCCCTGATATCCTTACTATGTCTGAGAACCAGCTTCTTCTTGGCCACAGAGGAGTCACCAGAATGGTTGGGACTTCCTTGTGAGCTAAACTTTATTAGTACACGACCCAGGAGTGAAATCGGAGGGAAATGCATAAAGAAGCTTGAATGCTGACCACTAAGAGTCAGGGCATCTGCTGCTATTGTTAGAGGATCCCTGGACCCAGACAAACTTCGGAACTTCCGACTGTGCCCTGATGCAAGATCTACGTCTGGGATCCCCCAGCACATGCATAGGGATTACAAAATCCTCTGGCTAAGAGACCATTCCCTCTGTTGCAGGACAGTTCTGCTGAGATGATCGGCCTGCAAGTTGTCCACTCCTGGTATGTGTACCACCAAGATACATGGAACCGGTTTCTCGGTCCAAAGTAAAAACCCAAAATCAGGACTTTACTGCTTCTGGTGCCCTTATAGAGGCTGATATATACCACCGCCGTCTGATTGTCTGTTTGAATCTGGACGGGATGCCCCCTCAGATGGTATGTCCAATGTCTGAAATACAATAGAATCACTCTCAGTTCCAGGATATTTATGGAGAGTCTGCTAAACTTCAGACTCCATTGTCACTGAATCGTTTGTGACTCCATGACACTCCCCCAACCAGATAGACTGGCATCCATGGTGATGATCTTCGACTGTACTGGAAGAAAGAATTTGCCAATCTGAAGAGGCTGAGGACCAGGCTAGAGACCGCCTTGCTGACTGTGTCATGTAAAAAAGTGATCCAGAGTGTGTGGGTCCCGATCCCAGATTGTGAGCAATTCCATCTGCAGGGGTCTCGTGTGAACCAGTGCAAAAGATACTGCCACAAAGCAAGATACCATCAGGCCCAAAAGACATGTTCCTTGATGAATCGTCGATTGAGGACAAGACAAGAGACCCTGTACCCTGGCCTGAAGTAAGAGTCACTTCTGTGTTGGAAAAACACTTCTGCCTGAGACGTGTCTAATGACAGTCCCAGAAAAGAATAACTCTTCAAGCTATGATATGATATTTGACTTAAGAATTCGACTGGATAGTCAATTATCCAAAGTCGATCAGACAATCTGTGTATTCTTCTGGGCCCCCTGACATGATGGGGCCTATATTATCAGATAGTCTAAGTAAGGGATTATATGTATACCCTGACTTCTTAGAGAAAACATGAGACCTGCCAACACCTTGGTAAACACCCTTGGTGTTGAAGATAGACCGAAGGGTAACGCCACAAACTGAAGATGTAGGCCACCTACAGCAATGTAGGTATGTATCTTTATACTGCCCGGCTGGAGTAACTTCACTGTGGATCAACACTTCCAATCTCTAAAAAGGCGAGATACGGCAGATCTCAAGGCTTCTGCTTACTGTGGAAATCGGGATACCCCTGACCAAGAGAATCTCCAAGGGGGTCTGGCTCCTAATTTGATCTTGTAACCCGAGGATACAACTTCCTGTATCCAAATATCTGTTAATGAAGCCTCCAAATATGAGCAAAATGCCGAAGTGGTCCCCCCACACCTGCAAGTGCGGGGGTGTCCCTTCATGCCTTAACAGGCTTTGAAGGGGGTCTGGCTTTATTCTGCCAGACACCTGTTGCCTTAATTTGGAACTTTGTCTTATTCCAAAAATCTCTTCCGTGAACAAGCCATACAAGTCTTGCTTTTACAACCTCCTGCTCACAAAAAATGCTATGGATGTAGCACAGGCCAGCCGCAAGGTCGACCCCATATGACCTGCCACCTGATCCACGCGCTTATCCGCTGGATCCTTTGGAGAAGCACTATCAGAGGATGGCATAACCAAAATCTTAAAGAGACCTGGCCCCAGAGCGTCCACCACAGGAGGGTGAGACCATAATTCAATCTGATCTGGAGGAAAAGACTTCTGCCATTCCCTATTGATCAGATTATAATACAAATGCTCCACAACATCCTCCAGAAATGGAGAAAATCAACCATCCATCCAATTTCTCCTTAACCGGACACCCCATGTGTAGAGGACTCTCCAACAGATAACTTCCTGGGAGACTATGGCAGACAATATCCTCTTCCACTCACAGGAAAAAAATCTTCTCTTTTAAAATGTCTTTTTTTTTCAGTAGCCAATACTTCATGATGACTCTATAGGTTTAGGACCACTTGAGGGCTGCCAACAGAGATTAAAGACTCATAAAGGGACCATGTCAGCCACAATATCCTCTTCAAATCAGAGGAAAATGTATTTTCTTTAAAACCTTTTCAGTAGTCAATACTCCATGATGACTCTATAGGTTTAGGACCACTTGAGGGCTGCCGACAGTTTACAGACTCAGAAGGGGCCTATGGCAGCCACAATATCCTCTTCAATATACTCAGAGGATTTCTTTTTTTTTTTTTTTTCAAAAAAACCTTCTTAGTAACCGGTACGATTCACATCATGGACTGCATGAAAACTGCCAAGAGGTTTCTCAGAAAGCACCGGCAATAGGAGTTAGAGCCCCTTCAGGGAGGGGACAACTGTCTTCCTAACCACTACAACTGTAGCATAATCCCTGTGCACCGTGCTATCCTTATCCAGTGCCACTGCATGCCACTGGATATGGGGTAAATCTGATAAAGACCAGATGACTACCCCAGATGCCTCCGCCATGGTGAAATTAATAATACTAGTCTATGAAACTGGGGATCTGAGACCAAGTATATATAGGTTCTCGACAGTCACCTACTGCGAGTCCTCTGAGGGTAGACCACCATATAATTATATATTACAATATAAATTATATATTACCTTGCCCTTTCCCAATCAATAAAGATAAAAATTTAAATAAAAAATAACCTACCAAAAGGTTTAGGTTCACTTGAGGGTAGCCGTGCAGCGGCTTAGAGAAGCCCTTTTGCGATCTCTGGCGATGCTAGGCACCTTGCCTAGCCGAAAATGTTTGAGCTTGATCGGCGAGAAAACTGTGCCCCGTCGCAGAGGAGAACCGGCCACTTCAGCGGAGCTGGTGACTTCGCTAAGCCAAAAATCTTCCAGCGTCCCCGGCTAGAAAAAACGTGTATTACCGCTGAAAAGAACCGGAGATCTCAGCGGAGCTAGTTGTTACGCTAAGCCGAAAATCTTTCCACAGAGGCGGACGGAGAAAGCGCCTTGCGCCCGGTACTCGGAACTTCGCCAAGCCGAAAATCTTTCCACAGAGGCAGACAGAGGAAGCGCTCTGCGGCCGGTTTTTGGTACTTCGCCAAGCCGAAAATCTTTCCACAGGGGCGGACGGACGAAGCGCTCTGCGACCGGTTCTCGGTACTTTGCCAAGCCGGAAATCTTTCCATGGCGACGGACTATTTCCTTGTTGCAACTTTAGCTTTGCCCCCTAAAAAGGCGCAATTTTCGAATTTTTCAACCAGAGAACAAAGAAACACATATGAAAGAGCAATAAAAAACAATGAGAGGGAAAATCATTCCCTTGGTCACCCCCCCAATCAGGCTCACCAGACAAAAACCTGTGGCTGCTTATACTTTTCCATGAAAGCGCATACTGGACCCTGCGCTTACCTTACCATCCTGATCCGGATACAGTTTTACGGAACTTCGCCAAGCCGAAAACTGAGGTGGCATAATGGGTCAATCCAGATCAGAGCAGCATAAGGGACCTAGGAAGACAGACAGGGTCATGCCCCCGCTTCAAAGGTATAATCTGAGAAACAAAAAAAGTAAATGGAAGGGGAGTCTAGAGAGCCATGCAGTCATCCCAACTGCAAGAATGAAACTGGAACAGGTCAGCCGGAAGGATATGGGCCGGGAGGCGGAGCCACGCTTTTGTCTTGCAGTCACGCCCCTTCGGGCAGGGAATTACCCATTCAGGATGATTAGGACGACCTGGAATGGATTGGAAGAAAAAAACAATATACAAATAATCCCTTTACTTAGACGATCTGTTGATCAAGGCCCCATCCTCTCAGACTAAGTCACATATCATGCCCTCAGGTTATCCCTTTCCAGGGAATGACAGACACAACTCAGGCCAAAGTATTGCTTCAGGCCAGGGTACAGGCTCTTTTGAACTGCCCCCACCAGATAAAGATCCGGAAGGATACAGAGACTGTCTTATCTACTCTAGAAAAGTTTGGCTGGATAGTCAACTATCTAAAGTCACATATCATGCCCTCAGGTTATCCCAGGTTATCTCTTTCCTGGGAATGACATTATACACAACTCAGGCCAAAGTATTGCTTCAGGCCAGGGTACAAGCTCTTTTGAACTGCCCTCACCCGACAGGGAATGAGTCTGTTGGGCCTGATGGTGTCTTGCTTTGAGGCGGTGTCTTTTGGACAGCTTCGCACAAGACCCCTGCAGACAGAATTGCTCTTGATCTGGGATATAACCACAGAAACTCTGGATCCGCCCTTTTACATGACACATTCAGCCAGGCAGTCCCTAACCTGGTGGCTGAATTCTCAGCCTCTTCAAGTGGGCAAGTCTTTTTTTTCCAGTACAATGAAAGATGGTCACCATGGATGCCAGCCTAACGGGTTGGGGGGTGCCATGGGGCCACAAACGATCCAGGGACAGTAAGGATTGGGGGAGTGCAGACTCCCCATAAATATCCTGGAGCTGAGAGTGATTCTATTGTCTCTCACATATTGGAATTCTGATCTGAGTCATCCTGTCAGGATTCAAATAGACAACCTGACGGTAGCATATATCAACCTCCAGGGGGGCACCACGAGCAAGATAAAGCTCGATGAGGCAAGCCGGATCTTACTTTGGCCCAAGAAGCATGTCCCATGCATCTTAGCGATTCACATACCAGTAGTGGACAACATGCAAGCTGATCATCTAAGTATGGTAATCTTGCATCAGGTAGAATGGTCCCTCAGTCAGAGGGTTTTTCAGTCCCTTTGCATGCACAGGGGGATCCCAGATGTAGATCTCTTCCAAGTCCCGCAACAATTGGAAAGTTCAGAAATTTGTGTGTCAGTCCTGAGACCCTCTAGCAACAGCAACAGACGCACTGACCCTTTCTTGGTCAGCATTCAGGCTTCTTTATGCACTTCCTCAGTTTCCACTCTTGGGCTAAGTACTAAAAAAAAAAAATAGCCCGCGAGGGAATCCCAAGCATTTTGGTGGCACCCCGTTGGCCAAGGAGAAGTTGGTTTTCAGACCTAGTAAGGATGTTGGAAGGCGACCATTGGAGGTTGCCAGACGATCCAGATCTCCTCACACATGGGCATCAACAACATCCCAAGTTACGAGTTTTGGCTTTGACTGCCTGGCTATTGAAACCCCCATCTCGGCAGATAGAGGTTTATCTGCCAGAGTAACCCAGACCATGATTCAGGCCTGAAAGCAGACTTCAACATGAATTTACCAGAGTCTGTCGAGTATTTATCGCATGGTGCGAATCTAGAGGTTTCGCTTGTAAAACTTCCAGAATTTTGGAATTTTTGCAGAAAAGTCGCGACCCATGTGCGTCCTCCCCGTAAGCCTATTTTGTATGTCTGGGACCTGAACTTAGTTTTATCAGCTCTTCATGGTCCTCACTTTGACAGAAGCGTCATTGAACCTAATGACACTTAAGCTGATCTTTCTAGTGGCAACTACCTCAGTGCGGTGGGTTTCTGAGTTAGCAGCCTTATCGGTTAAGCCTCCTAATTTAGTTTTGCACAAGGACAAGGCTGTCTTCCGTTTTCAGCAGTATTTTCTTCCTAAAGGTGGTTTTCCCTTTTCATCTTAATGAAGAGGTGGTTTTGCCCTCCTTTTGTCACGCACCGGCCAGCCATAAGGAGAGAGTTCTTCACTCCCTGGATGTAGTAAAAGCCCTTAAATATTATATCTTGGCTACGCAGACATTCCGCAAGTCTAATTCCTTTAAAGGAATAAGTTTAACAACTGGGATCCCACCCTGAAGTAAGGGCACTGCTTTCGGAGGTCCCATTTGTGTCTAACTTCTTGACGCCTTGGAGTGGAATATGAGAGAAAATACAGTTCTGTCATTCTCACCTGTAGAATTGTTTTTTCTCTTTTTCCACTCCCTCCCTATTTGGTGGACTACTATATCCATTCCTCGGATGCCATAGTGGAGTTTGTATATATACAAAAATATGTAAATAGTTTATCAACATCAAAAAAAAAAAAAAAAAAAAAAAAAAGGAGAACTGAGAAGAGAGGAGCTTATCTCGCCTCTCCTTGTCTCCAACAAAGATGTAGGGCTTCTTAGAATGCCTTATCCTTGCGGGCGGCTGGGTCTACCGCTTTTTAATTACTGGGTTAAGAAAAGCAGCCGGAAGTATATATAGGCCGAAAGGAACCACACCTTTTGTCTTGTAGTCCCCGCCCTTTGGACGAGAATGGACTCATTCATTTCAGACTTCCTGCCGCTCTGCAGTGTAAAAAGAGAAAATTCTACAGGGGAGAATCACAGAATTGTATTTTTTATTATGATATACAACTTTACATATTACAGGTTTTAACATGCATTAGATCACACCGTGGGTATTTGGGTTACAATCCCGTTGTATAGATTTAAGGCATATTATAAAGACCCTAGTCAGATCCAATTCCATTGAATAGCAAAAGTGCAGTACAAATCCAAATCTCTATAATGTAGTGCATAGTTATAGACAAATAGAAATATGGATATGAAAGACAGTTTAACAGTTTATGAAATACGAGGACTCCCCAGGGCTCATATGGATACCAGGGTACCCCTAATGTTGAACCGATCTTAAAGAATCACCAGCAAGTCATGGCAAAGTGCTAAACCACATCTATAACATGAGACCAAAAAACAAGAGTAGAAGAAAAGAGAGAGAAAAAGATAGAAGATACAAAATAGGAAGAAAGAAATGAGACAGTGGAAAAAGCTCCATGCAACCTGTTAGGGGGAGATACATTGTATTGCGACCTTAAAGTGCTACTGCAGGCAAAGGTAATTGTCACACAATTGTGTCGGGCTACATTTGGCACTGTTCTAAACTGTTTTCCGTTTTTAAATTGAAGAAAAAAAAAATGGTCGAGATATTGAGGTTTACATGTTACCATAGAAATTCTCTTCTTAAAAAAGCAGGCGTGGCCCTTGGATCTGTGATGCTGCATAATAATCAACTCTGCGCTGACAGCAACGAGATTGATCTGGAGGAGGAAGCGCCGTAGGGAGGGACCAGAAATCCCATCTTGCTCTGCTGAGCAGAGGAAGGGGGGACGGGATGAAAAAAAGGGAATGTCATTGGCTGAACCTGTAAACCTCTATATCTCGGCCATTTCAGCTTTAATTTAAAAACAAAAAACATTTTAGGACAGTGCCAAATGTAGCACAATGCAACAGTGTAACACTGTTACTTTTGCCTGCAGTATCACTTTAAGATTAGCCGCTACTATAGAGTGAATATAGAATGACACTTTCATTAAAATTTGTTTATGCCACTTTGCATTCTCTGTAATTGAACCTAGTTCTTGTTCCCACCATTCCATACAGGCAAATTTGCCATTCTTTTATGTCATAAGAGAATAAAGAGTGATCATGTGACCACTTCGGAGCATGGACGTGAAAGAATGGGAGTAGAAACAAACTTTTATCAAAAGTGCAGGAAATGGAGGAGAAGCGCATGACACTGCAGGTGAGCTGCTTTCTGCTTTGTATTGCCATTGCCTGGACTGTTCTATTAAATAATGATAAAAAAAAGGAGTACATGAAATTAAGGTCATGACCACATGGTGGCAGATGAGTGCTATCTTATATGAGCCATACACATTCAGCCTGCTACAGGAACACAAAACAGACTTACAGATACGCTAGAGCAGAGTTTCTTAACCTGCTGTACACATTAAACGTTGAAGCAGTATGCAGTGATGATGTTCAGGGTTCCCCAATAGACGGGTCTAGTTTATCATCCCTTCTTGCTTTAAAGGTGTGACCGAGTTATTTTGGCAACGTCTATGTTGGATTCCCTCCTTGGGGATACTTGGTTGGATCTTCTTGTCACTTGGGGTACCTGGTATAAAACGATTGAGAAGCACTCTGCTAAAAAAAAAACCTGGTATTGCAAAGTTTCAGACTTCAGGGAGGCAGATTCCCTATCCCTGAAGCATCCTGATTTGGGATGTCCGACTCCGTGAAATCCCCCAATTCGGCAATATTCTCTTGGCGATCTCACTGTGCATGGACAGACCGCAGGAGTATCCCCATGGCTGATGCGTTTACCAGCACCAGGCACTTCTGAGCGGCTGGCTCGAGTACGTACAGCTGCAGGGCAGTGGCTATCAGAATAGCTTAGTAACGCTGAAAGCTGATTGGAGGGGAGCCCGTGCATGTGCCATGGCTGAGTAAATACACTGATCTGAAGGATTTTACTGAGCAGGGCCTATCAGGATGCCCAGCTGGAGAGGAACAAAACATGGCATTGTAAAAATGGAGCGTGTTGGTCATTCTAATATCAGTTGGTGATCCATGTTAATTAGCCTTTTCTAGAAAATAAAGTTCAGCAGATCAATGATTTCCCATCATGTTTAGGAGATAATTTCTTTCACATGTATATATTTAGTTTGCGACTCAGGTATGGCAGCCTTTCCAAGCCATCCCTACCCAGGCTGTCCCCGACAAATGCGGATTTAAAGAGGAAAACATACCGTTTTGTGAGTACTCACCTGTAAAACGGATATTATGAGTGCGACATACACGCTTCCACAGTCATGACATCTGGGTAATCTCCAGTAGAGGGCGAACTTCTGCAAAGATGAATGCAAAAAAAGGAGCTCCTCCCAGTCCATAAATACCTGGGACCTCCCACTAATTCCCCAGTGTAAGATAGCAGTAAGGGGACCAGGAAGAACCAATTATAACAATACTAACAAAATAAACAATGGTTCACCATATAAAAAATCTGGAATACCAAAAGGGTGGGGTGAAGCGGAGTGTATGTCACACTTATAATATCCGTTTTACAGGTGAGTACTCACAAAACGGTATTATTCCAAGTGTGACATACACTCCGCTTCCACAGTCATGACATCTGGGACATCCAATAGCAGTGCCCGTCATGGGTGGGAACCAAAAACAGTAAAAGAATGCACCAACTTAAACCACTGCAGCTTGCAGAACCTTGCGGCCAAAAACAGCATCCGCTGAAGCCCGCACGTGAACCTCGTAAAACTTGGAAAAAGTGTGAACGGAAGACCAAGTAGCAGCCTTACAAACTTGGTCAACAGAAGCCTGGTGCTGAAAAGCCCAGGACGCACCAACAGCACGAGTAGAATGCACAGTGACCTTAAAAGGGGGATCCCTCCCCTTAGCAGAATAGGCCCCAACAATGGCCTGACGAATCCATTTGCTAATGGTAGACTTGGCGGGCGCCAAACCTTTCCTGGGCCCGCAAGGCACCACGAAAAAGGCGTCCGTCTTGCGGAAAGAAAAAGTAGTCACCAAATAGTACTTAACACAGCGAACAACATCCAAATTGTGCAAAACCCTCTCCTTGTCATTGCTAGGCTTAGGGCACAAGGAAGGGAGAACAATATCCTGATTGAGATGGAAGGCAGATACCACCTTAGGAAGGAAATCTGGCTTAAAGTGGACCATCACCCTCCCGTGATCGGCCCGGGAATCTATAAGATTCCCGGGCGATCACCTCCCTCCCCGCAGGACATCCGAAATCGGGATGTCCCGCGGGGTGAAACCCCCCCAAACGCCCCAAATCCCCTTACCTTGTCCCCTTACCGCCGCCTCACTCGCGCCCCTGCGCCGGCCGTCTGTGAATGGCGCGGGCGGTGGCGGCGGAGGAGCCGCTTGTCCGTTGCTGTCAAATCGCTTGTCCGCAGCCACGTGGGAGCGGGGGGAAAGGTGAGTTTTCCGGGTGATCGGGGGGGTTTCACACAGCCGGGCACCCCGATCGGGGGTGCCCCACCGAAGTGGACCAAGACCCAGGATAGTCAAAATCCTGGGTGTTGGTCCACTTTAAAGCGAAAGACCACCTTGTCCTGGTGTCTTTCAAAGTAAGGGGCCTGAATTGATAGAGCTAGAGGTAATAGCCACCAAGAAGGCAACCTTTTGAGCCGTTACAGGATATTGCTCTGTTTTCACTCAAAAGGAGGAGAGCCGAAAGAACCAAGTTCCAATCCCAAACAGGAACCATAGCCTTCCGAGGGGGCAAAACATGAGAAACCCCCTGGAAAAAAGTCTTAACCAGCGGGTGTAAGGCAAACGATCTTCGGAAGAAAACAGAGCAGAAACCTGCCCTTTCAAGGTACTAAGCTGGAACCCAAGATCCAGACCGTGCTGAAGAAACTCCAAAATCCTAGGGATCGAAAACACCCTACAAGGCAAGGCCCTAGCCTCACACCAGTCAATATAGGACCGCCAAGTCCTATAGTAAATGCCAGAAGAGGACCGCTTCCTAGCTCTAATCAAGGTCTGAACAACAGCCTCAGACAAACCTTCCTCCTTCAGAATGAAGGTTTCAGCAGCCAAGCCATCAAAGCCAGCGTTGGTAAATTGGCGTAAAGTAGTTGACCCTGAGATAACAGATCCGGAAACATGGGAAGCCGGTACTGATCTACCGCCAGCCGTACGACGTCAGCGTACCAAACCCGTCCTGGCCACCTTGGAGCCACCAGAATTGCTGGCGCCCCTTCCAGAGCCAGTTTGCTTACTACCTTGCCCAGCATGGAGAAAGGAGGAAACAGGTACAGAAATCCCAGATCCTTCCAAGCAAGGGACAAGGCATCCACTGCCAGAGCTAGAGGATCCTGAGATAGAGACACAAAGGTTGGGAGTTTGTGATTGTGCCGTGAAGCAAAGAGATCCACCTCCGGAGTCCCCCACTTGCGACAAAGAGACCAAAAAACCCCGGGGTTGAGAGACCACTTTCCTTGGCGAGAGGACCCCCTGCTCAGAGAGTCCGCCTCCGTGTTCTCCACTCCCGGAATGTAGGTTGCCGAAATGCAAGGAACATTGCTCTCCGCCCAATGCAGGATCAGAGAGACTTCCCTGAGGGCACTCCTGCTGCGAGTCCCTCCTTGGTGATTGATGTAGACTACTGCCGTTCGATTGTCTGATCGAATCTGAACCGGTGGACCCTGTAAGAACGACGTCAGCTCCAAGACATTGGTGAGCCTCCTGAGGCCCCCACACCCCACTGAACTGATGACCTTTCCAGAAACCTCCCCAGCCCGACAGGCTGGCATCCGTGGTAACCGTTTCCCAACAAGGGGCCAGAAATGATCTGCCCCTCAACAGGTTGCTAGACTCCAGCCACCACCGAAGGGACTGCCGAACCTTGGGAGACATCCTGAACGGTTGATCCAATGACTGCGGACACCTGTCCCAATGCGTCAGTAGGTGAAGTTGAAGAGATCTCATGTGAAAATGCGCAAACGGGACCGCCTCGAAGGAGGCCACCATCAATCCCACCAGTTTCATCCCCTGTCGGATAGAGGGGCAAGGAATGGCCATAAGAAGGCGGATCAGATCCTGAATCCCCTGCACCTTGGTCTGGGGTAGGAACACTCTGGCCTGAATGGTATCCAGATTCATGCCCAGGAATGAAATCACCCGTGATGGCAAGAGAGAGGACTTGGGCGGTTGATCACCCACCCGAACTTCTCCAGGGTCGACACCACCTGGTGGTGGGTGTCCAGCTCCGCCTGACGGAGGGAAGTAGCAGAAATCAGTAGATCGTCCAGATACGGCACAATGCGAATGCCCTGAGCTCTGAGCAGGGCCATGATGCCCGCCAGAACCTTGGCACTGAGGTCAAACCGAAGGGAAGGGCTACAAACTGAAAATGTTGATCGTCCACCGCGAACCTGAGGAATCTCTGATGCGCAGGAAAAATTGGAACATGCAGGTAAGCATCCTTGATGTCTATGGATGTCGTGAAATCCCCTTGACGAAGGGACTTGATGGCCGAGCGCAGAGTTTCCATGCGAAACTTCTTGGGTCTGATGAACCTGTTGAGGTCCAGAATAGGTCTTACAGAACCATCCTTCTTGGGAACCGTGAAAAGATTGGAATAATACCCCCTGCCTCTCTCTGAATGAGGCACCGGGCAAATTACTCCAATGTCCAGAAGATTTCTGACTGCTAACAGGAGCCCCTGTGCAGCCTGAGGGTCCGATGGCACCCGAGACCTCAAGAATCTTGGAGGAGGCCAGTACTCGAATTCCAGTTTGTACCCGAACGAGACCACCTCCAGCATCCATCTGTCTGTGACCTCCAGGGCCCAGACCCGGAAGAAGAGCCTCAGCCGTCCCCCCACCCATAGGGGTGAGGGCGCCCCCTCATTGTTGAGCTGGCTTAGCAGCTTGCTTAGGCTTTGAACCCCAGGCAGAAGCAGGACGGGCCCGTCCTCTGCCTCTGCTCCAGGAAGAACCTCTGGCCAAGGAATAGGCAGCACCTCTGACCGCTCTGGCCCCTCGAAAGGAGGGATTGAAGGAGCTTGCCCCCCCAAAGGAGCGACGCTGCTTCTTACGCTGTAACCTACCTCCCTTAGCAACCGCATCCAACTTATCTCCAAACAGCCGCGTACCCAGGAAGGGAAGAGCTGTGAGTGATTTCTTGGCCGCAAAGTCCACCGTCCACTGGCGGAGCCAGACCGATCTGCGCATGGCCACCAACAAGGCCGAAGTTCTACTACACACGACAATAGCGTCTTCCATAGCAGCCAAGACAAACTCCATGAACAATTCACACCTCTTGAGAATAGTGAATTCCGCGCTGGTCGGATCAAGTTGTGCATCATTTAACCAGTCCCTGACCAGAGACCTTGTAGCAACAGCCGCAAGCGCAGAAGCACACACTGGCCGCAAGGCCGAGCCCACATTGGCAAAGGCATGGCATGCCATCTGATCAAGGCGCTTATCCTCGCCATCCTTAAGGGTAGTGGCGTCCGGGGTGTGAATCACGGAGGTGTTGGTCAATCCCAGAACTGGCGCATCAACCTCGGGAGGAGAAGACCAGCGAGGAACACCCGAAAGCCGACTAGGTTTCTCCCATTCCCTAAGGATCAGTGCATCAAAATGACCCTGGGTAGGGAATTCCAAATGGGGCTTGTGGGCCCCAAAAAATTCCCCCTTCTTGAGAGGGGGTGCCTCCGGCGGAGCAATATCCAAAACCTCCAAGAGGTGTAACAAAACCGTGGCCGTGTCAACAGCATCCCTCAGCGCCTGCCAAACATCAGCATCACCAAACTGTAAATCGTCAGCCCCAGACTCATCATACAATTCCCCCTCCTCTAACGGTGAATAATCTGACATATCTAATGAATCATCATCAAAATCCCAAGTCGCCTGGGCCGACGACAAATGTCTCCTTTTAGCCTGGGCCTTTTTGCCCACCGCGCTAGTAATAAATTTCTCGATGCTAGCCTAGCACAAACATCGGAATGCGACTCCCCGCTGGCACCAACGTCGCTAGGGGTACAGATAAGGCGGTGAGGGGAAGGCGATGAAGTGGAGGGAGCCGACCCAGAAGGCGCGTTATGGCCTGTTGTGCACATGGTATACAGATAAGCACATTCTCCCCCGTAAGGGATACCCCACAACCCACACATGGCTGGGATTGTCCCAGAGGGAGCCTGAGCCCGGTATCCTGCGGAGCCTCCATATGGTGATTTTTGTGGTCAGTCGCAAGACCGTAGGGAATCTAAGCAAAAGCAACCCGGGATGCCCCTTAAAAGTCCCAGTGGGAGAATTTGAGGTGATCAATTTAAAAGCTAGGGACCCCAGGGCCCCCCCGCAAAAGCTAAGGAAATGGCCAGCAGGCCCTTACCGACCAGGAGCACCAGTAACAGCCAAGATGGCCCCCGGAGAAGAGACTGAGCAAGGAAGGAGGAAGAGAAGGGGGGCGGGCCAGCGCAGAATGCGCACTCGCCAGGCACGCCCCCCTCCCAGCAATGCGGATCCCAGCAATGCGGATCCCAGCAGTGGAATGGCCCCCAGAATCGCGCCAGACGAGGGGGCGGGGTTAATGCGGCCGTGCCGAGAGCCCGCCCCCTCCCCGAACACAGCCTGAGGGAGAAAGCTCCCCAGGCTAATCACAGCGTGGCAAGTCAGCAATAAAGAGTGCCTCAAAACACCTTGTAATCACACAAACAAGTGAAAACCATCCACACATACACAGTCAAACACCAAAAATGATTTGGATAAGGCCAGCACCCCCCCTCCCGGAGGGAAGTAAGGGACCCGGAAGGGGGGGAACCCGGCCATGGGCATAAAGGGACAGGGCATCCCATACCGGGATCACCAAAAACCCGGGTAACCGCCCACCCCTTATAATGGGGTCTCACGGAGGAGCAGCACTCCCTCAACACCTGAATAGGTGCTGCCTACTCTCACCAGGACCTGCAGCCAAGGCTGGGAGGCTTAAATAGGGACAATTTAGAAAAGGTCCTGGCAGCAATAGGGACAAAAATGGCCGGGCGCGAGCCCGGCTTACCTGCAAGTAAGAGAAGTCTTCATCTTCTGTCTTGCTCGCCTTCCTGCAGAGAAGAAACAGGGGAATTAGTGGGAGGTCCCAGGTATTTATGGACCGGGAGGAGCTCCTTTTTTTGCATTCATGTCTGCAGAAGTTCGCCCTCTACTGGAGATTACCCAGATGTCATGACTGTGGAAGCGGAGTGTATGTCACACTTGGAATACAATACCTACCTTGTCACCATGCTGCTTCTATGGCAGGTTTGAGGACCTATGAGGGTATGAGGAACACTGGGCTGGTGAAGAAAAGCTGTATAGATAACCTGCCCCAGAGGACTTGTATTGTTGAAAGCAATAAAATTAGGTCAAAGCAGAGCCAAATCTCACTGGCACAGAATCCTCCTTAAAACGTTAATTGTGGAATTATTTACGAAAAAGTACATTAAAGCGCAGTTCGAGGCAATGAAGCAGTATACATTCTTCCTAGAGACTAACAAAACATAATAGGACAATTCCTGTGCCCATTTAACACACTCAGGCATGGACCGATTTGGACCGTTTGTCCAAACTCGGCGCAAACGTTTGGTTCAGGTTGCATAACTCGACCCACACCCCATTAAAATCAATGTGGCCCTGAACTGGGAGCTTAAAAATGGCTGTGAAATGGGGGTAGTGGGCTGCAAATTGGGGGACACACCGGGGGACTGCCCTGCACAAAATGGGGTAGGGAAAGTATGCAAAACATTAAATCATATACACAAAGAAAATAAAAACAATAACAGGTGTCAGAGATCCAGGGAGAGGAGGAGGGGGTGGCACACAGGAAGATGAGCATAGTCGGGGCTAAAAGGGGGAACACCAGACCACGGGACCTGGGGGAGACCAGATAGAATTTTCCAGAGGCTGAACGGAGGAGAGATTTTACAATAACCACAAAATACTAACGGAAACTATAAATAAAGCCCTGACAAAAATGCAAAAAAAAGTCATGAACAATTACATGAAGGCCCCAATAAAAAATTGGCACAAAGATAACCTAATGACCGTCGATGTACCGAGTGCCACATCTAGTCTAGAGCTCGGACCATGTGGAATTCTGGTGCCCAAAAGGCGAATAGACTCCTAATGTCCCTGTCTTATATCCTTATAGATACTTTGTCTATAAACTGAACTGAGAGAGTAGATGTCTCTCCCTCATGTTTCTCAATGACAGGAAACACTGGAGTAAACAGATACAGTGTTCCCCACTTTTCTCGACCCCCCATATGTACTGCTATACGTCTTTTAGCCATCCTAATAGCGCACCCTACATATTAAATGAACAATCCCTGATCCCCTAATCAGATACACTATATTCTCTATACACTATAGACTCAATTCAAAAAGTATCTCATCTTATATTCTTAACCTGTGACACACGACTGTATTCCTTACGGTTGGTGACGTATTTACAGGTGCCACACCTATTTTTTCCACATTTATAACTGCCTTTTAAGGCCAGCCATGTTTCTGCTGTCCTCCTAGTGGGTTTCAATAAACTTAGATAAAGTATTAAACCCAATATTGGGGCTTCTCTCACTACCGTGGCCACACTTTCCTGTAAACTCTCAGTTACTCGTCACATTGTGCCAATGGAAGCTTATGCTATATGTAGTGGAGAACACCTTTTTAAAAAAGCAATTCTGTGAGTACTCCTAGAATTGTTTTTGGTCTTGCATGGCACGGCCCACTTCGGTATTCATAACAGTTGGGTTATTCCGCCACAAGGTGGCGCAGTGGTACTGCAGAAAGCTGTGGCATGTCCCGGCTCCCTATAAAAACGTGCTTAACCATAGAGTTCCCCAGCGTAGACAAGCAGTGAGACAAGAAGCCGGGAGAGAATAAAGTAAAAAATGTTAATCACCATAAAGAGGCAACCAAGAATAACGATAACAAGGGTGGGACAAAGTGGGCCATGCCATGCAAGAACAAAAACAATTCTACAGGTGAGTACTCACAGAATTGCTTTTTTCTTTATTGCATGGCACGGCCTGCTTCGGTATTCATAACAGTTGGGACATCCAAAAGCAGTGTCTAAAGTAGGGTGGGCTCCCCAAAGAGTAATGGTCAGTAGTTCAAGTCACTACCGCCTGAAGCACCTTGCGGCCAAAAGCAGCATCCGCTGAGGCCTTAACATCAACCTTGTAAAACTTGGAAAAGGTATGAACAGAAGACCAAGTAGCGGCCTTGCAAACTTGTTCAACAGAAACTTGGTGCTGAAAAGCCCAAGAGGCACCAATAGCACGAGTGGAATGAACAGTAATCATAAAGGGAGGTTCCTTTCCCTTAGCAGAATAGGCTTGAACCACCGCCTGATGGATCCACTTGCTGAGTGGATTTAGCCGGAGGCAAACCCTTTCTAAGTCCAGAAGTGAGAACAAAAGAGCATCAGACTTCCTGAAAGTCTTAGTAGCGACCAAATAAAACTTCAGAGCCCTGACCACATAAAGGGAATGCAGAGTCCGCTCCTTGGAATTAGGATTAGGACACAATAAAGGCAAGACAATGTCCTGATTGAGATGAAAGGCAGACACAACCTTTGGCAGGAAATCCGGCTTAAGCCGGAACACCACCTTATCCTGATGTCTCTCAAGATAAGGAGGTTTGATGGAAAGTGCCGTTAGCTCAGAAACTCGCCTTACAGAAGTGATAGCCACCAGAAAGGCTACCTTAAGAGTCAAAATAGACAAGGCAGCCTCACGGATAGGCTCAAAGGGAGGCCCTTGCAGAGCAGACAACACCAGATTCAAATCCCAGACTGGTAGCAAAGGCTTACGGGGTGGACGCACATGAGAAACACCCTGGAAAAAGGTTTCAACCAACCAGTGATTTGCTAAAAATCTTTGGAAAAAAATTGCCAGAGCTGAAACATGGCCTTTTAGGGTACTAAGTTGAAGGCCCAGATCCAAACCATGTTGTAAGAATTCCAGAATCCTGGGAATAAAAAACACCCAACAGGCAAGAGACTTGGACTCACACCAGGCAATGTAAGCATGCCAGACACTGTAATAAAGGACGAGGACTTCTTCCTAGCCCGAATCATGGTATCCACAACAGAGGCATGCAACCCCTTTTCCATCAATATGGAGGTTTCAGCAGCCAAGCCATTAAAGCCAGAGTTTGTAAATTGGGATGGCGTAGCTGCCCCTGGGTGAGAAGATCTGGATCCTTGGGCAAGTCTACTGCTGGTCTACTGCCAACCGCACGATGTCTGTGAACCAAACTCTTCTTGGCCAACAAGGGGCCACCAGGATGGCTGGTACCCGCTCCTGGGCTATCTTGCGCATGACCCTGCCCAGGAGAGGAAACGGAGAGAACACATAGAGAAGTTGAAACTCCGTCCAAGGTATTGCCAAGGCATCCGTGGCGAAGGCCAGAGGATCCTGAAACAGAGAGACAAATCTGGGAAGTTTGTGATTGTGACGGGACGCAAACAGGTCCACATCCGGCTGACCCCAACGGTGACAGAGGGAGAGAAACACCCGGTTGTTGAGAGATCACTCCCCCCAGATGAGACGTTCCCCTGTTCAGGGAGTCCGCCACCTGGTTCTCCACCACTGGGATGTAGACAGCTGAGATGTAGGGAACATGCTGTTCCACCCAAGACAGAATCAGGGACACTTCCTTGAAGGCTCGCTTGCTCCGAGTCCCTCCCTGATAATTGAGGTAGGCCACCGCCGTCTGGTTGTCTGAGGGGATCTGAACAGCCCGACCCCAAAAGCGAGAAAGAACCTGATCGCCCTCAGTTCCAGGGCGTTGATGGAAGCATGTGCCTCTTTTAGGCCCCACTGACCCTGGAACCTCATGGACTTCCAGAAGCCTCCCCAGCCGGTCAGACTGGCATCCGTGGTGACCGTTTCCCAGCACGGGGGCAGGAAGGACCTGCCCCCCAGAAGGTTCCTTAAAGTGCAGCCACCAGAAAAGAGACTGTCTGGCCAGGAGAGACAGAACAAATTCCTGATCCAGAGACACAGGGTCCCGATCCCAAACTGACAAGAGGTGCAACTGAAGAGGTCTCATGTGAAACTGAGCAAAGAGGACTGCCTCGAAGCAGGACACCATCAGGCCCACCAACTGCATTCCCTGGCGGATGGAGGGATGAGGACACGACAGCAGAGCCCAAGCCTGTAGCTGAAGACCCTCGGAACACCTTGACCTGAGAGGTATCCAGAGTCATGCCCAGAAAGGTCCTCACCAGTGACAGGGACAGAGAAGACATAGGATAGTTGGTCACCCAGCCGAAAGACTCCAGAGTGGATGACATCATTTGAGTGTCCCGCTCAGCCTGAGGAAAAGACTCGGCCACAATCAGGATGTCGTCCAGGTAAGGAATGATGCGGATGCCCTGGTTCCTTAGCAGAGCCATCACTCCCGCCAGCAGCTTGGTGAACACCCGAAGGGTAGAGCCACAAACTGACAAATGACAAATTTGTTGAGGCCCTTCAGATCCAGAATGGGCCTCAGAGAGCCGTCCTTTTTGGGGACTGTGAAAAGATTAGAATAGCACCCCTGACCTCTTTCTTGATGAGGCACCAAACAAATGACTCCGGCCTCTAACAGGCAATGAACCGCCAGAAGAAACCCTTGAGCGGACAGGGGGTTTAAAGACATCCGGGATCTGATAAATCTTGGGGGGGGGGCAGGACACTACCTCCTGAATCCACCGGTCTGAAACATGAAGCCTCCAGGCGTGAGCAAAGAACCGAAGCCGTCCCCCCACCCGGATGGGTGAGGGCGCCCCTTCATGCCTGAGGGGGCTTGGGAGAGGGTTTGGGCTTAGGATTCCAGGAGAGACCGAGACGACCACGGGTTCTGCCACGGCCCCAAGAATCTCTGCGACCACTAGAGAGGTGGGAGCCACGGCCCCCTCTGGGAATGCGAAAGGAAGAGAGGGGGCTCTTGGTCTGCGCTCTTGGTGCATAGCATCATCCATAGCAGTAAGAATAAAGGCCACAAAATCAGAGCAAAGTAAGAGAGTCCTATATTCCTTCCCCACACTACCAGCTGTTGCACCATCAATGAGACACTTGAGCAGCTTTTAAGGGCAATATTAGTAATGGCGGCAGCACATACGGGGCGCAAGCCAGCCCCCACACAGGTAAAAGCATGGCAGGCCACTTGATCTATGCACCGGTCCTCACCGTCCCTCAGAGTGGTAGTGTCAGGGGAAGGCATGACCGAAGTATTGGACAAGCCTAGCACGGGAGCGTCCACCTCAGGGGGAAATGACCACCTCTTAAGATCAACAGGAAAGGGATACCTTTTATCCAAACACTTGGGCACAGCAGGCAACTTGTTAGGACGTTCCCATTCTTTAAGCACCAAGGTGGTAAAATGTTCCTGCTCAGGGAACTCTAGACACTTTTTACCAGGGCGAAAAAGCTCCCCCTGCTTTCTTTTAGCTACCTCAGGGGCAGCAATGTGCAAAATTTCAAAAATATGTGACAGCAGATTATCAGTGTCCTCAGGGTACCATGATTCCTCTCCGGACGCAGACTCAGGGTCACTATCGCAACCCTCCTGTTGGTTCCCAGAGGAGTCAGAATCCTGGGAGAGCTTCCCCATCTCAAGGGGGTGACAGCCACCAAAATGCCAGAGGCCTTCCTAGGAATCATCCTGGCAAGCTGCTTTTCAATGTTAGCCACCCGCAAAGCCAAATCAGAATGCGACTCCCTGCCAACATTCCCCTCACTGGGGCCCAATTGCAGGAGCGGGGGAGTAGGTGAAGCAGAGTGAGGCGCAGAGCTGGGAAGCGAAGCAGGCAAACCAGCTTGAAGCGCAAGGACACTTTCAGCGCACGGCACGCACACCGTGACACTGTTACTCATAGGGGATACCCCAAACATGGAACACAGCCAGGCTTGCCCCGAAGGGCCCTCAAGCACGCTATCCCCAGAACCCTCCATATGGTGATTAACACAGGCACAATAGGCCAGCAGTGGGTACAGGCTTAAGACAGAAGCCACCCGGGATGCCCTCCCACGGGATGCCCCCAGAAGTCAATAAAGCAGGGAATGAGGGGGAGGAAGGAGTGGAGCCGGGAGAAACCACAACCCAATGGTATCCCGCCTGAAAGACATAAGTAAAAACACACATGAGCATCCCGCAGCAAATATACCCCAAATCAATAACCCCCCCAAGGGGGACTCACGGACCAAAGACACCGCAGGGTCACACAGGCACAGACCGCTGGATAAGGCGAGCCGCCGGAGGAAGCAGCGCTGCAGCCAGGAAGGGAGAAAATCTAGACGCGCAGCTTGTCCAAAATGGCGCCGGCAGAGGTACCTCGAGGGGCGCCCTCCCCCGAAGAGCACGAAAAACAGCGCTCACGTGACCCAGCCGGCTCCATGACAAAGCAAAATCACCTCAGGTTATAGCGCCCACAGCCGCGGAACGCAGTACAAAGCACCAGAAAATACCCCAAAACGTCAAAACACCACAGATATCACCACTCAAAGCCACCACCCACCCGCCCTTTCCCCCTCAACTAAGTCATAGGGGGGGGGGGGGGGGGAGAGAGACGAGAAGGCAGCGGCAAGCAGGCATGGCCAGGGAGGGGGGGTTCCAAAACTACTTACCCCCTCAGAAGCCAGGACAGAAACTCTGCATCCCTAGAAGGCCCACCATAAAGCCTATGGCCGGCTACCCTTTGTGTTACAGGGTCTGTGGCTTGGAGCTGCGCTCCAGGAACACTTGACCCTAGTGCTCTTCTACCCTCACCCGATCTGTCAGCCGAGGCTGGGAGGCAGTGAGGGTCCAGAAACAGGTGGAAATAGACATGCAGGGCCGCAGGCTTGGTTGCCCCGCTCACCTGCGCAAGAGAGAGAGCCATCTTCTAACTTCGCAGTTCCACTGCAGAGGAAACACTGGGAACTCTATGGTTAAGCCCGTTTTTATAGGGAGCCGGGACATGCCACAGCTTTCTGCAGTACCACTGGGCCACCTTGTGGCGGAATAACCCAACTGTTATGAATACCAAAGCGGGCCGTGCCATGCAATAAAGAAAAATCCCCTTCTTATGCTCCAGGACTCTATCCCTCTCTTTCTTTACTATTTCCCTTGCTAAGGACAACATTAGATTTAGGATATCCTCTCTGTTCCAATCTGGACAGGGTCTCTTCACTTTTAAAATCTTTTTAAAATCAGACAATTTTGTCTTATCAATTCATCTACGGGAATCGATTTTTAGTGTGCAATGTTCTTATTAAAGTGGTCCTTCACTCTGAATAAGAGTCTACCTTATATGTTTCCCACACCCTGTACATACAGATTGCTCACATTAAAAATCATCCTACCTGCATCTACTGCATTATATGAGTCTTTCAATATCCAAGATGGCGGCTCATGGATCATCAGGCAGCCTGCAAACAAGTGCCTTCTGACTGTGCTGCTCTGCATTCTGGGACTGCTGACCTTTTCCTGACCCCAGCTCTGCTCTGTCTGAGCAAAGCACAACTATAACCCGCCCCCCTGCACTTTATTCCACACAGGTAGTCATCAATGTACCTTCCATAATAGTGTAGCCTTCTGTGCTCCATACACCTGAATTGATGGTAAGAACAGTTTCTCTCTATATATAAGGATGTTCACATTGGATGCGGATAGGCAGATCCTCTTGTCGCTGATGCAGTGTTGAACACATGCTCTGATGCTCCAAGGCATAGCAAGCTCTGGCCACGTGTCCAATTTACTGACTGAGAAATTGATAGGGGAGAACCCATCGCTCAGTATCAGAAGACAGATACTTATCCACCATGTTAATCAAAGTCTGTCTCCTGGAACTACGGGCTGTATACGATGGTGGTGGATGAGCAAGGTCTTCCACATTGTGGCCATGCTCATCCTCAGTGGTAGTTTTGGTGCCCCTGCTGCGTTGGGACCTTCCTACCTGGGCTTGTGCCACTGCTGAGCTCTCAATGTCAGCTGGGAACTCAGCCTTTAGTGTGTCCACCAGGGTACAAGCTGCAGTGACGCCTGTGAGCTGCACTGGGCGACACCCGGCTGTAAGGGAAAGTCCTCCTCCTCCGAATCCTTAACTGTCCCCTGGCTGGACAATGAAGTACCTGGCTGATGTCAGTCCAGCAACTCACCATGTGTGGACGGACTGGCATGACACCTGGATAAATGTGCCTTTATCCTCTGTGACCTCCAGTGCCACCATAACATTTTCCACCATAGCCTGAATTTTTTTTTTTTTTTTTATTACTAGCAGGCAAAGGATGGGGATGGTAGTGTGGACAATGGCATCATCAGCGCTGACCATATTGGTAGTATACTGAAAACACTGCACAAATGTGCCTCATGGAGACCCACTCATTGGTAGCGAGTTGCAGTTGATCTGCACTTCGGCTCACCCAGGCATTTTGTAGCTGGAACTCCACGATTGCCTGCTGTTGCCCACATACCCCGCTGCTCACATGCATGCTAGGAAAACCGAAAAAGCGCACACGACACACTTTTTATGCTTCAGCTCCGATATGTCTGGATAATTGGCTAGGAAGCTTTGCACCCCCAAGTTGAGCACATGCGTCAGGGAAGGGCTGTGCATCAACCCAGCTCGGGCCAAGACTGCTACAAGGTTAAGTCTATTGTCGCACACTACCTTGCTGGGCTTCAGGTTTAGTGGCAGCAACCACTCATCTGTCTGCTCGTGGATGCCAGTCCACAGCTTCTGGGTGGTGTGTGGTCTTTCGTCCAAACAGTTTCAGCTTAGCTTGCTGCCATTTCCTTCTGGCTGTGCTCAAAATGGTGGTGCAGATGCTGTGTTGGCTGGATGAGGAGGAAAGGGAGGAGGTGGAACTGAGTGATGTCTGGAAATCCTATACTGTAATCCTATGTCCATATACTTCCACCACTCAGAATTTCCAGACATCACTCAGTGCCTCCTCCTCCTACTGCCTGAGCCACTACATTGACCCAGTGAGCAGTTAAGAGATGCAACGGTCATGCTTAATTCTCCACGTGTCAGTGGTGATATGGAACTAATAGCATTGTGCAGTGCCTACCTTATTTTATCCACAACCAGGGCCAGGGCTTCGAGGGTGAGATGGGCCAAGCATCTGCTTTCTCTCCATTGTTTGGGGCATAGAAAGCTGAACGCTTCCCTGCAATGGTGTGGACAGGTTTGGTGATGGTGGTGCTGCTGGTCTCACATCCTCCCTTTGGGGGGAGAAAGGTGGCCTTGTTGTTCGGGGGGGGGGGGGAGGTTGAGACAACAGAAGAAGCAGAGGTAGCCTCAGGTGTTTCCATGTTTTTAATGGTGTTTTTTGCCACAGCAGCTTTAGATTGGATTGCAGGTGCCTGGTCCAGAATTTTTTTATACCACTTCAGGGACTGGTGGCGCAGAGTGCACATGACCCGTGTCTCATTCGCTGTGCAATGCTTGAAAAAATACTACGCTGGTGAGATCCTTTGAGCCAGCTGTGGCATTCTCAGTCCCTGGGCGTGGTGAGCAGTAGTAGCAACAGGCTAGGGTTTCATCATATTCAAGGGTGTCCTGTGATGGTCCGATGGCCACATCCGCATCTTCTAACAGAAGTTGTTGGACATCTGGGAACCCTAGGTCTGCAACTGGGACAGGTGGATGGCCCACAGTATCCCAGCAAGGAGCATCATAGAGCATTACTGACTCCATGACTTGTGGCCAAGACAGTCTTGCCAATTTGAAGGGGGCAGTGTTGGAGGGATCTGCACTTTCAGCAGAGGTGCAATGGGTCGAAGACAATGAGATGGAACTGGTAGCACTATGTGCCATATAATGCCTCAACTTGGTCTGGCCTTACCATTCTGACTGCAGCATTGGGGCCTACAAAAAGACACTGCAAACCCTGGTGCCTGCTTGCAGAAGAAAGTGTAGCAGGCACAGATGTAACTCCTCCTCTCCCTGCAGCATCAGCTCCATCACCACGGCTATGTACCTGTCACTTATGCTGCATTGTTGGACACCTGCAGTTGCTAGAGACTGTGGCCTAAAATGGACAATCCATTTTTTGGGATTGTCCATTTCAAAAAATGCCTGTCAAGTGGTCTGAACTACTGGACACACCACATTTTTTTTTTGTAACCGAAAGATGACCGTCAAGTGGCCTGATTTACAATGACCAGCCGCCAACTGTCCCTACCTTACTGCCCTGACAAGACCAGTTGTAAGTGGCCCTCAATGTCCCACAGTCCAGCCTTCAACTGTCTCTAGCCAACAGCCCTGAAAAAGACCTTTTTAAATTAGCTCCCTCTCTGTCCCTTACTAGAGCCACAGCCTTGCTCTAACAGCACCAGGACGTCACCCAGCCTCTTATACAGCGGGCTCACGTGTCCCGTCTGGACAATCACAGCCCAGGATGGACATGGCTGTGGTCGCTAGGGCTGAAAGTTAGTTTCAAGGTTTGGCTGAATGCCGAAATCAAACTTCTGGCTGAAGTCAGTGTTTGTTAAGAATGCAAATTTTGTGGTTCGTGTTCGCCCAGCCCAACCCTACCCACCAGTAATCCAAAACCACATTTTCCCATCTACCCAAAGATGGTCCCCTCCCTGGAAGCAGAACATCATCACCATTTTCACATACCCTGTATTATTGTATACACCATTTTTGCTGTTCTATTCCTGGGATCCTACGACATCAGATCACCCCCCATCATACAATCTCTGTGGGATTTGAATGGCATGATTCAATCTGGAAATCGCTAGATCTAAAACTCAAATCCCTGGCAATCTGGGACTTTGGAGCAATTACTGGTTCTATTGCTGGGAAGGGAAAGAAGGATGGCAAAACAATCTAAAAAGGTACTTGCCTGTGGGGTAAGGGATGCAGGGGATTTTAGTTAATGTTGGGTTTTGTTTGGCTTTAAAGCAACAGTCTAGGCATAAACACAAAAAAAGGTTTATGCACTTTTTGTCCCCCACACTGCCATTCAACTTGGTGTTTTAAAACTTAACCTTCATTTTCGTCTCCTTCAAAATGGAATTCAGCCCCCTTCCCACTCCCATTTACTGCAATTTTCTTGGAGGATGCGGAGAACGGAGACCAGTGCAACATGGCAGTGTGCTTAATCTTGGTGAATGGTTTTAAAATACCAGAGCTGGACTGAAGTGCTGTGGGGGACAAAAGGGAAGCATACACATTTTTTGTATGTTTTTGCCCAGGTAGTCCCTTTGAACTTCAAGGTGGATGGGCATAAGCCGAATGTTGCAGCAATTTTGTCTGCCATAGAAAAGTAAAGACATCTATTAACGAGTAGTTTTGACCCTTGGAAATAAATACATTGTAAAATATTAATGCATTAGACATGGCTGGAAAAAGAAAGCAATTTGGTTTAAATCTACTAAAAACCACTGAAAAGCAGAGTTTAGCGACAATAACATTGGTATAAAATAGGTGATATTTGACGTTTGCCTTTCATAACAGAAAAGTAACACTCACAGAACAGTATAGATAATGGGCAACACATACATCCACAAGGAAGTACCTAGATTAAATAAAAAATAAAGTTAGACATTTAACATTACAAACTAAAAAGAAAAACATGTTTCTTCCTACAAACAAATCTCAACATCATGCCAAGGTATCAGTAGGATGCAAACCTTTGTCATATAATGAGGGAGCCAATCAGCCAATGCATTTTATAAAATTTTCTTTTCAGCTCAGAACGGCAAGAAAATCTGAATGGAGCGAGTGACACTGGCCACATCCCTGCTCATCTCTGCTCTGGGGCGTGCCTGTGCCAACCATTAAGAACTGCCTGCCATAGCCATGTGCCCTGGCTGAAGGGTATAGCGGCTATGCACCTGCGGCGTGAGTTTGGGGAAAACACGCCCCATAAAAGAGAGTCTTTTAGACTTGGGGGGGTGGGGTTGTTCCTCATCTCGAAATTGCAAAACGTCAGGATTAGCAAACTGCTCCTGTTTTTTTTTCATCCATTTAATCAATCTCATTTATGCAAAAATACGTTTAATTAAATGTAATTAGGTTATAAAGTTTAAAAAAATCAATGAAATAAAAATAAAGACAATTTAAACTTTGCGTAACTTGATCTTTATTTCTAATTGAGGACTAAAATTAGTCACATTAAAAAGATAACCAAAGGCAACATGTTTATGTTAGACATCATATAATGACTTTATATTGCATCTGAAAATAATTACTCTCCAGTTAGCGATGTAAACAAAGGTAACAAGTACACATATTTTATATGCTGGCAAAATGTATGGTCCACAGTTAGCACTTATCCAGTGTTGCTTACTATAATAAAAAGTTCACAACTGCCTTTAGTTCTGTAACAAAAAATATCAGGTCAGACTGCTTTATAATACACATTTAAAAGTTTGCTAAGGCCTAAATTCACAGAAAAGAATTACTAGTTGCTGACATCAATCACAATACTGTTAGAATACAGAGGAAAAAAAACACAAACTAAAAGTAGAAAGCAGCTGACTTGTCAAAGTCATGTTTAAGTACACCTGGGTACAGTAGATTCCCAATTCTTCAGTCTTGGCTATAAAGAAGGTAGGACAGTAATCACAAGTGCTCATCAATTCAGAAACAACTTGGTAATGTAGGCAACAAACTCTGGTCTCAAAGAGAACATGCATGCCTTAACATGGTTTGGGCTGTGCTACCAGAAATATGTAAAATAATTATATGCCAAGTGTCCTAAAATCAACCCTTCATAATCATACAACTGGATAAAGAATAATCATCATTGAAAACTCACATTCATCTAAACCTACATCTTCAGGCATTGGAGGCTTCCATCCGATGTGAAACCTTAGGTAGGGAGTCATGCAAATCCCCTGGTGTCTCTAATACTGTTTCATGACCATTGCCAGAATCTTGTTCCAACATCTTGGTAAATGTTAAACATGAATATAAGCCGCGAAAACGTACTGGAAGCACTGATCCCATACCACTAACCTCAGACACATGTAATAACCGGGAAAGTAACGAATTTAAAGAATGAACCAGTTAACATTCACAGTTGGCCTAACTTTCCCTGTGTCAAGGATGAAAGAAGCAGCCTTAAAACTTCCATTGTGATATGTTAATTAGGACAAAGGCATTAAGCAAGAAAGATCGAGCTAACCACTGAAACTCCATGCTTCTTTTGTGGTAACTTCAATGATCTGTTAAACTAGATCTATTAGACCCAATCTTAAGTGTGTACCTATGGCCAGCGCCTTGGCTTTTGCCACCATGCAGGTTCAGAGAGAAGCTCAATACATAATTGTGGAGCATTGCAAGACATAATCTCGATCTAAGAAGTCGTCCTTTTAACTCTGCTTCTGAAAGGGCCCCTATTAGTTATAATGCCAGAATGACTAATGAAAATGAAGGTCAGTCAGCCACAAATTCCAAGACCAGAAAGGCATCTAACATAAGACCCTGGTTCAAGAAAGAAAATAGAAAAGAAAGGATACCATAGGTATTGGTGATTCTCACAGGTTTAGTCCACTTCTGTAATCTTGTCAAATCTGTCGTTTCAAGAAACAACCCATGGGTCCTTTTGTAACACTGACAATTCCTATCACAAGAACTTAAAGTTGAGAAGGTGTGTGAAACTGGCATAGGGGTATAAGAGACTCAGCCGATGTTCCTCTTTAATCTAAGACTAATTCTTATTATGAATTGGAATACGTAAAAATTATTCCAATAAAAATGATATAGTCCAACAGTAGATTTAGTTTTTTTTTTTTTTTCTAAATTTGGACTTGCTGCTTTGGACCCAAGTTGCTGCTACCCCAGACATCTAAAGATCTGATATGTCATTCTATATATTGCAAAATGGATATTTACAAATGATTATTCGTGAAACTACCAGACTGTAACCTTTACTAACAAAATCATCAATTACCTCTTTCACATTCAAGCCTATAAACTTGTATTGATTCGTCGGGAATAATTACATAAATATTTGCCATATTTTAGTCAAGTGTTATAGGATATGAAGCTGGACATTCAATCCTTTAAGCCAATGGCATTTTATATGATTAAGCACAATTGGGAACTGATACAGTATTGGGAAGCATTGCGTTAACTATGCAAAGGTGACAATGTGTTTGTTACTCTGAGATGATTATATTTTATTTTCATTTTAGGAAGAAGATTGTACAAACTAAGCACAAAGTAAAGTCTAGAAAGACTCCACTACCTCTTCACTATCTCAAATACTGCCAGCATAGGGATGTCTCCTGCACTCCACAAGCCCAATATCAATATTTTAAAATAATTAAAATCTAAGCATTTACAACTCTTAATGTTAATAAAATGCTGTGCTACGGAGGGATCCAAGTTTCTGTTAGCATGACAGCAACCATTCTAAATTGGACATACTGCAATATTAAACAAAATGGTAATAGATATTTCAATTAACTCTTGTAACCAAAAGAGGTAGGACTATTTAAGATTCAGATTTAACAGTCGTTTTCAATACATCCTGCATAAAACACAGACTGTAGGAATATAACAATGTCCTATGATCAAAGTTCTGGTGGCAGTCAAGAAATGATCTGTTTAGCAAATTCTAAAACTGCTTTTTAGTAGACAAATGGAAAAATGTTGGCCAATATTATACACTTTTTCAGACTGTAGATTATTAACAGTCAGAAATCATTTAATAATGTACTACTCAATCTGAGGTTCCACTGAGAAGCCTAGAGTTGGTCTTTAACCATTAGGTTGAAGATTATTAATATACTCTGAATAAAGCTCTGGTCTATAAATGGTTATTCCTTTAGCAAGTGCCATTGGATTGTTCAGTTTTAATATGACAGCTGCAACTTTAACAACTTTAACAATATGCAATAGAAGAGAAACCCGCAAAGTCTACGGCCCACCTATTTTTAATAATGCTAATTGCCTGGCTGTTCTTATGAATATTGTGCTCATCAAGGCACCGACCACACACAGAAGTTAGGTAACTAAACATTCAAGCTAGACTTCCAACAAAAATATTAAGTCCAGTTAAAATAATGAAAAATAGGTAGAAATGTAGTATGACAGCCAAGCAATTAGTATTTATTTTTAAGTGAAAGGGCAAAAATATTTTTTAGTGAGTTCACTTCAAAACAGGCTAGAGATGATCTAAGCTGCAGCCTTGATATAAAACAATATGTAATACTAGCACAAAAAAAAAATTTGATAAAAGCATTCAAGGACTTGAAGGCACAATTGAGCTATTAAGAGCGAGTAATTAACACACAATATATGCAGCACATAATTAATAAAAATACATGATATAAAAGCCTGTGCAGATTTCTCAAAGCTGCTTAAATGGTCTAAACTTCAAGTTTCTCCTTTTAAAGCGGAACTTCACTTAAAGATGCCCCCCACCACCCTACCCTGGCGCTGAGGCAGGAAGGGAAGGGTTATAAAGGAAAAAACCCTTACCTTAGCCAGACACCCACCCCAGGCCGCAGGAAAAGGAGCAAAGCCGCATCCCCCGGCTCTGCACGCGCTCCGGTCACCCATTCACTTGAGGACAGGACGCAGCCCTGTCTCTTCAGTCCAAGATGGCAGTGCACAGAACGCCGGAGGACTGACCCGTGTTATTTTTTCTTCTTTGTAACCCCCTGTCCTGCCTCATTGGGGGGTTACAAAGGGGGGTAGAAGTTATTTTTAACTGAAGTTACGCTTTAAAACAATTGCCTTTAAAGTGGTTCTAAAGTCCCAGCCCTTCCACTAACCAATCCAGTATTCCTGGTGAACCCAGTCTGCAGTCATATGGGGAATGGGAGTGCAGACCAGGTGAGATTTCCTGACTCTGGGGGGGGGGGGGGGGGGTCTGCTTTAACTGCAGACACACAGAAAGCTAATAGGGAGTGGAGGAAACAAAGGGGTAGCACATTAAAAATGCATTTAGATGACAATGGGATTTATGTCTGCTCTATTTTATATGTATATCAATGAATGGATTCATACAGTTATCTGGAAAACCATGACTAAAGTGCCTCAGATGCTATATTTTACTTTCAGATACAGGAACGACTTTTTAAAAACCTCTAAACTGCACCTAGCAAAAATATTGGTCTGTGTTTGTAAACAATAAGAAATTGTTAATATATTGCTTAAAAATGTTCTGTTTACAGAAAACTGAAACAATCAAAAAAATAAAAAAAAGTTTGAAGGCAGGATCTGAATTTCTGGAAGTCATATACACCACATCACATAAATTGAACTGCATATTTAGTATTCAGGGTTTTTGGCCAAAGTAAACTCACCTTTTACATTATTCACAATAGGTCTAGCAAAAGAGGTTTTAATAAGCTCTTCTTCAGTATCTTTTCAGCTGTTTTACATGCAGGTAAATGTCCACCCAGCAATAATAATGTACAATATTTACCCACTAAAGCAAACAATTTCAGGCAGCCACACAGCTTCCTAACCGCATCCCCTTAGCAATACATTGAAGACAAGCAGTATTAGCAGACATAAAATGTTATGTAAAGCCTCATTTGAACTGGAAAAAAAATAAAAAGGTGAAATAGGCATCAGACTTTTCAGTTTATTCAATTTCTAGTAAAAGGTCTTCTCCTTCCAGGTGCATATCGGGTTTCACATGGATTTTCTTCACAACTCCCGTAACTGGAGAATTGACCAAGGTCTCCATCTTCATGGCACTGAGAACACATAAGGGTTGACCTTTTTCAATGGCTTGTCCCTCTTTCACCTTAATGTCAATCACTTTTCCTGGCATTGGAGCTCCAATCTGTCCTTTGACATCCTTGAGGGCCTTAGGATGGAAATGCATCTCCTGTGGAGATACGTCAAAACCATGTATGAATACCAAATATGTGGACTTTTAAATGAATAGACGTAACAGAATGTAAAGTTCACAAGCTAATAAAATACCATTTTGTGAGTACTCACCTGAAAAATGGATATTGTCAGTGTGCCACACACCCCGCTTCCCCTTTAATTCTTACGATCGGGTTACTCCACCAGCAGGTGGCGACGTTGCAGGGAGAAGTCTTGAAAACGAGCCCCTTCCGGCCTATATATACCTGGGACCTCCCACTTAACACCAGTAATTTAAAAAGCAGAAAGACAAGGTACCAGGAAATCCAATGGTAACCTCAAAATAAAGAAAAGCTTCACCATATAAAGGATCCAGGATACCAAAAAGGGTGGGTGAAGCGGGGTGTGTGGCACACTGACAATATCCATTTTTCAGGTGAGTACTCACAAAATGGTATTATTCTCAGTGTGCCACACACCCCGCTTCCCCTTTAATTCTTACGATCGGGACATCCAAAAGCAGTGTCCACAAGGGATGGGTATCCGAAGGCAAAGTGAAGCATAACTTAAATGACTGCAGTCTGCAGAACTTTGCGGCCAAACACAGCATCCGCTGAGGCCCGCACATCAACCTTGTAAAACTTAGAAAAAGTATGAACAGAAGACAAAGTAGCAGCCTTACAAACTTGTTCAACAGAAGCTTGGTGCTGAAAAGCCCAAGATGCTCCAACGGCACGAGTAGAATGAGCAGTGATACGAAAAGGGGGAACTTTCCCCTTAGCAGAATAGGCCGCAATAATGGCCTGACGTATCCATTTGCTAAGAGTTGGCCGGCGCCAAACCCTTCCTAGGCCCACAGGGCACAACAAAAAAGGCATCAGTTTTACGAAAAGGAGAAGTAATAATCAAATAGTACTTAACACAGCGTACTACATCCAAACAATGCAAAACCCTCTCCTTGTCATTCTTAGGCTTAGGACACAGGGAGGGAAGAATATCCTGATTCAAATGAAAAGCAGAAACAACCTTCGGAAGAAAGTCCGGTTTGAACCGAAAGACCACTTTGTCCTGATGCCTCTCAAAGTAGGGCGCCTGAATAGTCAAGGCCGCCAACTCCGAGACACGCCGAACCGAAGTGATAGCTACCAAGAAGACAATCTTCTGAGTCAGGGTAGACAAAGCAATATCTTGCAAAGGCTCAAAGGGAGGAGCCTGAAGAGCAGAAAGAACCAAATTTAAGTCCCAAACAGGGAGTAATGGTTTCCTGGGAGGCCACACATGCGTAACCCCCTGGAAAAAAGTTTTAACTAAAGGAAGAAGCGCAAAACGCTTCTGAAAAAAGATAGATAAGGCAGAAACCTGCCCTTTTAAAGTACTCAGCTGAAGACCGGAGTCCAGCCCTGACTGTAAAAACTCCAGAATCCTGGAGACCGAAAAGACCATACAAGGCAAGGACCTAACAACACAAAAGCGATATAGGCTTTCCAAGTCCTATAGTAGGTGATCGAAGAAGACCTCTTTCGGGCACAGATCATGAGTCTTAATAACCGAGTCAGAAAGACCCTCCTCATTCAAGATGGAGGTCTCAGCAGCCAAGCCATCAAAACCAGCGTTGGTAAACTGGGGTAAGACAGCCGACCCTGAGTGAGCAGATTGGGCCGAAGAGGCAGAATGAGCTGATTCACTGTCAGCCAAACGATGTCTGCGCACCATACTCGTCTTGGCCATCTTTTTGGCCACGAGAATGGCGGACACCCTTTCCAGAACCAGCTTCCATACCACCCAGCCTAGCATGGGTATCGGAGGAAACAGGTACAGAAACCCCGGGTCCCCCCAGCTCAGGGATATGGCTTCCGCCACCAGAGCCAGAGGATCCTGGGAGAGCGACACAAAGATCGGGAGCCTGCAATTGTGACGAAAGGCAAACAGGACCACCTCCGGTGTCCCCCACCAGAGCGGACTGCAGACTGCCAAGAGACAAGGAACATGTGCCTTCGCCCAGGTCAGGATCAGGGACACCACTCTGAGGGCACCCAGACTGCAAGTCCCTCCCTGATGACTGATGTAAGCAACCGCTGTTTGATTGTCCGAGCGAAGCTGAACCAGAAGGCCCAGACCCTGATGAGACAAAAGAGCAAGAACCAGACGGAAGGCTCTCAGCTCCAGAACAGACGGCCGAGGGTTGGAAAGAAGGACCCAAGTCAACTCCTGAATCAGACAAATTTTGGACTGAGTGAGAAACACCCTGTGTTGACCGGAATTGAACCGCATTCCCAGAAAGGACACCACCCTGGCCGGGGAAGGGAGGAACTGGGAAGGATGAAAAACTTCAGATGCAGGACGGGGCAAGCCGATCCATCCTTCTTGGGGGCTGCGAAGAGAATGAATTAAAAACAGAGGCCCACCTCTAAGCGCGGCACCGGCCGGATGCCCGCCATTTCCAGGAAAAGCCGCGAAGGAGGAACTCAGGTTTGTAACTGGGCGACACCCCCTCCCAGAACTATGTGTCCGGAATCTCGCGGCCTTAAACCAGGGAGAAGTGTCGCAATCGTCCCCCCACCTGCACGGGTGAGGGCAGCCCCTCATTGCTGAGCGGGCTTAGCAGTAGGTTTGGGCTTGGCGCCCCAGGACTGACCGGGACGGCCACGACCTCTTCCCCGGGAAAAAAAGGCGTAAACCTAAGAAAGGTAGCGCTGTAAGCGCCCTTTTAGAGTTAAGGTCCGCTGTCCACTGGCGCAGCCATATAGACTGACGAATAGCCACCAGCAATGCCGCTGTCCTACTACTCGTCGCAAGAGCATCGTCCTGAGCGGTCAGGACAAAAGAAACAAACGACTCACACTGCTTGAGAGAACTAAACATATCACAAGCGGGATCAAGAGCTGCGTGCAGATCCCTAATAATGGATCTAACTGCCAGCAGAAGAAGCGCCGAAGCACAAATTGGCCGTAGTGTCGACCCGGCACTGATAAAACCATGGCAAGCCAATTGATCAATCCGACGATCCTTACCATCCTTAATGGTAGTGGTGTCAGAAAAGTGCAAAGCAGCCGAGTCAGTCAGCCCTAACGCAGGGGTATCGACGTCAAACAATAGCTGGTCTGCAGGCTCATCCGACTCCTCAAGGAGTTCCCCCTCCTCATCAGGGGGACAATCTGACCAATCCAAAAATTCAGGTACCTCACCCTCCGAAGCAGGCACTGCCGGAGAAAGGTGCTTCCGCTTTGCCGTAGCCTTCTGAGCCACTGAAGCGAAAATTATTTTCTCGAGGTTGGCCAACCGCGCATGCACCCCGGAATGCGAATCCCCATTTTTGACAATGTCACACGGGGTCCGGAATAGGTTGGGGGGGATAGGAGATGACGGAAGTTGCGAGGAGCCAGAAGCCGGAGCAACGGACTGGCGCGCAATGTTCTGCCTTGCACATGGAATGCATAATATGACATCGCCTGGGAGCGGAGCCCCACAACCCCCACACAGCCTGGATAGCCCCGAAGAGCCATTTCCGGTAACGTTGGAAGCCTCCATATGGTGAATTTGTGGTATTCGCAACAACCCAGGGTTTTACGCATTAAGCAACCCGGGATGCCCCCTTGTAATTAAAGTCCCGGAAGTGGGAGGATTTTTTAAGCCTAGGAAAATCCCAATTTAGAGACTAAGACTAGCCAGGTATAACAGACCGGGAGAGCCACTGCAGTGAGGGGATCCCAGAATCTGTGGGGGAAAAGAGACAGTCCCCCGACCAGTATGCACCACATTCATACATAACCAACAAGGCAAACATATATGAATAGTTTAAACATCATGAATAAAATATACATGACACATGCTATTTCAAGGCAAAGCTAGAGAGTGCATCAATAAAAATAAGAGTATATACCTGTATAAATATATATATATATATATATATATATATATATATATATATATATATATATAAAAGCAGAAGTGCCCCAGGAAAAAACGCTATACATGGCAGGCAACGCGACAGGGGAAGTGAAGGGCGGGCCCGGACACAGCGCGCCCCGGCCACGCCCCCTTGATCACCGAGCGAGGCCGCAGAGAGCGCGGCCCCGCCCCCCAGTGACGCGGCTCGCCCAATGGCGAGACCGCAATCAAAAAAGAGGGAAATTTGAAAGTGCAACACAAACAAAGGCCCCAGCAGCCCAAGCCATGCGCCGCCACCGCAGCGCTGACCCTGACAAAGCACTTCCACACATAACATTAAGTAAAGCACCTCATACAACACGCACCCCCCCCCCCCATTTAGCGAAGGGAGAAGGTGGCCTAAAGGGAACATCGGGACAGGGGCATCCCAAATCCGGATCACCACGCCGGATAGCCGCATTGCCCCACAATTGGGGTCGAGCGGAGGAGATAAGCTCCTAGGCACCTAAAGTGCCATCTACCTTTGCCCAGCCAGCAGCCTAGGCTGGGAGGCTTCCGTTTAACTAGGCATCAACAACACAATAGAACTGGGCAGAAATAGACCAAAAGGGGATGCCGGGTTTGACCCCGGCTACCTGCAAGCAGGAGACTTCTTTCTTCTGTCTTGTCGCCTCATGCAGAGAGAAAAATACCATTTTGTGAGTACTCACCTGAAAAATGGATATTGTTGGTGTGCCACACACCCCGCTTCACTTCTTAAATATTCATCGATTAATGGGTTAATCCACCGCCAGGTGACGTAGTGCAGAGAGGAAGTCTTGTAACGAGCCCCCTTCCGGCCTATATATACCTGGTACCTCCCTTCAATCACCAGTATATTTAAAAAGCAGAAAGACAAGGTACCAGTATTCCACCGGTAACCTCAAAAATCAATTTTGATATATAAATAAAAAAGGGCTTCACCATATAAATGCTTCGGTAATACCGAAAAGGGTGGGGGTGAAGCGGGGTGTGTGGCACACCAACAATATCCATTTTTCAGGTGAGTACTCACAAAATGGTATTATTCTTGGTGTGCCACACACCCCGCTTCACTTCTTAAATATTCATCCATTAATGGGACATCCAAAAGCAGTGTCCACAAGGGAAGGGCATCTCAAGGCCAGGTGAAGCATAACTTAAATGACTGCAGTCTGCAGAACTTTGCGGCCAAAAACAGCATCCGCTGAGGCCCGCACATCAACTTTGTAAAACTTAGAAAAAGTGTGAACAGAAGACCAAGTGGCGGCCTTACAAACCTGTTCAACAGAAGCTTGGTGCTGAAATGCCCAAGACGCCCCAACAGCGCGAGTGGAATGAGCAGTGATACGAAAAGGGGGAACTCTTCCCTTAGCAGAATAGGCCGCAGTAACGGCCTGACGTATCCACTTGCTAATGGCAGATTTGGCTGGTGCCAAACCCTTCTTAGGCCCATGGGGCACAACAAAAAAGGAATCCGTCCTACGAAAAGGAGACATGATAATCAAGTAGTACTTAACACAGCGTACTACATCCAAACAATGCAAAACCCTCTCTTTGTCATTCTTAGGATTAGGACACAAGGAGGGAAGAACAATATCTTGGTTCAAATGAAAAGCAGAAACAACCTTAGGAAGAAAGTCTGGCTTGAACCGAAAGATCACTTTATCCTGATGCCTCTCAAAAAGTAAGGCGCCTGGATAGTTAAGGCCGCCAACTCTGAGACACGCCGGACAGAAGTGATAGCTACCAAGAAGACAATCTTCTGAGTCAGGGTAGACAAAGCAATATCTTGCAAAGGCTCAAAAGGAGGAGCCTGAAGAGCCGAAAGAACCAAATTCAAATCCCAAACCGGGAGTAATGGTTTCCTGGGAGGCCGCACATGCGTAACCCCCTGGAAAAAAGTTTTAACTAAAGGTTTAAGCGCAACACGCTTCTGAAAAAAGATAGATAAGACCTGCCCTTTCAACGTACTTAGCTGGAGACCAGAGTCCAGCCCTGACTGTAAAAACTCCAGAATCCTGGAGACCGAAAAGACCCTACAAGGAAAAGGTCTTATCTCACACCAAGCGATATAGGCTTTCCAAGTCCTATAGTAGGTGATGGAAGAAGACTTCTTCCGGGCACTGATCAGAGTCTTAATGACTGAATCAGAAAGACCCTCCTCCTTCAGGATGGAGGTTTCAGCAGCCAGGCCATCAAACCCAGCGCTGGTAAATTGGGGTAACACAATTGACCCTGAGTGAGCAGATCGGGCCGAAGAGGCAGAACGAACTGGTCCACTGCCAGCCGAACGATGCCTGCGAACCTTACTCGTCTTGGCCACCCTGGGGCCACGAGAACGGCGTACACCTTTTCCAGAGCCAACTTCTGAAGAACCCTGCCCAGCATGGGCATCGGAGGAAACAGGTATAGAAATCCCAGAGCTCCCCAGTTCAGGGACATAGCGTCCACTGCCAGAGCCAGAGGATCCTGGGAGAGCGACACGAAGTTCGGGAGCCTGTGATAGTGATGAGGGGCCAACAGGTCCACCTCCAGGGTCTCCCATTGGAGACACAGTAAGGGAACCACCCGAGGATGGAGAGCCTATTCTTCCAGACGGGGAGAGCCCTTGCTCAACCGGCCCGCTACCTGTTTCATCACCTCTGGAACGTAAACCGCCGAGAGACAGGGAACATGGAACACTGCCCAGGTCCGGATCAGGGACACTTCTCTGAGAGTACTCAGACTGCGCGTCCTTCCCTGAAGAGCAACGTAAGCAACCGCTGATCGATTGTCTGAACACATCTGGACCAGAAGGCCCAGAACGTACTGAGTCAGGAGAGTAAGCACCTGACGGATGGTTCTCAGATTCAGAATATTGATGGGTAAGTGGGGCCTTTAAGGTCTCCCCTGCTCCTGAAACCGCAGCTCCTTCTAGAATCTGCCCCATCCCGACAGACTGGCGTCCGTGGTGACAATTTTCCAAAGGGGGGTCAGGAAAGGCCTGCCCTACACAAGATTGGTCGAGACCAACCACCACAGGAGGGACTGCCGTACACGGGAGGACAACTGGAAGGACTGATCCAGCGACTGAGGTTGCTGGTCCTAATACGCTAACAGAAATAGCTGAAGCGTTCTCGTGTGAATTTGGGCAAAAGAAAGACACACTCCGTCTTGATGAGAGTTCAGGCCGGGATGAACCGACCCATGAATGGACCGTGAAGGAGGGTGAGACTCGAATTCCAGGTCGTAACCGGGCGACACTACCTCCTGGATCCATCTGCCTGGAACCACATGGTTCCAATGGTAGAAGTGTCGCAATAGTCCCCCCACCCGCACGGGTGAGGGCAGCCCCTCATTGCTGAGTGAGCTTATCAGCAGGTTTGGGCTTGGTGCCCCAGGACTGAGTCCAACCTGCGCCACTGGTAGCGGGAAAGGACGCACCCCTGCCCGCTCTGAATCCTCGAAAGGAAGGCCTACCGGAACTTGCCCCCCTGAAGGGACCACAAGGCCTCTTGCGTTGTGGCATCTTACCACCCTTTGCGACTGAATCAATTTTCTCCCCGAACAGGCGCAACCCCAAAAAGGGAAGAGCTGTGAGCAGGCGGCGGAGGGGGGAGGATAAAGACCGCATGGCGCAGCCTAAGGAAAACAAAATGCCAGGCGGGGAAAAAGGGGAGAGGGGAGGGGGTAGGGAGCCATAAAGCAACAGTCTGTAAAGAAAAGTGGCCAGCCCCTACCCAGCGCAGCCTGCCCTTAAAGCAGACCAAAACCAAAAGTATACACATGCTGAATAACAGTGAATGCATAATCATGAACACATACACATGTTGAAATGAAGTGATACAAGTGAAACACACATACTTAAAGCACACCCTCACACCCCCCCCCATAGTGAAGGGAGAAGGGACCGTAACGGGAGAGAAAGGGGCTACGGGGACCCTCGGGACAGGGGCATCCCACTTCCGGATCACCATGCCGGATAGCCGCATTGCCCCACGCATGAGGTCGAGCGGTAGGAGATAAGCTCCTAGGCACTTAAAGTGCCATCTACCATTTGCCCGGTGAGCAGCCTAGGCTGGGAGGCTTCCATTCCACCATAAAGGTATACAAACTCAAACCGGGCAGAAATAGACCAAAAGGGGGGTGGCGGGGTAAGAATACCCCGGCCTACCTGTAAGCAGGAGACTTCCATCTTCTGACTTGTCAGCAAGCAGAGAGAAAAAATACTGGTGATTGAAGGGAGGTACCAGGTATATATAGGCCGGAAGGGGGCTCGTTACAAGACTTCCTCTCTGCACTACGTCACCTGGCGGTGGATTAACCCATTAATGGATGAATATTTAAGAAGTGAAGCGGGGTGTGTGGCACACCAAGAATATACTGGTGTTAAGTGGGAGGTCCCAGGTATATATAGGCCGGAAGGGGCTCGTTTTCAAGACTTCTCCCTGCAACGTCGCCACCTGCTGGTGGAGTAACCTGATCATAACAATTAAAGGGGAAGCGGGGTGTGTGGCTCACTGAGAATAATCATAGCTTTTGGATGAGGCCCAGTATGGTTTAGTTGCAACCGTGCATATTTATAATCTCCCTACTAAGTTTTACAGTGGAAAATGTAATTAAACAAGCAAATTTACACTGCATGGTTTGCCTTATTTTTGGATTTCTAGTGTTTGTATTTGTTAACAAAGAAGACTGGCTTATGATCTACCATCGAGGAGGATCAGACATGCAAAAGAGTTGCTCCACCTCCAAACCTTGGCAGGCAACAACTATGTTAAAACTACAGGCAGCTATATTAAAAAGCCAAAAAAGTTACTCCCACTTGAGTAACAGAGTCACAGGTATATAAGAAACTTGGAAACCGCATGCTGATATGTAAATCACAGGTATGGGGGACACAATCCTAACACATTTATTTTACATTCTAAAAGAGAAAAACAAGGTGCCATTTAAGGCCTGACCGGGCACGTCTGCTAGTTGGGGCTTGTTCTACTATGACGACTTGGGCTTTGATGGGGAACTGCATTTGTCTTGGGCAGTAGAAGTTTGTCCGATCCGGTCTGATTGGCAAAGATCAAATGGAAGAAAAACTTTGAAATGGGTCCCAGTGAGCATTTAAAATACATTTTTGTATGCCTATTTTAATGTGTATAAACTTTTTTTCTGAAGATGGCCACTATTGGTCTTTTGTATTCCATTAAGGCAATTTAGAATTGGTTAGATTGATGAAGAGGGGGAAAAAAGAATAGTGCATGGTGCCTTTCATCACCAGGTATAACAGACCGTAAAAAAAAAACCTAGCACATACTTTTGAAGGTTTCAGATTTGTAAACCCCATTTTCAGAAAGACCACAAATATAGAAGAGGAGAAACAGCTATTGAAACTTTGATCCCAAAAAGACTGCTGTAAAACCCTCGGTTTCCCTCCCCACAGGCAGTAAAAGACCATTTGTACTAGAATTCCACGGTTGCTCATGTGTCTGCTACTACCCTGGTAAAACCAATCGTAGGTTGTGGGACAGGGTGTACAGGTATACCTAGGACATCAGGAAAGATAATGTAAGAGTCATGATGCGTGTCTGGAGGGAGTCTCCAGTAGATGGGGTTAGTGTGTCCTTTAGGACGTTCCTTGCATCGAGGGGAGGGGGGTGCATGTCGTGGGCGTTTCCTCAGGCTGTGCATTACATCACAGCCCAGGATGGAGGCCAAGTGGGATGTGCACTCCAGAGCAAGGCGCATCATCTCTTGCCATCATACCGCCCACAACACAACAGAGCATGTACTGCATTGGGCAGAGGGACGCTCCAGCTGGAAATGGGTCTACTCTCCTTATAACACACAGGTGCCAGCTGATCATATCAGGGGTGAAACTTGGCGATGCCCAAACACAAAGAACCTTTATACATTTGTGTTTTATAGGAAGGTAGCTGTTGCTGCTACTGAGGGGGTTAAAAGTCAAATGCTTGCTTGTGCCAAAAGAGTAGGCCCACATGTAAGTTGATATATCAGATTTGCTAACAACAAATGGATGTTCATATGGTATTTATTATGAACTTATGGATACGTGTTACAGTTTGAAAAAGCAGGGATTAACCCGTAAATACTATAATGTCTATACCAAGTAATCATGTGCCTGATTTCATCTGAACAAGCTTCAAACATTACTACTAGTTGACACTTTGGAAGCATGTGGTATTGTAATATTGTCATATGGTGTTTTGTAATGATGGATATTAAATCCTTATATGTTTCTAAAATATATTTAATACATTATTATATTTGTTTGTTGTATAAAATAGCTCCAAGATTACATTGAGGGGAAATAGGCATTGATCAGAAAACTGACTTTCCTTTTTGAATTTTCTCATTGCTTTATTACAATATCTAAAGCTCTGTACTCTCTTTTTTATTCACCAGTCTGACAGTGGTGACATTTGTGCTTTATAGCACAAAATATACTTTCATATACAGTAGTAAACAAAATCGCCCTTCTCATTATGTAAGCTATCACAGAAACTTTGAAAGAATACAATTTGCTTTACAATAAATTGCGTTGGCAAGACAAAACTGTGTTGTGATGTATTAAACAATAAAAACACAACATACATTGCATTCACAATGAAAAAGCCTTACCTTCATGGCCTGAGTATCTTTTACGAGGACAGATCGGAGCTGACCATTAAGCTCAAAAAATACCTCCCTTTGGCCAGCTTTGTTTAGATCACCCAAAGCAAGCGCTTTAATGTGCAAAGTTTTTCCTCGTTCTAACTCAACCTGAAAAATCATAATATTGCATCTAATTAATTTCAGCGCATTGTCAAGAGCAAGGGAAAGAAAATACAAATTAAATATTACACTCCTATTTTTGTAACTGTAACTGGCTGAGAAATCAAACAATGCCGTTTAAAAATACAGTTTTAACAATTTGGCTGACATTTACTAAAAAATATAAACCTTATGCTGCCATAAGTTATTTATGTATAGGGCCAAAACAATAGGAATTAAACTGAACCTTTAGCATCATTTAATGAAAAGCCAAAACCCTTAAAAAAAAAGATTCTACAGCTTCGAAGCGTAGAATATTTTAAGTTTTTAGTTGCCTATGTATTATTCTTTCCCCCACTGGGTTTCAACTCTGTTCAGGACTCTAGGATACGGGCGCTGCCATATTTCCTCAAAAGCATCACATATTGAGGAGAGGAAAGGGGTGAAAAGTGCAGAGGGTGGGGTTATAGCTGTTCTTTGCACAGAAAGAGCTGCGGTCAGGAAAAGGATGCCAGAAGGCAAAGCGGCATAGTCAGAAGACACTTCCTGTCTGCAGGCAGCCTAAAACTCCATGGGCCCCCATCTTGGATGTTAAAAGGCTCAAAAAACACAACAGGTGCAGGTAGGATGGTTTTTGTTGTAGGCAATCTGTATGTATAGGGTGGGCGAAACATACAAGATAGGCTCTTATTCAGGGTGAAGGACGGGTTTAAGCCTAGCAAAATGTATTTAAGTGTACATATAGGGATTCTAATGGAGATACTGTATTGATTTAGGCTACTGTCCACCTCCAAGATGGGATTCCCTTACTCTGCATGCCCACTTATTGTAGGTGTGAGACGGGGCATACCCCCTCCATTGCGTAAAAGGATGAGGCGTGTAAAAAAAGGATGAGGCGTGTAAAAAAAGGATGAGGCGTGTAAAAAAAGGATGAGGCGTGTAAAAAAAGGATGAGGCGTGTAAAAAAAGGATGAGGCGTGTAAAAAAAGGATGAGGCGTGTAAAAAAAGGATGAGGCGTGTAAAAAAAGGATGAGGCGTGTAAAAAAAGGATGAGGCGTGTAAAAAAAGGATGAGGCGTGTAAAAGGATGAGGCGTGTAAAAGGATGAGGTGTGTAAAAAAAGGATGAGGCGTGTAAAAGGATGAGGCGTGTAAAAGGATGAGGCGTGTAAAAGGATGAGGCGTGTAAAAGGATGAGGTGTGGGGGGGGACAAAAGCCACTCCCCAGCGCAAAATTCTAAATTCAATAAGGGTGAGCAAAAGCAATATTTTAAATAGCTAAAAGTATGGAAACAAGAAAAAAATGTCATTGGCTAGGATGAGAGTCACGTACCTCAAACTCCTCTGCAATCTTGGGTCCATCCAAGAAGAGACGGGTGTTGAGACATTCAACAGGGCCAAACTGAGTGCTAAAATCCTTATATTCCTCAAATACTTTGGGATACATAGCAGCAGACATGATATCCTCTGGAGTTATATCATCATACTTGCTTCGCAACCCTTCCTCCAGTTTTCCAAAATCCATTGCTGGCAATGAGGCCCCAGGTCTTCCCTCAATACGTGGCATGTCCTTCAATACCTTTGTACAGGAGACAGTGGTTAGTTAATGTGTTATAAAACGGACAAAAGATCAGCTTTGTACTTCCAGGTAGTTCAAAGGAAATGCTGCTTCGTGCTGTAGTGGTTGGGTGACTGAGTCACTTATGTGCCCTGTGCTGCAGCTTACAGAATTAAAGCTACAGTGCCCCAACTGTCAGGCAATTTATATAAAGCTACCTAACTGATCGGGTAATTGATTTCCTAGGCAGATTAGGGCGGCCACATCCCTGGTTCCCCTGCAGTTTGAAGAATAATCCCAACCCAATGAGTGGCTGGCTGCAGTAGTGCATCCCAGCTGCAAGGATGCCAGTGATGCAGCCGCGGCCTGCAATTTGGTCCTGGCCAGGGGGTTCACACACCTCTAATAGGTCCACCTTAAATACAGACAACAACAATGTATGGAATTGTAGTTTTCACTTTTAAACAGAAAAGGGCGACCTGGCTTGAAATTAATAATTTTTAAAGCTAGTTTTAAGCCTTTTCTGCAAAGGAAAACCTGTACAAGTTCAGCAAGGAAGCCACTGCAAACTATCTGAATATCTTTGTGTGAAACCGTTACATAAATTGCACATAATGCCTCAAGTCTAGCATTACTCAATTGCAATGAACAGCCCTGGTTACTTTCCTGTTTTGGCAGTACCCTTCACTTTAAAGTGGGCCAACACCCAGGGGTGATCGGCCCGGGAATCTATAAGATTCCCGGGCCGATCACCTCACACACCGCGGGACATCCGAGATCGGGGTGTAACCCCCCCAAACACCCCGAAAAACCTTACCTCTCCAGACGCTGCTTCCGCCGCATCACTCGCGCTCCTCCAGACGTGCGCGCGCGTGCCGGCCATCTCTGAATGGCCGGCGCGGGCGTGCACACGTCAAGAGTGACGCGCGGGAGGCAGCGGCGGGCGCGATCCCTTGTCCGCCAACGGACGTCACTTGTCCGTCGGCGGGCATTGGACAGCGCAGTCACGTGGGGTCGTGGAGAGGTGAGTTTTCGGGGTGTTTGGGGGGGTTTTGGGCAGCGGGGCACCCCCGATCGGGGTGCCCCAAGGAAGTGGACCAATACCCAGGATAGTCAAAATCCTGGGTGTTGGTCCACTTTAAGTGCTCTCTTCCCAAAATGCACAAAAACTGCTGTGACAAAGCCGAGGACTTGGGCGATTATGACCCTCCAGAATGGCGGATGCAGATTCTGTACTGAAGGGAGGAACCATTGCCCATTTAAATAAATAGTCAATCTAGAATCTAGCAGTAATAAGAATACTAACAATAAAAACAAATGAGAAGGTTATAAAGTATCTAGCAGAACAACTTCAAAATTAACAACACAGCAGCTGAAACAGAATTTTGAGGAATTTACCTTTGTTCGCAAAGGCTCTGGGAAGCCACCGTAAGGAATTCCAACATAGCCTTGCAAGTATTCTACCACAGACAATGGGAAAGAAAGTTCATCCGCCATAACCTCAACTTGCTCACGTGTCAGTCCATTGTGTACCATAAATTGTGCCAAATCTCCAACAATCTTAGAGGAAGGAGTCACCTTAAAAGAAAAAAGAAAGATTTTCATTTGCATTTCATATTAACCACTCAACTTTCTTTCAATATTTTTATTCGTTTCAAAAAGGCAATACAAGGGAAAAGTATGGTCAGCCAACACAGACATCCTTCCCACGCAGGGGAGGCAAACAACACAGAGTACAGCAAATTTTCGTGATCTAAACCAATATCAATGTGCAACCTTTCAGTTCAACAATAAAACGATTGATAACATGGTTACAGTATGATAAACGCTAGAGTGGACAATAAGTACATCGAGATTTGTCAATTTTTATTAGTTCACAGTCGCGCTGTCTCTTGCGCCAGTTATTTACCGTCCTATACAAACCATAAGGAATAAAGAGGGGAAAAGAGGGAGGGAATGGGGATTGAGCTGGGTGAAAGAAGGAGGTAAGGAACAAGGAGGGGGTAGGGTGGGGAGAGGGGGGGGGGGAAATCCCCGCAGCCTGGTCTGCACCAAACACCTAATGGAGCAAACCCAATGGAACACTGGGCCAGGTGTACTGTATCCATGGTTCCCAGATGGCGAGAAACTTATCCTGTGTGTCGGCTAGAATAACCACTCAACTTTCAAACATGCAGCTTGCACATTTGGGGAAAAAAAAACTACTAAACACCCTTTTGCACATATCTTTGGCAATATCCACCAGACATGAAAGAAATGCTGTCTGATTAATTCACAATCGGAGAGATAAAAATAGTTCTACATCTTCTTATAGTACATTTGAATTAACTCTTGGAAAAAAGGTGTAAAACATCAACCCTCATTGGAAGGCAGCTTGAACAGACTCTCTATTCTATAGTCAAAATTATGAACATTGTGGGGCAGTTAAAATCCTCTTCAATGGAACAAGGCAGGGGTTAGGTAAAAGAACCTTCTGGCATGGGGTTTAAGGCAGCCCACCGCTCACTGCTGCTTATGGAAAAAAAAGGTTTAGTGTATAGTCACTCACATGGTGTTTATTCACTGGTGTGTACACGGAGTTGTGTCGCTCACAGTGCACGAATGGGTAAAATGCAGGGAAGGAATTCCATGTGTGCTTTGGCACACAATGGCCACTATTGCACTATTATCACTATTATTATTAGGGATGAGCGAACCGGTTCGGACGAACCGGAATTCGCTCCGAATTTCAGGGGAAAATTCGATTCGGCACGAACCCGAATTTTTTTGGTTCGTGCCGATCGAATTTTCCCTGAAATAAAAAAAAAATGCCGGCATGGTGGGAGCGGGCAGGCCGGCTACGCTGTCAGCGGGCGGCGGAAGCCGGCCCGCCCGCTCCCACCATGCCGGCATTTTTTTAAAAAGCAAACACTTACCTGCATGGTCGGAGCGTGGAGGCCGGCGCCGCTCTCAGGTGCCCTCTGATGACGCATCCTCTGATGACAGCTGAGAGCGGCGCCGGCCTCCACGCTCCCACCATGCAGGCATTTTTTTTTTCAGATGAGCGATTCGTGAAAGTTCGATTCGGGCGAACCCGAATTTCTTGGGGAAATTCGGCGAATCGCCCGAATCGAACTTTCAAGAAGTTCGCTCATCTCTAATTATTATTACAAAATTGTATGCTTAAAAATCCTCTTCAATGGAACAAGGCAGGGCCTGTGAGGGGTTAAAAGAACCTTCTGCCTCTGCGCATGCCCGGCAGACCTCTTGGTGTACTTATGGTGGAGCACAGAGCAAAAATGCCAATATAAATTAGTTTCCTCTGGCGAATGTGGTATTTAACTGCCGGGATGCCAGGAAATGGAGTATGGTGCATGAGCTGGGAGCTTTACCAAATGATATTCATTGTACAGTATCCCAAATCAAGATGCCTCGGAATACACAAAAACAAAAAGTTTAGACTTTTGGTCTGCTTTAATTGTATTTTTTTCATAATAATGAAGCAAGGCAAAATGTTTATCATCCCTTTTGATAACCCTCAATTATATAATATTCGTGAAATAGGTTAAATGTCACCACTTTTTCCACAGCTTTAACATTGATTTTGAAAAATGTTAGTACCTTGATGACATCGCCGAGAAGCTTGTTTGCTTCTGCATAAGCCTTTTTCACCTCCTTGAACTTGTTTCCTAGACCCATGCTGTGAGCCTGGAAATGAAGATTGGTGTACTGGCCTCCTGGGATTTCATTCTCGTACACATCTGCATTTCCTGATTTCATGGTTGCTGTGCAGTCAAAGGGAGCATAAAGACCTCTAGCAACTTCCCAGTATTCACTGTAATCAAATACCTTTTCCAACTGGATCCCTAGGTAATGAACAGGTTTCAATATATTTATATTGCGCATATATTGACACACTGTAATACTGTAATAAGAAAATCATTGCAGTAAAAGGATTAAAACATTTATAAAGCAAGGGGTTTGCTTTGCCTTTTCACAGTGGTAGCGATACGTATTATTCTTGTATGAATCAAAGGCCCCTAGCTCTGCAGCAGACATTAATTATGTATCAGTAAATTGAACTATACTCTCACACAGCAGCAATGCTGTGCCCCTGTATATAAAAGTTGACCTGATCAGAAAGGACGACTAAAATATTCTTGCACATGAGGGGACACAGCTATGATCATTAAACTGAACCTTCAGCGTCATTTCATGAAAAGTCCAACCCCTTAAACTATTCCCCAGCATCTAAAATTAATAGGATTTTACATTTTTAGTCGCTTACTTTTTATTCTTTTCCCCACTGGGCTGCAACTCTGGGCAGGACTCCATTATACAGGCACCTCCATCTCATCTCAGAAGCATCACATACCAAGGAGAGGAGAATGGGTAAAAGTGCAGGGGGGCAGATTATTGCTGTGCTTTGCACAGACAGAGCAGTCCTGTAGTCAGGAAAAGGTCAGCAATCCCAGAATGCAGAGTAGCACTGTTTGAAGACACTTCCTGTTTGCAGTAGGCCTGAGACATTATGTGCCTACATCTTGGATGTTTAAAGGCTCAGAAAATGCAGTAGATGCAGGAAGGATGACTTTTAACGAGGGCAAACTATATGTACAGGATGTGGGAAACATATAGGATATGCTCATATTCAGGGTCAAGGTCCGGTTTAATATTAGATAGGGGAACCAGGACTGTGGAGTCAGTAAGTGGGAGCCAGAAGATGTGGCCACTAAATATTGACACTTTGCCTAAAGTGTCCGTTTACATTTCCTGTCCCGGCAAGAACATAAAGGATATACTCACCTTTTGTTCCTCGCAGCTCCTCCATGCAGCGCTGGCATCTTCATACTAACCAATGAGGGAGAACGAGTCATTCCATCTTCTATCGCTGGGCAGACATGGTGGCGTACAGCAATATGGTTTCACAAACACTCCAACTCCATTTATTTCAAAGGAGGGGGTGTGACTAGGCATGAACCCACTTCACTGATTGTTATACACAACATAAAAAAGCAATTCTGTTAGTACTCACCTGTAGAATTGCTTTTGTTTTTGCATGGCACGGCCCGCTTCGGTATTCTTAACAGTTGGGTTATTCCGCCACAAGGTGGCGCAGTGTACTGCAAAAGAGCTGTGGCATCTCCCAGCCCCCTATAAAAACAGGATTAACCATAGAGTTCCCAGCGTAGACAAGCAGGAGAGAGAATAAAGTAAAAAAATGTAAAAAAGGTAAAAGAAAACCTAATTAACTTGGAACAATCACCATAAAGAGGCAACCAAGAATAACGATAACAAGGGTTGGCTCGAAGCGGGCCATGCCATGCAAGAACAAAAACAATTCTACAGGTGAGTACTTACAGAATTGCTTTTTTCTTTATTGCATGGCACGGCCCGCTTCGGTATTCATAACAGTTGGGACATTCCAAAAGCAGTGTCCAAAAACAGGGTGGGATCCCCAATGAGTAACAGCCAGCAGTTCAAGTCACTACCGCCTGAAGCACCTTGCGACCAAAAGCAGCATCAGCTGAGGCCTTAACATCAACCTTGTAAAACTTGGAAAAAGTATGAACAGAAGACCAAGTAGCGGCCTTGCAAACTTGTTCAACAGAAGCTTGGTGCTGAAAAGCCCAAGAAGCACCAATAGCACAAGTGGAATGAGCAGTAATTCTAAGGGAGGTTCCTTCCCCTTAGCAGAATAGGCTTGAACCACCACTTGACGGATCCACTTGCTGATAGTGGATTTAGCCGGAGGTAAACCCTTTCTAGGTCCAGAAGTGAGAACAAAAAGAGCATAAGATTTCCTGAAAGGTTCAGTAGCGACCAAATAAAACTTCAGAGCCCTGACCACATCCAGAAAATGCAGTGTCCGCTCCTTGGAATTAGCAGGATTAGGACACAATAAAGGCAAGACAATGTCCTGATTGAGATGAAAGGCAGACACCACCTTTGGCAAGAAATCTGGCTTAAGCCAAAACACCACCTTATCCTGATCCCCCTCAAAATAAGGAGGTTTGATGGAAAGTGCCGCCAGCTCAGAAACTCGCCTTACAGAAGTGATAGCCACCAAATGGCTACCTTAAGAGTCAGAAAGGGCAAAGCAGCCCCACGGATAGGCTCAAAGGGAGGACCCTGCAGAGCAGACAACACCAGATTTAGATCCCAAACAGGTAGCATGGGTTTACGTGGTGGACACACATGAGTTACACCCTGGAAAAAAGTTTTAACCAACCGGTGGTTGGCAAAAGATCTTTGGAAAAAAATTGCCAGAGCTGAAACATGGCCTTTGAGGGTACTTATTGAAGGCCAGAACCCAAACCATGTTGCAAAAATTCCAGAATCCTGGGAATGGAAAAAACCCGACAGGGAAGAGACTTGGACCCACACCAGGCAATGTAAGCATGCCAGATCCTGTAATAGATAAAAGGACGAGGACTACTTCTTAGCCCGAATCATGGTATCCACAACAGAGGCAGGCAACCCCTTCTCAGTCAAGATGTAGGTTTCAGCAGCCAAGCCGTTAAAGCCAGCGTTTGGAAATTGGGATGGCGTAGCCGTCCCTGAGTGAGAAGATCTGGATCCATGGGCAAGACGTACTGGTCTACTGCCAACTGCACGACGTCAGCGAACCACACCCTTCTTGGCCAACAGGGGGCCACCAGTATGGCTGACACCCCCTTCTGGGCAATCTTGCGCATGACCCAGTAGAGGGAACGGAGGGAACACATAGGGAAGCTGAAACTCCATCCAGGGCATTGCCGGTGCATCCGTGGCGAAGGCCAGAGGATCCTGTGACAGGGAGAAAAACCTGGGAAGTTTGTGATTGTGACAGGATGCAAACAGGTCTACATCCGGCTGACCCCAGCAGTGACACAGGGAGAGAAACACCTGGTAGTTGAGGGACCATTCCCCCAGACGAGACGTCCCCCTGCTCAGGGAGTCCGCCACCTGGTTCTCCACCCCCGGAATGTATACCGCTGAGATGCAGGGGACATTCTGTTCCGCCCAAGACAGTATCAGAGACACTTCCTTGAAGGCTCGCTTGCTCCGAGTCCCTCCCTGATGGTTGATGTAGGCAACCGCCGTCTGGTTGTCTGAGCGGATCTGAACAGCCCGATCCCGAAGGTGTGTGGTCAGGTGGGACAGAACCAACCTGATCGCCCTCAGTTCCAGGACATTGATGGGAGCATGGGCCTCCTGGAACTGTAGGGACTTCCAAAAGCCCCCCCAGCCCGTCAGACTGGCATCCGTGGTGACAGTCTCCGAGCACGGGGGCAGGAAGGTCCTGCCCACCAGAAGATTCCTTGAGTCCAGCCACCACGAAAGGGACTGCCTGGCCAGAGGAGACAGAGCAAATCCCTGATCCAGGGACACAGGGTCCCAATCCCAAACTGACAAGAGGTGCAACTGAAAAGGTCTCATGTGAAACTGAACAAAGGGGACCGCCTTAAAGCAGGACACCATCAGGCCCACCAACTGCATCCCCAGACGGATGGAAGGATGAAGACACAAGAGCAGAGCCAGTGCCTGCTGCTGAAAGCCCTCCACCTTCTGCTGAGGAAGGAACACTTGACCTGAGAGGTATCCAGTGTCATGCCCAGAAAGGACCTCACCAAGGATGGGGACAGTGAAGACCTGGGAAAATTGATCACCCAGCCGAAGGACTCCAGATTGGAGATCACCACCTGGGTGTCCTGTTCGGCCTGATGAAAGGACTGAGCCACAATGAGGATGTCGTCCAGATAGGGAAGGATGCGAATGCCCAGGGTTCATAGCAGAGCTATCACTCCCGTCAGCACCTTGGTGAACACCCGAGGCGATACCGAATGGTAAGGCCACAAACTGGTAATGCTGATTCTCCAGCATGAACCTCAGAAATCTCTGATGACCTGGGAAGATAGGCACATGAAGATAAGCATCCTTGATGTCCACGGTGGTCATGAAGTCGCCCGGGCGAAGGGTACCGACAGCAGAGCGTAGCGTCTCCATGCGAAAATCTGACAAAATTGTCGAGGCACTTCAAGTCCAGAATGGGCCTCAGACGTCCTTTTTGGGGACCGTGAAGAGATTGGAATAGTACCCCTGACCCTGTTCTTGATGGGGCACCGGACAAATGACCCCTGACTCCAGCAGGCATTGAACCTCCCAAAGTAACCCTTGAGCTGACGGGTTTAAAGACATCCGGGATCTGATGAATCTTGGGGGCGGCCAGGCTGCAAACTATCTTGTAACCGGAGGACACCACATCCTAAATTCACCGGTCTGAGCCGCCAGACGTGAGCAAAGAGCCGAAGCCGCCCCACCCGGATGGGTGAGGGCGCCTCCTTATGCCTGAGGGGCCTTGGGAGGGGGTTTGGGCTTGGAACCCCAGGAGAGACCTGGACGGCTACGGGACCTGCCATGGCCCCAAGACTCTCTGTGGCTACCTGCGAAGAGGGAGCCACGACCTCCTCTGGAAGAACAAAGGGAGGGGAGGGAGACGGAGGTCCCCCGAAAAGGCCGGGGCTGTCTCCTACGCTGAGGCAGCCTGCCATCCTTTGTCAAAACATCAAGACGCTCACCAAAGAGCTGCAGCCCCGCAAAGGGGAGCCCAGTGAGAGCCTTCTTAGCAGCAGCACCAGCTGCCCACTGACGTAACCAAACAGAGCGGCACATAGCCAACAAAAGTGCAGAGGCTCTACCACCCAGCCTCACAGCATCATCCATGGCAGTAAGGATAAATACAACAAAATCAGAGCAAAGCAATAGAGCCCTATAATCCTCCCTCCTCCTACCAGCCATAACGCCATGGCAGAGACGCTTGAGCAGTGTCTTAAGGGCAATAACAGTAATGGCAGCAGCACAGGCCGGGTGCAGTCCAGCCCCCACACAAGTAAAAGCATGGCAGGCCAGCTGATCCATGTGCCGGTCCTCGCTGTCCTTCAGAGTGGTAGTGTCAGGGGAAGGCATGACCGAAGTATTGGACAGTCCTAGCACGGGAGCGTCCACCTCAGGGGCACAGGACCAACGCTTTACTAGATCAGCAGGAAAGGGATATCTCTTATCCAATCCCTTGGGCACAGTGGGCAGCCTGTTAGGACGTTCCCACTCCCTAAGCACCATAGAAGTGAAATGGCCCTGCTCAGGGAACTCCAGACGCTGTTTACCAGGACGAAAAAGCTCACCCTGCTTTCTCTTTCCACCTCAGGGGGAGCAATGTGCAAGATTTCAAAAATTTGTGACAGCAGATTGTCAGTGTCCTCAGGGTACCATGATTCCTCCCCGGACGCAGACCCAGGGTCACTAATGAAACCCTCCTGCTGGTCCCCAGAGGAGTGAGAGTCCTGGAACAGTTCCCCTTCTTCTAGGGAATATAGTCCCCCAGTAGCATCAAATTCCTCATACTCCTCAGTAGAGCGTGAGGGTGTGGAAGTCAGGTGCTGCTTCTTGCCAGAAGCCTTCCTAGGAATAGGCCCGGCAAGCTGCTTCTCAATGTTGGTCACATGAAGTGCCAGATCAGACTGTGACCCCCTGCTAGCATTCCCCTCACTGGGAGCTAATTGCAGCAGTGGGGGGGGGGGGGGTAGGTGATGCAGGAAGGGGGCGCAGAGCTGGGAAGCGATGCAGTCAAACCAAGCTGGAGCGCAAGGACACTGAGCGCACGGCACGCACCCCGTGACATCATTGCTGATAGGGGATACCATGCACATGGAACACAGCCGGGATTGCCCCGAAGGACCCCCGAGCATGCTATCCCCAGAAGCCTCTATATGGTGATTAACACAGGCGCAATAGGCCAGCGTTGGGTAAAGGCTAATACAAAAGCCACCCAAGATGCCCTCCCACAGGATGCCCCCAGATCAGCAAAAAAGGGGGGGGGGGGATGAGGGGGAGGAAGGAGTAGAGGCGGGAGAACCCCACAACCCACTGGTATCCCGCCTGAAAGACATAAGTAAAAACGACACATGAGCATCCCGCAGCACATGCCCCACAAGACCAATAACCCCCCCCCCCAAGGGGGACTCACGGACCAAGGACACCGCAGGGTCACCAAGGCACAGACCGCTGGATGAAGCGACACGCCGGAGGAAACAGCACTGCAGCACGGAAGAGAGAAATCCAGATGCGCAGCTAATCCAAAATGGCGCCGGCAGAGGTACCTCAAGGGGCGGGCCGCACGTGTGCGCCGTTTTCGCGCTCTTCGGAGGCCGGGGGATGACGCGTATTGCGTCGTCCCCCGGCGAGCGCGAAAACGGAGCCCACGTGACCCCGCCGGCGCCATGACAAAGCAAAAACGCCACAGGTTATAGCACCCACAGCCGCGGAGCGCAGTACAAAGCGGCGCGGCTGTAAAGCCAAAACACCACAACTACCACCACTTGCCGCTACCACCCGCCCCCCCGAACAAAGTGAGAGAGAGACTAGAAACCAGCGGCGAGTATCGAGGCCAGGAGGGGGGGGGGGGACCCCTGAAGGAAAAGAAGGGACACAGTCCCCAAAACACTCACCCCCTCAGAAGCCAGGACAGGAACTCCGCATCCTTAGTAGGCTCACCATAAAGACTAAGGCCGGCTACCCTTTGTGGAACAGGGTCTGTGGCTTGGAGCAGCGCTCTGGAGCACTTGACCCTAGTGCTCTTCTACCCTCACCTGATCTGTCAGCCAAGGCTGGGAGGCACAGAGGGTCCAGAAACGGGTGGAAATAGACTTGCAGGGCCGCAGGCTTGGTTGCCTCGCTCACCTGCACATAGAGAGAGAGCCATCGTTATCTTCGCAGTTTCACTGCAGAGGAAACACTGGGAAATCCCATGGTTAATCCCATTTTTATAGGGGGCCGGGAGATGCCACAGCTCTTCTGCAGTACACTGCGCCACCCTGTGGCGGACTAACCCAACTGTTATGAATACCGAAGCAGGCCGTGCCATGCAATAAAGAAAATATATTTTTGATTAAACCGGACCTTTAGCATGATTTAATGAAAATCCCAAACCCTTAAAAAAACGATTCCCCAGCATCTACAATTAATATATTTCAAGTTTTTAGTCACTTACTTACTATTCTTTCCCCCACTGGGCT